>JAQNBH010000016.1:53338115-53445670 GCA_028752905.1 Cladorhizidae sp. MBARI D1340-BT2 | reverse complement strand
TCTCCCTCATTCACTCCCACTCTAGTGTGCTCTCCCTCATTCACTCCCACTCTAGTGTGCTCTCCCTCATTCACTCCCACTCTAGTGTGCTCTCCCTCATTCACTCCCACTCTAGTGTGCTCTCCCTCATTCACTCCCACTCTAGTGTGCTCTCCCTCATTCACTCCCACTCTAGTGTGCTCTCCCTCATTCACTCCCACTCTAGTGTGCTCTCCCTCATTCACTCCCACTCTAGTGTGCTCTCCCTCATTCACTCCCACTCTAGTGTGCTCTCCCTCATTCACTCCCACTCTAGTGTGCTCTCCCTCATCACTCCCACTCTAGTGTGCTCTCCCTCATTCACTCCCACTCTAGTGTGCTCTCCCTCATTCACTCCCACTCTAGTGTGCTCTCCCTCATTCACTCCCACTCTAGTGTGCTCTCCCTCATTCACTCCCACTCTAGTGTGCTCTCCCTCATTCACTCCCACTCTAGTGTGCTCTCCCTCACTCACTCCCACTCTAGTGTGCTCTCCCTCACTCACTCCCACTCTAGTGTGCTCTCCCTCATTCACTCCCACTCTAGTGTGCTCTCCCTCACTCACTCCCACTCTAGTGTGCTCTCCCTCATTCACTCCCACTCTAGTGTGCTCTCCCTCATTCACTCCCACTCTAGTGTGCTCTCCCTCATTCACTCCCACTCTAGTGTGCTCTCCCTCATTCACTCCCACTCTAGTGTGCTCTCCCTCATTCACTCCCACTCTAGTGTACTCTCCCTCATTCACTCCCACTCTAGTGTGCTCTCCCTCATTCACTCCCACTCTAGTGTGCTCTCCCTCATTCACTCCCACTCTAGTGTGCTCTCCCTCATTCACTCCCACTCTAGTGTGCTCTCCCTCATTCACTCCCACTCTAGTGTGCTCTCCCTCATTCACTCCCACTCTAGTGTGCTCTCCCTCATTCACTCCCACTCTAGTGTGCTCTCCCTCATTCACTCCCACTCTAGTGTGCTCTCCCTCATTCACTCCCACTCTAGTGTGCTCTCCCTCATTCACTCCCACTCTAGTGTGCTCTCCCTCATTCACTCCCACTCTAGTGTGCTCTCCCTCATTCACTCCCACTCTAGTGTGCTCTCCCTCATTCACTCCCACTCTAGTGTGCTCTTCCTCACTCACTCCCACTCTAGTGTGCTCTCCCTCATTCACTCCCACTCTAGTGTGCTCTCCCTCATTCACTCCCACTCTAGTGTGCTCTCCCTCATTCACTCCCACTCTAGTGTGCTCTCCCTCATTCACTCCCACTCTAGTGTGCTCTCCCTCATTCACTCCCACTCTAGTGTGCTCTCCCTCACTCATTCCCACTCTAGTGTGCTCTCCCTCATTCACTCCCACTCTAGTGTGCTCTCCCTCATTCACTCCCACTCTAGTGTGCTCTCCCTCATTCACTCCCACTCTAGTGTGCTCTCCCTCACTCACTCCCACTCTAGTGTGCTCTCCCTCATTCACTCCCACTCTAGTGTGCTCTCCCTCATTCACTCCCACTCTAGTGTGCTCTCCCTCACTCACTCCCACTCTAGTGTGCTCTCCCTCACTCACTCCCACTCTAGTGTGCTCTCCCTCATTCACTCCCACTCTAGTGTGCTCTCCCTCATTCACTCCCACTCTAGTGTGCTCTCCCTCACTCACTCCCACTCTAGTGTGCTCTCCCTCATTCACTCCCACTCTAGTGTGCTCTCCATCATTCACTCCCACTCTAGTGTACTCTCCCTCATTCACTCCCACTCTAGTGTGCTCTCCCTCATTCACTCCCACTCTAGTGTGCTCTCCCTCATTCACTCCCACTCTAGTGTGCTCTCCCTCACTCACTCCCACTCTAGTGTGCTCTCCCTCACTCACTCCCACTCTAGTGTGCTCTCCCTCATTCACTCCCACTCTAGTGTGCTCTCCCTCACTCACTCCCACTCTAGTGTGCTCTCCCTCATTCACTCCCACTCTAGTGTGCTCTCCCTCATTCACTCCCACTCTAGTGTGCGCTCCCTCATTCACTCCCACTCTAGTGTGCTCTCCCTCACTCACTCCCACTCTAGTGTGCTCTCCCTCATTCACTCCCACTCTAGTGTGCTCTCCCTCATTCACTCCCACTCTAGTGTGCTCTCCCTCATTCACTCCCACTCTAGTGTGCTCTCCCTCACTCACTCCCACTCTAGTGTGCTCTCCCTCATTCACTCCCACTCTAGTGTGCTCTCCCTCATTCACTCCCACTCTAGTGTGCTCTCCCTCATTCACTCCCACTCTAGTGTGCTCTCTCTCATTCACTCCCACTCTAGTGTGCTCTCCCTCATTCACTCCCACTCTAGTGTGCTCTCCCTCACTCACTCCCACTCTAGTGTGCTCTCCCTCACTCACTCCCACTCTAGTGTGCTCTCCCTCATTCACTCCCACTCTAGTGTGCTCTCCCTCATTCACTCCCACTCTAGTGTGCTCTCCCTCATTCACTCCCACTCTAGTGTGCTCTCCTTCATTCACTCCCACTCTAGTGTGCTCTCCCTCATTCACTCCCACTCTAGTCTGCTCTCCCTCATTCACTCCCACTCTAGTGTGCTCTCCCTCACTCACTCCCACTCTAGTGTGCTCTCCCTCACTCACTCACACTCTAGTGTGCTCTCCCTCACTCACTCCCACTCTAGTGTGCTCTCCCTCATTCACTCCCACTCTAGTGTGCTCTCCCTCATTCACTCCCACTCTAGTGTGTTCTCCCTCACTCACTCCCACTCTAGTGTGCTCTCCCTCATTCACTCCCACTCTAGTGTGCTCTCCCTCATTCACTCCCACTCTAGTGTGCTCTCCCTCATTCACTCCCACTCTAGTGTGCTCTCCCTCATTCACTCCCACTCTAGTGTGCTCTCCCTCATTCACTCCCACTCTAGTGTGCTCTCCCTCATTCACTCCCACTCTAGTGTGCTCTCCCTCACTCACTCCCACTCTAGTGTGCTCTCCCTCATTCACTCCCACTCTAGTGTGCTCTCCCTCATTCACTCCCACTCTAGTGTGCTCTCCCTCATTCACTCCCACTCTAGTGTGCTCTCCCTCATTCACTCCCACTCTAGTGTGCTCTCCCTCATTCACTCCCACTCTAGTGTGCTCTCCCTCATTCACTCCCACTCTAGTGTGCTCTCCCTCATTCACCCCTACTAGGGGGTGATACTTGACCTCATGGTTGTTCTCCATTGCTGGGTTAGTGCTAGACCTTGGACTCCACCTATGGTGTGGGTGAATACTCTCCTTTGTGGCGGCCATGAGCGATGGTTTATTAATTGTGCTCAACTGCTACACAGTCCTTGAACTCCATTACTTAGTTACATGTGCACTCAGTTATAAGCATGTGTAGATCCTTACCATTCAGGATCATGACTGCCCGTGCTTCTACCACACATTACTGTGCCTATACCCACTGTCCGGTATCCCTTTTATGATGTCCGTCCCT
The DNA here is from genome assembly GCA_028752905.1 of Cladorhizidae sp. MBARI D1340-BT2. Lineage (NCBI taxonomy): Eukaryota > Metazoa > Porifera > Demospongiae > Poecilosclerida > Cladorhizidae > Cladorhizidae sp. MBARI D1340-BT2. The sequence continues at coordinate 53,442,209 of JAQNBH010000016.1, read as the reverse complement.
CTCCTACTTAGCTCTCCCTTCCTCTCTCTTGTGCATGCATTAAAATATATATATATATTATATATAATATATAAATTATAAATTATAAAATGCTCTACTTGTAGGTTCCCTTTCCTCCAGCTGTTTAGCACGAGGTTTATGGCATTATGTCACACACTAAAAATATATAGGAATAAATCTCTGTGAAACCATGTGTTAATTTGCTGAGGAATGTGAGGAATGAATCTAGGGAAATGGGTGCAGCTAAGCACTAACAGCACTCGACTTTTCTTTTTTGTGTGCTGTGTGTTGTGCATATACATGTAAGGGAGTGGTCAACGAGAGAAACCCTCTCATCATCCCCACCCCTACCTGTCAGAAAAGTGATAAGAGAGAAACGGCAGGGTGCTGCCGGCAGGGAGTAAAGCATTGCACACCAAGGAGAGAGAAATGGCAGGATGTTGCCATGAGAGAGTAGAGCATTGCACGTCCAGGAGAGAGGAATGGCAGGGTGTGTCCGGGAGAGAATAAAGCATTGCACGTCAAGGAGGGGGAGGAGTTTGGGGAGGAAAAGCGAGTTTTGTGTTAGCGTAGAGTGAGAGTTACAGGGCGAGGGAGTGGGTACGATGAGGAAGGAGGTCCACACTATTATCCCTTCCATGCCACTCCTGTTTTCATGTGCACACAGAAAACCATGTACGACATAGCTCAGCTCATCTTCAACAAAATTCCGGAGATTACGTCCGTGGACATCATGATGCCCAACCTTCATTACTTCACGGCGGACTTGACAAAAATCAACATCCCCCAAACAGGAGAGGTAAGGACTCCAGTCAAATAACCTGTCATGTACTTGTTTACTAAAAGGTGTGGCAGGCATGCCCTTTAAGTTATTGGCAGATGCTATTTTAGGAATTAGTGACAAAATTAGCACTGCATCACACAAGTCAAAGGTCACAGTAAAGTCACTCTTGTCATACTGTACAACATGTGATCATTGTCCTGCTCTTGCGGTGACCACTGGCCCAGCCACGAGGGATCTTAGCTGTGGCCCAGCCAACGAGAGATCATCATTGTATTAGTGTCCTCTTTACTTCAAAGTGAATTGTATGCTATCGATTTCCCTGTCTCTCTCTCTCTCTCTCTCTCTCTCTCCCTGTGTGTGTTTGTGCAGCTACTTTTGCCCTCAGACACTCCTTATGGGAGGATAGAAGCTACGTTTACAAGGAAGAAAACATCCCATCTCTAGTGTATATAATGTAGGATTATATACTATGTGTTTTATATTGTACAGAGACACACTGTCTACAGGGTAATAACTCTTGGAGCCTTCCATATATACATGAATCATTATAGTGTTGCCATGGTTGTTGCCATGGTTGTAGAATGTTTGTTTAAAAAAAAAAGCAGCAGTTAAAAATAAAAGTGGACAAAAAAAAGTAATCATGTGCTCAGACTTCCTGTCAGGTGATGTTAATATTCATGTTTCCTGTAATGGTCAATGACTTTGAGGTTGTTAGCAGCTCCGGACTGCAGTTCCAGCGCCTTCCTCAAGTACAGTTCTCTTCGATACAGCTCTCTCATTTGGATAAAGGGTGTGCCTCTATGGCCACAAATAAATATGCACCTGGTGTGTTGTGTGTACATGAGTGTGCCTGTATGGCCACACATAAATATGCACCTGGTGTGTTGTGCTTGCATGAGTGTCACTGTGCCTGTATGGCCACACATAAATATCCACCTGATGTGGCATACTCATGCATACACAACACACCAGGTGCATATTTATGTGTGGCCATACAGGCACACTCATGCATACACAACACACCAGGTGCATATTTATGTGTGACCATACAGGCACACTCATGCATACACAACACACCAGGTGCATATTTATGTGTGACCATATAGGCACACTCATGCACACACAACACACCAGGTGCATATTTATGTGTGGCCATACAGGCACACTCATGCATACACAACACACCAGGTGCATATTTATGTGTGGCCATACAGGCACACTCATGCATACACAACACACCAGGTGCATATTTATGTGTGACCATACAGGCACACTCATGCATACACAACACACCAGGTGCATATTTATGTGTGACCATATAGGCACACTCATGCATACACAACACACCAGGTGCATATTTATGTGTGGCCATACAGGCACACTCATGCATACACAACACACCAGGTGCATATTTATGTGTGGACTCACAGGCACACTCATGTAGACACAACACACCAGGTGCATATTTATGTGTGGCCATACAGGCACATTCATGCAGACACAACATACCAGGTGCATATTTATGTGTGGCCATACAGGCACACTCATGCAACAACACACCAGGTGCATATTTATGTGTGGCCATACAGGCACACTCATGCATACACAACACACCAGGTGCTTATTTATGTGTGGCCATTCAGGCACACTCATGCATACACAACACACCAGGTGCTTATTTATGTGTGGCCATACAGGCACACTCATGCAACAACTCACCAGGTGCATATTTATGTGTGGCCATACAGGCACACTCATGCATACACAACACACCAGGTGCATATTTATGTGTGGCCATACAGGCACACTCATGCATACAGAACACACAAGGTGCATATTTATGTGTGGCCATACAGGCACACTCATGCAAGCACACCACACCAGGTGCATATTTATGTGTGGCACACTCATGCAGACACAACACACCAGGTGCATATTTATGTGTGGCCATACAGGCACACTCATGCAAACACACCACACCAGGTGCATATTTATGTGTGGCCATACAGGCACACTCATGCATACACAACACACCAGGTGCATATATATGTGTGGCCATACAGGCACACTCATGCATACACAACACACCAGGTGCATATTTATGTGTGGCCATACAGGCACACTCATGCATACACAACACATCAGGTGCATATTTATGTGTGGCCATACAGGCACACTCATGCATACACAACACACCAGGTGCATATTTATGTGTGGCCATACAGGCACACTCATGCAGACACAACACACCAGGTGCATATTTATGTGTGGCCATACAGGCACATTCATGCATACACAACACACCAGGTGCATATTTATGTGTGGCCATACAGGCACACTCATGCATACACAACACACCAGGTGCATATTTATGTGTGGCCATACAGGCACACTCATGCACACACAACACATCAGGTGCATATTTATGTGTGACCATACAGGCACACTCATGCAGACAGGTGCATATTTATGTGTGGCCATTCAGGCACACTCATGCACACACAACACACCAGGTGCATATTTATGTGTGGCCATACAGGCACACTCATGCATACACAACACACCAGGTGCATATTTATGTGTGGCCATACAGGCACACTCATGCATACACAACACACCAGGTGCATATTTATGTGTGGCCATACAAACACACTCATGCATACACAACACACCAGGTGCATATTTATGTGTGGCCATACAGGCACACTCATGCAGACACAACACACCAGGTGGATATTTATGTGTGGCCATACAGGCACACTCATGCATACACAACACACCAGGTGCCTATTTATGTGTGGCCATACAGGCACACTCATGCATACACAACACACCAGGTGCATATTTATGTGTTGCCATACAGGCACACTCATGCAGACACAACACACCAGGTGCATATTTATGTGTGGCCATACAGGCACACTCATGCAGACACAACACACCAGGTGCATATTTATGTGTTGCCATACAGGCATATGTATGCAACAAAATGTCAGATGAATATTTATGTGTGGCCATACAGGCACACTCATGCATACACAACACACCAGGTGCATATTTATGTGTGGCCATACAGGCACACTCATGCATACACAACACACCAGGTGCATATTTATGTGTGGACTCACAGGCACACTCATGTAGACACAACACACCAGGTGCATATTTATGTGTGGCCATACAGGCACATTCATGCAGACACAACATACCAGGTGCATATTTATGTGTGGCCATACAGGCACACTCATGCAACAACACACCAGGTGCATATTTATGTGTGGCCATACAGGCACACTCATGCATACACAACACACCAGGTGCTTATTTATGTGTGGCCATTCAGGCACACTCATGCATACACAACACACCAGGTGCTTATTTATGTGTGGCCATACAGGCACACTCATGCAACAACTCACCAGGTGCATATTTATGTGTGGCCATACAGGCACACTCATGCATACACAACACACCAGGTGCATATTTATGTGTGGCCATACAGGCACACTCATGCATACAGAACACACAAGGTGCATATTTATGTGTGGCCATACAGGCACACTCATGCAAGCACACCACACCAGGTGCATATTTATGTGTGGCACACTCATGCAGACACAACACACCAGGTGCATATTTATGTGTGGCCATACAGGCACACTCATGCAAACACACCACACCAGGTGCATATTTATGTGTGGCCATACAGGCACACTCATGCATACACAACACACCAGGTGCATATATATGTGTGGCCATACAGGCACACTCATGCATACACAACACACCAGGTGCATATTTATGTGTGGCCATACAGGCACACTCATGCATACACAACACATCAGGTGCATATTTATGTGTGGCCATACAGGCACACTCATGCATACACAACACACCAGGTGCATATTTATGTGTGGCCATACAGGCACACTCATGCAGACACAACACACCAGGTGCATATTTATGTGTGGCCATACAGGCACATTCATGCATACACAACACACCAGGTGCATATTTATGTGTGGCCATACAGGCACACTCATGCATACACAACACACCAGGTGCATATTTATGTGTGGCCATACAGGCACACTCATGCACACACAACACATCAGGTGCATATTTATGTGTGACCATACAGGCACACTCATGCAGACAGGTGCATATTTATGTGTGGCCATTCAGGCACACTCATGCACACACAACACACCAGGTGCATATTTATGTGTGGCCATACAGGCACACTCATGCATACACAACACACCAGGTGCATATTTATGTGTGGCCATACAGGCACACTCATGCATACACAACACACCAGGTGCATATTTATGTGTGGCCATACAAACACACTCATGCATACACAACACACCAGGTGCATATTTATGTGTGGCCATACAGGCACACTCATGCAGACACAACACACCAGGTGGATATTTATGTGTGGCCATACAGGCACACTCATGCATACACAACACACCAGGTGCCTATTTATGTGTGGCCATACAGGCACACTCATGCATACACAACACACCAGGTGCATATTTATGTGTTGCCATACAGGCACACTCATGCAGACACAACACACCAGGTGCATATTTATGTGTGGCCATACAGGCACACTCATGCAGACACAACACACCAGGTGCATATTTATGTGTTGCCATACAGGCATATGTATGCAACAAAATGTCAGATGAATATTTATGTGTGGCCATACAGGCACACTCATGCATACACAACACACCAGGTGCATATTTATGTGTTGCCATACAGGCACACTCATGCAGACACAACACACCAGGTGCATATTTATGTGTGGCCATACAGGCACACTCATGCAGACACAACACACCAGGTGCATATTTATGTGTTGCCATACAGGCATATGTATGCAACAAAATGTCAGATGAATATTTATGTGTGGTTGTCACTGACTATTATGTTCATTAGCTAAGGAACTAGATACCTAATTAGTGATAGCTATCTATGAATAGCATTATCATTAAACCCTAGAACTGACACACACACACTGTCATTTATAGCTAGCTGTTCCATCCACATATCTTCAGAATCACTGAGTGTATATAGAGTCAGAGTATACTTGTAAGTCATAAGAATAATGTTTATATCTAACTACTACTATTCAGTACAGACAGTGTCTGGGAGCTCAAGGGCGACCCTGGCTGGTAGCAGCATACCAAGGAACCCGAAACCAGTGTGTCCGCATGGCTCCTCAGACAAGTGTTCTGCAACATATTGGTGGCAGGGGTGGGATCCCAATGAACGCTATTCCGAAGACCTCAGCCCCACAGAGATATTCTGAACATTCAGCACTGCAGAGATATTCTGAGCATTCAGCACTACAGAGATATTCTGAACATTCAGCACTGCAGAGATATTCTGAGCATTCAGCACTGCAGAGATATTCTGAACATTCAGCACCACAGAGATATTCCAAACATTCAGCACTACAGAGATATTCTGAGCATTCAGCACTGCAGAGATATTCTGAACATTCAGCACCACAGAGATATTCCAAACATTCAGCACTACAGAGATATTCTGAGCATTCAGCACTGCAGAGATATTCTGAACATTCAGCACTGCAGAGATATTCTGAGCATTCAGCACTGCAGAGATATTCTGAACATTCAGCACTGCAGAGATATTCTGAGCATTCAGCACTGCAGAGATATTCTGAACATTCAGCACCACAGACTGGCAGATTTACTTGCTTAACTATAAGCAGATGATGCAGCAATGTCAAACAAACCCAAAGGAAGATCCAAGAACACCGAGGAAGCAATAACCTATACCCACTTGGAGACCGAAGAGCCATCTGGTGGGGCACCCGCTGTCTCGGTGCCCTCAGCTGAACAGGGTTTGCTGGTCATGCTCTTGCAACAGATGCAGGCCAGGGAGGAGGTGAACTTGAGACGAGAAGAAGAAAGGGAGCGAGTTTGGTAGCCCAGGAAAAGGAACGTCTGAGACATGAGGAGAAAAGGGACAAAGCACTTGAGGCTCTCCTAGAACGAATGCAAGGAGAAAGTATTACCAATGCTTCACTACTACCTCTCTCTGGGAGGTAGTGAGCACCTGAGAAGCAGACCACCAAGGTACCAGCTTTCCGAACTCTGAGAGATTACGAAGATGTCGACAATTTCTTCAGAGGCTTTGAGTTACATATGGAGCATCATGAAGACAAATCATGATGGAGTGGATGCCAGTCCTTAAGGGGGGAATAATGTCAAAATGCTAACTTTCACTTTTTTTTAAACAACTATTTTAAATGGTGTCTCTGCTCATATAGAAGTCATATTCCAAGTTTCAGAACATTTGAAGATTCTATGATGCAGTTACGACAGCTTTTGCACTCACTATTTTCATTAGAAACCCAGCAAGTGTGAAGAAGAATCGCGTCGCATTAGATTAGAAAAATTTCCACATATTTCCACAAATTTCTCCCTAATTTCTCACCCAAACTCCATAATTTATGTATCACCAGAATGCTTATTGTGTGCTCTTTAACCTTTAACCTAAATTATTTTATTTTCATTGTTATGAGAATGTGTTGGGTATAGACCAGCATATCTGCATGTGGTTTGTATGGGATTTTCCCCCCCTCTCCTGTGGTGCATTATCATACCTATTCAAAATAGTTTAGGTGAAACTACTACATGTACTCTTACCAATAAACCACCTAGCAGCCACTTAGCATTATTAATAGATTTTTAATTTGTGGACTTTGGCATAAAAAATATCTATGATAAAAGTTAAATCATTAAATAGCTTATCTTCTAAGCTACATTTTGGTACAAAAATTATGTTGATAGAGGGTAGTGGGTGGAAAATATGATTGGTATTGTCGAGGTGTATTTTTTTGACATTATTCCCCCCTTAACACAGATGCTAATTCGGTGTAGGGAATGGACCCCGACAAGCATAAGCATTATGATATTTTAAAGGCTGCATTGTATAAGCACTATAGGGTATCAAAGGAGACATATCGTGTTAAGCTATGGCAAGCTAGGAGGCATCTAGCGGGGGAGAGCTGGACCGTCTCTATCAACCAAATCACAAGACTGACCGAGAAGTGGACCATGGAATGTACAACCCTCGAGGACATGAGAGAACTCTTTGTGATTGACACCATTACAAGGTTGATGCTCAAGCAACTCAGGCATCATGTGAAGGACCGTACCCCTGTCACAGCAGCTGCAGTGGGGCAGCTGGCAGATGACTTCGAGAGCTGCAGGGCATGGACTTAGACTTTGCTGACGACCAGGATGAGAAACAGCCGGAGCAGGGCAAGCGACTGCAGCACCGTGAGGAAAGATACTGATCTGGAAGAGAACACTTCAGACATTGACATGCCAACAATGGACCAAAACCATCAGAGAAGAACACCCCAGAAAAGAAAACAGAAGAGCACGGGAGACCACAACCAAAGTTTGACCCTGACAAAGGACCTAGATGTTCCAATTGCAACCAATGGGGTCACTATGCAGCCGACTGCACCCAGAAACGAGAAAGCAAGACGACACTGAGACTGGAGGACATCAGCCTCTCAGTACCTCTTACACCTAAAGAAGAAGCTACCTTGTACGCTCAGCGATATTAGGCAAAGTAGTAGCCTCTGGCTTGATCACGGGACAAGAGGTGGAACAAATCAGACTTTATACAGGAGCAGATTGCATGATTGTGAAGCAGAGCTCAGTGCCCAGGTGTGCATGGACAGGACAGACCATCCAGCTACAGGGTTTTGATGACACTATTAGATCCTTACCACTAGCTAATGTTGTGTTCGACATCGATTGGCAGCTGACTACTCTAGAAGTGGCTCTCCAAAATGACCTGCACTATGATGCTCTGTTTGGTACCGATTTCCCAGAGATATGGAACCTGGGAAGGAACCGACACTACAGAGAGGCCATTAACCTCACTCTAACTCGAGCTCGGACACGAGCTGGGCAAGAGAAAGCCGAAACAGACACCAAAGAGGAAGAAGTTGAAAACTCAATGGACTCGGAGGGTTTTTTTTATGAAGCTTCCACCTCAGAAGCAGAGGAATCCAGTGATACTAATGCAGAATGAAGAATGAAGGGATATTTCCGATGTACCAAGGCAAATGCCATCAGGAGATCCTTCCCATGGACCAAGACATACACCATCAAGATGAGAAAAACTAACAGAAAGACAGGAGCATCAAACATCAATGATGGAACAAATGATGAGGGATCATGGGAGAGAGAAATTCCTGGAGCTACGACAGACTGACCTTACCCCCCACTCCACCTGGAAGTCAACACCAATGGGAGTTTGATCGACCTCCATTGATTGGCATGCTATGGAAGAAAGGTGAGGATCAAGTGGGGGAGGAAAAGTTGTTGCTCTGTGTACCAGAGAGATACCACAGCTTGCTGCTCTCACTGGCACAAAAACGAGTACATTTGGGCAGGGACCATACTTACCAGCGGCTGGCAGGTGAGTTTTTATGGCCAGGCATGCATGCTGACATCCGAAAGATGTGCCAGACATGCGACGAATGCCAGAAGACCGCTTGTTGGGAAGGACACCCAGCCCCATTGACACCGTTACCCATCATTGAGCAACCATTTGAAAGAATAGGAATGGATCTGGTTGGTCCACTGCCATGGATGGGAAAAAAACATATCCTTGTACTTGTGGATCATGCTACACATTGGCCAGAAGCCTTCCCACTCCGTAATACCAAGTCAAAAAACAATTGCCGATAAACTACTCACCTTATTTTGCAGAGTCTGTGTCCCCAAGGAAATACTTACGGATTGTGGACTCACTGGCCGGCTCATGAAGGAGCTGTACGGACTACTGAATATACGGCCAATTGCTATCACCCCTTATCACTCACAGTGCGATGGCCTTGTTGAATGCTTCAACACCACCATGAAAGCTATGCTAAGGAAGACCCTAAAAACATGGTAGGGGCAATGGGATTTTGCACTGCACATACTGGGTGAATACAGAAGGGCACCACATGAAGCAACAGGTTCCACCCCATCTGAGCTCTTAGCCCTAGCCCTAGCCAAGGAGTCAACATCAACTGATGTGGTGACTTATATCACCAGCATTCAGAATAGACTGGAGGGGATAGAACTATAAGCCAGGAAAAAGCAACACAGAAAACAGAATAAAGACAAAGATTTTCTACAGGAAGGCAAAGGTACAGACCTTCAACAAAGGAGACTTAGTCCTGCTACGTACACACCTCCTAAGGGCCCCAGTCTGTATGTTGAATGGGACGGTCCATATTCTATCATGAAAAATATTGATGAGACAACATACAAACTATTCATGCCAGACCACCCCAGAAGGAGAGAAAAATGCCACAACAATCTTCTGAAAGAATTCCGATCACTGGCAATGGGATGCCTAGTTGCAACAGATACTAGGAGAAGAGCTGCTGGACTGCTCCCCAGAGGGAGAGGGGAGAATGGCAGAACTGCCAGATTTGAACTTGACGAAATTAGATCATGGCAATAAACAGAAGCTGAAGGAGTATCAACACTTGTTTCGAAAGATGCCAGTATGCATGAAGGATCAAAGCATCAAGATTGAGACAGGCGACAGATACCCCATCAGTCTGCCCCCATACCGAGTAGCGACAACGAAAATAATACGGTTGGAAAAGCAATCCAGGCATTAATCGATGACAGACTAATCAGACCATCCAGGAGTCCATGGGCCTCGCCAGCCATACTAGTCAGCAAGTCTGATGGAAGTGACAGACTATGCATGGATTATCGCAGGTTGAACGCAGCTACCAAAGCTGACCCATTCCCACCACCTCGCATAGATCAACTCTACAACCTGGGATGAGCCAACCTCATCAGTACTCTTGACCTGGCTAAAGGCTATCATCAGGTCCCAGTGCATCCTGACTCCATCCCGAAGACAGCATTTATAATGACACGAGGAAAGTGGGAGTATCTGAGGATGCCTTTTGGACTCAGGAATGCACCTTCTGTATTTCAATGCCTCATGAATGCAGCAATGGCAGATATGGCGGAACACTCGGTAGCCTACATTGACTATAGTCATTTTTAGTATCAACACAGAAGATTACCTGAAGCATCTGCGAGCATGTTTGCAAGACTGACTGAAATGGGAGTCACACTGAAGGCCAGGAAATGTTCACTGGCCCAAGCCACTTGCATTTACCTAGGTCACCAAGTAGCAGGTGGAGAAGTAAGACCGTTGGAGGCAAAGATCAAGAGAACCCACATTCAAGGAACAAAAGACAGCTGAGGGCATTTCTCAGACTTTCCAATTACTACCAGCATTTCATCCCTGACTATGGCACAATGGCTGTACCACTTACAGATGACACGAAGAAGCAGGAGACAGACTTAGTTCGCTGGACAGACATAAGACAAGAGGCCTTTGAACAAGTCAGGTCTAGCCTCACCAGGAGCCAGCCCAGACCCGGATAAACCTTTTCTGCTATACACCGACACTTTGGGCATAGGTATTGGAGCTGTTCTGAGTCAGGCTGACAACAACGACACTGATCACCTGGTGGGCCGAAAGATAAAAGGCCCGGAGTTGAGGTTATACTGTAACTGAGAAGGAATGCCTAGCAGGGGTGGAGGCTGAAAAACACTTCAGGGTTTATTTAATTGGAGTCAAGTTCACTATTGTTACCGACCATGGCAGTCTGATGTATCTGGACAAGGTAAAGGATGAGAGTGGCAGACTGGCCAGATGGGATCTCGCCTTGCAGCCTTTCTTGTTCGACACCGTACATCGAGCAGGCAGCCGGCACGCCAATGCCGATGGTATGTCCCGACAGGCATGGAATGGAGAACCACTTGACAGACAGGATTCCTTGAGCAAGCTGAAGAAAAAGTATGACGGAATGGAGCGACCTCAAAAGAACAACAGGGGGATGACACAGAGCCAAGAGACTATGTTCATTAGCTAAGTAACTAGAGACCTAATTAGTGATAGCTATCTATGAATAACATTATCGCTAAACCCGGTGAACTGACACACTGTCATTTATAGCTATCAATTCTCATCCACATATCATCAGAATCATTGAGTGTACGTATACAGAGTCAGAGTCACCTATACTTGTAGAATAATGTTTACCAACTACTACTATTCAGTACAGACAGTGTCTGGGAGCTTGAGGGCAACCCAGGCTGGTGGCAGCATACTGAGGAACCCGAAACCAGTGTGTCCGCAGGGCTCCTCAGACAAGTATCCTGTGACAGTGGCCATACAGCGCAACAAAAAACCAGGTGCATATTTACGTGCGGCCATACAGGCAAACTCATGCAACAAAACACCAGGTGCATATTTATTTGTGGCCATACAGACACACTCATGCAAGACACACCAGGTGCATATTTATGTTTGACCATTCAGGCACACTCATGCAACAACATGCCAGGTGCACATTTATGTGTGGTCATACAGGCACAGGCACATTCATGCAGACACAACACACCAGGTGCATATTTATTGTGGCCATACAGGCACACTCATGCAAACACAACACACCAGGTGCATATTTATGTGTGGCCATACAGGCACACTCTTTATCCAAATGAGAGAGCTGGATCAAGGAGAACGGTACTTGACGAAGGCGCTGGAACTGCAGCCTGGTCACTCCAGAGCTGCTAACAACCTCAAAGTCATTTACCATTACAGGAAATAAAATCACCTGACAGGAAGTCTGAGCACATGATTACTTCTTTTTGTCCGTCTTTTTTTTGTGAGACCCCAAACTCCACCCCCTTCCTACCACCATGGCAACACTAAAATGATACATGTATGGAAGGCTCCAAGAATTATTACTCAGTAGACAGTGTGTCTCTGTATATATGTTACGCGCAAACCTGGAATTTGCTGATCGCGCTGCAGGTTCCTTATCACTTTGAGAACTCTGTTTCTGGATCCAAGGTTTGCACACACAATGCGCAAGTTACGCTCAATCCTATGATCGCGCTGCGCACACCTTGGATCCAAGGTTTGCGCACACAATCCTAGGATTGCGCAAGGTCAAACTCAAACCTCCAATCTGCACACTCTCAAAACCAAGAATTTGTTAATACATGTAACAGTAAGTTGCTCAATCCAGGATTGATCATAGAATTTCTACTCAATAGAACAGGTAAAAGTTGCTCATTCTGGCAAGAAACCTTGGATCCAAGGTTTGCGCTTGGATCGCGCTAGGTCAAACTCAAACCTCAATCTGCACTCTCAAAACCAAGAATGTTAATAGGAGCAGTAAAAGTTACTCAATTCTAGGATTTATCATAGAATTTGTAGCTCTAGAAACAGGTAAAAGTTGCTCATTCTGGCAAGATAGCTGCATTCCATAAAGGCCAAATCTTGTACATACAAAATTCGTACAAAATTCATAACCGAGTAGTCCAATTCAGTAATTATTACATGTCCAATCCATATCTTCTGATCGAAATACAACTCTGGGAATCTTGATGCACTTGTCATGGTACCACTCCCCACATTTTGAACATTCTGCCATCCTACTTTTGCTCCATGGGAACATTCTGCCATCCTACTTTTGCTCCATGGCATTCGGCAGACGCAGTTCGATTGTTTGAAATGGTTCGATTGCCGGAGAGAGGTTTGTAACACTTTTACCAGGAAAAGGTAGCATTTTACGTGACTCGAAATAATTTACGAGGTGACATCTCATTTTGGAGATATCCCAGCATATTTTGGTTGGATCTTCACCATAACAGAGGGCTACTGCACAAGCAATATCAAAAACTCCACAGTCATTACCATTGGTCTGCTGCTGAATGTTCATAAACCTTGCTGTGATCGTTTTATTCCTTGAAAATACAAGTGCAGCTATCTGTTCAGAAGTTGATAGAGGCAAACAATTGTAAAGACTATCGTATACCTTAACTTCACTATTATCTTCCTTGCTCAGCTCAATGCAGATCCATGTGGTTGTTTTGACTGTTCAAAATCTGGACTGCATGACTCCAAATAACGTCACTGCTAAGATTAGAGATCACAGTAGTAGCTTGCAATCCATTGATGGAGATAAATACTTTTTTGAGAAGTTTCTGAGAGGCATACATATGTGAATCCACTAACCAGTTTCCATTAAGAATCATGTCACGATCTTCTTTATACAGCACTAGGTCTGGGATCCACATTAGTGGGACTGGTATATCAGGGTAGTGATCAACAATAACTAGTCCAGGCTTTCTATCATCACTGACAGAACTATCTAGAAGTTCAACATCATCGACGTTTTTTTTGTATTTAGTAACTCTGCTGACAGTACCACCACCCACAACACTACCATCAGGCTTGCATACACTTACAGAACTACCTACAAGTTCGACATCATCGACAACTTTTTTTCCCACAGGTAACCCAGTAGCTCTGGTGATGGCACTACCCACAACAACACCATCATCGAGTCCTTTCTTGTCACTGTTAAAGCAAGGTAATCCAGTATGACATCTTTTGGTGCACAACTTTCTGGCTTTCTTACAAGAGCAATGAGAGTTTTTGCATCCACCTTTGCAACCACATGAGTTACCATAATAGGCATTCTTAGGGTTAAAGAGCAGTGCAGCTTCTCGTAGAGACAAAAAGGATTCCGTTTTCCAGTCATTTGGTGAAAGCTCGACTTTGCCATAATACCGCCCTCATAAGCACAGTTTTTCAGTACCCCATATTGACAACATAGGTGATACACAGGTCTCTTGGTACCAGAGACAACAACTATTACACATGGTATCCGTCGAAAATCAGTTGATGCTCTGTCGATTCGTGGAATTTGAATGCTGACTAAATCCCTAACAGCAAATGATTCAACAGCATGGCGTTTCCATTTACTGTATTGTTTCAAACCATTCTTTCAGCATTCAATCGATAGTTTCTATCAGCTTCCTTTCTTCGTTTGCTATGCTTTTGGCTTGTTGCCAATGGAGTACCTGAATGAAATATTTAGCATTATTAAAAAAATGTTTATTACATCATCAAAATGTTAGATAATGGGATTGCGAAAAAGTAATTTACTTGTGTTTTCACTCTCAAGTCTCAACACAAGGAAAGCTCTGTGCAATGTTTATTTGGTATTATAATAGAATGTCTAAAATTGTTTTACTCTCCATTACTGACCCTGGATTAGAAAGTTTATTTGCTTACTCTCCATTACTCACCCCGGATTAGAAATATTAAAAGGTCTAAAATTGTTTTACTTTCCTTACTTCTGATATCACTCTCTGTGCAACGAGGTTCACTACAGTGAGGGACAGATGGTGAGGAGTGTTCTGCAGAGCTTGGATCATCTGAACGAGGTGGAGGAGTAGAACTTTTGTCTGCTGATACGTGTTCCATAGGCTCAGTTTCATTGATCAAGTCTGCGATATCTTCCTCCATTACTGACCCTGGATTAGTACCTGGAAATATACCGCTATGTGGTGGTTGTCCATACACCAATTCGTATGGAGTACACACACACACACACACACACACACAAAAAAAAGCAGAGATGACCAAGTATGTGAAGTTCATGCTGCCATCAGGATGCCAGTATTAGGCATATTCAATGGCTGTACTAAACACTCGTCCATAACCTATCAATCACCATCAGCATGAAAAGTTCAGCTATATTACATATTTATGGTATCTTCTTTTATAGTATCATACAGTCACCAATTATAGTTGTTTATGAATCACTATTGTTTATGAATCACTATTATGAAAATCAAACTTACACTGAATTTCTGGTACCAATGTGATCATGCCATATCACATTCATTCTGTTCAAACCGACATGCAAGAAGTTCTTCAACTTTAGCATTTGCACGTTCCACTAGACCCTGTGCTGTGATTGAGGGTGTCTTGGTCGACCGTTTATGATGGTGGCTTTCCCCGGCCAGGTCTTCACCAGTTTGTCTATGATATGATTGACAAATTCTCTTCCGTTATCAGATTGGAATATCTATACATAGGAACACTCAAGCATGCTGTAGCCATTAATAATCAATAATTATGGGTCACACAAACCTTGGGAACACCGAAATATGCAAAAACACGATTGGACAAGTTTTTAGCCACCTCAATTGCACTCTTGTGCTCAAGAGCAAACAGTACGTGGAATTTGGACCAATGATCCATGTAGTGGCTATGGCGGTCATCTGGTCTATGTCGCATGTCAATCAAATCCACCTAAATAAGACAATACTAAATATAAACATATTTGGTACTAATAATATTACCTGTCCTCGAGTCATAAACCCAGAAGAAATGATAGGTTTAAGTGGGACACTGTTGGTTTGTGGGTTACACACACTACATAATTGAACGTACTTCTCCACAACAGATCTTGGTAGACACGCATAGTTCGAAGAAATCTAGAGGGAGTATGGTGAAGACAGAGAATTGAATTACCAGCATTTTGCATTGATAACCAAAACAGATCACTATTATAAAATGTCGCTGGTTGTTTACCACATACTAAAACAACAGGATTAACCCATGGGTATTTAGATATTCACATTAAAAAGCTGAGAGGTGGATGCTTGCTGTATCTAGTGGATGAAATGGACAATGTAAATCTAAATGCACACACCCATGTCTTTGCTACTATTAGAAGGATGTAGGTCAAACAGATATAAAATAGGAAATGGGTGCAACGTAAGGATTCATAACATCCAAACATCAACATACTTCATAGCGAGTGTTTTATGTTGTGTCCAAAATGTAACTTGCTGTTTGTTCCAATTTTTCACTAAAAGTGAATTGGAGGTTACTACAATAGTAGTGTTTTATTCATATGCTGCACTGCACTGTCCTTGGACTCAGGATTGCAAATCCTGAATTTGGATATCATAGGATTGGACAAATTGTATGTTTGCACATACCAAAACCATATAAAAGTTAGAGGTAGCAACCTTATGTCAGGACCTCAATTCAAATATTCATGGTCACCTGATTAAAAACATTTTATGGTTGACATGAGTTATACTCATATTATGCACAGCTTATATAACTGACAGTCAGTCACAATTTTCCATCTCAGGTGCAATCTTTGGGTGTTCAACCAGTAGAGCTACACTGTACCTACAATATTTGAGTGCCAAAATGAGAGCATGCATCAAGGGCTACATTTCAAACACAAGATGACATGCATAGAATCTGTTTTTATATAGAAATCATAGACATTCTGTACCTCGGCTAGAGTCTTTTTATAGCCCATATGACCTTGAACATCACAGTGCACTCTATTCAAAATAGTATGAAACTCTTCAATGTAAGCCACTCTCCGATAATGACCTAGGATGGAGGAGTCATTCTCATTCTGAAAAAAATATGAGATTAAAACGACACCGTATAACTGCGATTCAGTAAAGGGTCTGGCTCATGAAGCGAATGGCTACTGGATTCCAATAAATCAAACAAAGTTTTGTCTTTGTTATTATCATCCAGGCCTTCAAATAGATTGGTACTTGACTTGTGGCTTTAAACTTATAAAATAAGGAGACCTGTCTAACAACAAAATATGTCTCACAAAATATATCACTGGCTATTTGGGTTTAATCATACCTTTTTCTTTGCTGGTATACAAAGCACATCCTTAAGCCCAAGAGCAGGGTACTCCAAAAGTTTAAAACATTTTTGTTTCACCCAAAAATTGAATTTAGGATCACTGTTCGCCATCTCCCCTTTCAGAAATTTGACAACAGCTTGTCCCTTTGTTCTTGATATGGTTTTGCTTCCAAGTTTTCCAGAAAGAAAGGTTTGCTGAAGATAATCATCATAGGCATTCTCTCCTTCCATTTCTCCTTCCTACAACCTCTTCCCACGTGGGAACAAACTTGTTTCGATCTGATTGGTGATCAGGTATTGGCTTTCGCGATCCAAGGTTTGTGCAGCGCGATCCTAGGATTGAGGGTTTGCACGTAACATATATATATGGCATATCAATAGCCAAGAGGCTAATAGAAGAGTAAAAAATAAGTAGACAAATACATGGATTAAAGTTAAGTAGTTAAAAGTCAAAGTGATGATAAGGGGTGTTGAATACAGTGCTTAAATTGTCCAAGTGAATTAGTATCTTTAAAGGAGAGAGTTCTAGTGCCTAGGATATAGTAGTAGGTAAATATTAAGCAGACTGAGTTCTGTATAGAATTAGCAGACGATCACTGGGGTGGAAGGATCGGAGGTTGTAGCAAGGAATTGGTTGGCATGGTGGGAGGATAGAAGGAAAATCTATGTTATTGTGAAAATAGAAGAAAAAGATAAGTTTGGCATTATTAGCCAAGCCTGTGTGTTCCTCCTGGATTATACAAAACATGGTGCTATGTATTGAATAAAGTAATCGTAGATGTTACTTGTAGGCAACCATGGAGAAACTAGTGGAAGTAATTCTGTGGTGCTAACGTTTCATAGACTGCTCTTCATTTGGGGATATGTGTCCTGGGTGGGCTTTATTGGAGGCAGTCTTGCATGTGCATTATTGACTGCTTAGTCTTGTATGCAACTTTAAACTTTCTCCTGTTATTCAATCACTAAGGTCTCATGTTTTTCCTGTTAATCTATGTAGAAGTTACCAAAATCAGCCAGCCATCAAATTCCACCCATGTTGACATCAGGAGCTATTCCACGCTAAGTCAGGGCTATCTACGGCTTAGATCTAGGATTAGCTTTAGGGCTAGGGCTAAAACAAATGTTATTTCTACGGCGCTGCCTAGGATTTAGATTAAAGCTAGAGTCAAAAGCTTTCTCGCCGCCATATTCCATGCTTTAATCTTAGTTAGACTTACTCCTGGCCACAACCCTATAAATAGGATACCTTGCAACTGCCACAAATGAGGTTGAGTCTGCCAGTTTAGGCACCTTTCCCTGCAATTCAACAACAAGGTTCTCATGTGTTTCTCGTGTTTTTCAGTTCATGTGTGGGAAATGTTCCAGGAGCTGATCTGTTGCTAGCAGGTAGCCATAGCTCTATGAGTAAAGGAAATTTATACGTACAGCTAGTAAGTGTGCTAGCCACAGTGTGTGCAATTATCAGCCACATCTGGCTGTAACTTTTGGTGTCCCAATGATTTTTCTAGATCACTTGGGAGTGCTCTACTTGTAGGTGACTAAAGCCAAGCCCCCCCAAAACCAAAGCTCATATACATATCTCGAATAAACTTCATTCAGGAGCTCCTTAATAGCTGAAATGGTATCCTCAGCCTCTGCTAACTCCAAAACCACTTACAGCCTGCCTTGATTACTTCACTAAAGTTAAGGTAGCAAAGAGGCAGATCTAAATGCTGGATAAAGTGTTAAAAAAAACTTGAAATTCATCTACAAGTCAACGATTTATCTTGTCAACGAACAATCAGTTGATATATATATATGGTACCTGATGAAGGCAAGAGCATCTGCAGAAATGTCAAAGGAGAAAATTTAAGTTAATTAACGGTAAAGTTATTCTTCCTTCACATAACTTGCATACAACAGGTCCATTCATCATAATTTAGCATAAAATACTCACAAGATTAATGCGTGCCTACGACTACTCCATTTCTTAATCCCAAAGAATGACAAAAAGGTGACAAACACACTTGTCCCAGAAAATTTATTGTGTTGAAGATGCTTACCATACTTGCCATTTTTGAAACATAAGAAAGTGCTCGCAATTAGATCACTTGGTACAAATCCTTGGAAACCAACATAGACAACAAATGTTTTAGAAAATCCTTTACTAATGGCCACCCAATATGATACATATCAAGTGAACACCCACTATTTTTAAAGGTAAAGATCCTCTAAAAAGTTGATTTCTACATTGATAAATTCTGTTTCCTTTTTTGATATACAAATGTATTTATAACTTTTGACCTCTCACCCCAAACATACAGAATGTAACTTATTATTTATCATATTTGTTACTCAAGTGGCTACACACGCATATATTTGTTTTAAACAGATTGGTTCAAGTTGTTTTGTTTGGTTTTTCTTTGTATTTTTAGTAAAACACAATTTTGTTGTTGAACGGAACGCAGGTCGTGTTCTGATTGCTCAGATGTGCATTTAAGCTGCAGAGCACCTCGATGTGTTGAGCCCTTGTCATTTCAAAGTGACTTTGTTAAGCGTTTACTCGAAGAATTTGTGGTGTGTGCTATTTATTTGATAAGCACCTTATGAATCTAGAAACTGAGTAGTTGTGGACATGCATTTGGGAGTCTTCTGGTAGTACATGTCAGTGGCGTCGTCGATGGTCCGGCCACTCCGGATTTGGCTGGACCACTTTTGGTAACATGCTGCGCATGCGCGAATTGGGCCCTTCTGATTTGGATGGTCTGGCTGTGGCATGGCTTCGAGCTTTGGTGTAGCGTCTGAAGTGATCGATAACCTTCCTGAAGTTCCCCGTCAACCGCCCGAATCCTTCGCCTTTCCGAAGAGAGCTTTCGGGAAAAAGAAGGCAGTGGAGAGATCTTGTCAAGCGAGCTGGTTCCGTACCTGGTCTTGGCTACTATAGTGAAGCCAGAGATTCTCTGGACTGCCACCTCTGCTGCAAAGCTGTTAAGGCTAAGCATATAACAGTGAAGCCAGGAGCTACCGATGCTGCTTTTGTAAGTTTAGCGACTTCCTCGTAGATCTTTGAACTTAACTTTTAAAGTTTATAGCTTATTTAGAATGCTTTATATTGTAGTTATCTTGGTATCTCGGGGATTTACGAACTGGAAAGATGCCACACTAGGTATCCGACAGCATGAGAAAAGTCAGTGCAATAAGATAGCAGTTGAGAAGCTAATTACAGTACCAACAACTACACGAGATGTAGGCGAGATGCTCTCTAGTACTTTGGCCCAAGGCAGAGCAAAAAATCGGCACACTCTTCTAAAGGTTCTGAGCAGTAAAGTTTTTGGCAAGGCAGGAATGTGGGATACGTGGTCATGACAATCGTGGTGATGACAATCGTGGTGATGGAAATCTGTTTCAACTGATGAAGCTCATGAGTGAAGAGGACTCCAAAGAGGACTCCAAGGTAATTGGGATCATGTAAAGAGTAAGACTCTGGAAGTTGAAAAATCCATGCGCGTCAATTGTTTTTGCGGTATATATTTTAAAATGCACTTTTCCCTGCTTATCCTAAATGCGTGCACTATGTAGGTCCTTTGATTTTGATGGAGCGTTCAGAATGCATCAAGAAAGGATACTCGAAGTAAGTAACAAATACCCCTGGACAGATCATTAGCAGCAATACACAACAAAAAATTAACACAACTTCATATTAACTTCAAATGCAGCATCGACTTTGAGACCAAAAACAACAACAAAACAAAACAAAACATCAGAGCGCAAACTTGTACTGGGTACTGTGTTTTGATTGCATGTAGGATGCTGCCAAAAGCCTCAGCAGTTGTGCGGGCATTCCTCTCCCTCCCACATAAATTCCTCAAGGTATGGAGGAAGTTGACGATGAACCCCCTTCATCCTTTTAAACTTTATCCTCTCCTGTATTTGTGTATATATGTATTTGTGTATATATATATAATGTGTATTTGGTATATACCTTTATTTAATGAATATCTATTATTAAGTGCTTAAACGTGAAAATGAAAAATCTGACCACACCCAACCACACCCACATCCGGGCATGACCACCTCAAAATTGGCGGAGCCACCCCTGCATGTACTCAAGTTGTGCAAGGGAAGAAACATAGATAGCTATATTATATATCTTGATTCACACTTTCTACAGTTATTAAGTCTGATGGTTTTCTAACTTAACGAAGGATTCAAGGCAAGAAGTATTCCAAATCATACATCTCAAGTGTCCATCCACTATTTTTAAAGATAAAGGATCTCTAAACATTTGATGTCTGCACACATCCAGCAACATCAGTCACTCAGACACATCCAGCAACATCAGTCACTCAGACACATCCAGCAACATCAGTCACTCAGACACATCCAGCAACATCAGTCACTCAGACACATCCAGCAACATCAGTCACTCAGACACATCCAGCAACATCAGTCCCTCAGACACATCCAGCAACTTCAGTCCCTCAGACACATGCAGCAACATCAGTCACTCAGACACATCCAGCAACATCAGTGACTCAGACAGATCCAGGTAACATCAGTCACTCAGACACATCCAGCAACATCAGTGACTCAAGACACATCCAGCAACATCAGTCACTCAGACACATCCAGCAACATCAGACACATCCAGCAACATCAGTCACATCCAGCAACATCAGTCACTCAGACTCATCCAGCAACATCAGTCACTCAGACACATCCAGCAACATCAGTCACTCAGACACATCCACCAACATCAGTCACTCAGACACATCCAGCAACATCAGTCACTCAGACACATCCAGCAACATCAGTCACTCAGACACATCCAGCAACATCAGTCACTCAGACACATCCACCAACATCAGTCACTCAGACACATCCAGCAACATCAGTCACTCAGACACATCCAGCAACATCAGTCACTCAGACACATCCAGCAACATCAGTCACTCAGACACATCCAGCAACATCAGTCACTCAGACACATCCAGCAACATCAGTCACTCAGACACATCCACCAACATCAGTCACTCAGACACATCCAGCAACATCAGTCACTCAGACACATCCAGCAACATCAGTCACTCAGACACATCCACCAACATCAGTCACTCAGACACATCCAGCAACATCAGTCACTCAGAACAAGACTTTGCACAACAGAATTTACCAGTCGTAAGCCCCTGGACTCCCTCACTCTTCCTCTCCATCTGAATTTGACAATGAACTATCGGAGCTAGCAACTGAGGCACGCATCATCGCTACATTACACACTTCCTACTCCCTGACCTAAAGTGCTAAGCTTAGCGTTCACATTTTAGGTTATAGCCTGCTCTGCTGAATACTGTGAGGTTGTTGCTATCTTGATGCTTTCTGCATGTGAAGTGGGTCAAATCCGTGTCACATTGGCAGTGCATGTGATTTGACAGGCATGTGCATGTGATTTGACAGGCCTGCCCATGTGACTTCTCACTGCAAGTTGTGTGTGAGACCATGTGACTTGTAGTGCATTGGCTATTTTTTTAATTTTATTTATTTTATTTTAATGAGCTCAGTAGAAAAGCTATTTAGAGCCTTACATACGTGATAACATGATAGGTAGAAAAATGATTGAAGTTAGGCGAAGAATTGTTTTGAAGGAAGAGAGTAAGGATGAGGATCTAATGGAGGTTGGGAGTGAGTTCCAAAGAGCTATGGCAGAGAGAACGAAGGAAGACTGCATGGATGCAGTGCGGGAGAATGGGATTATGATGTTCGATGGGTGGTATTGGCGAGAAGACATGAGCGGAGTAGGAGTTAATACGATTTAGTCGGGAGGAAAGTCGATCTAATTGTTTATTATTTTGTAAATTAGAAGGAGCTTGGCCCGAGCACGTCTATTTGAGAGTTTAGGAAGTTTAAGGGTGAAGAGGAGGGATGCATAGTCAGAAGTCCATTGGTGAGTACAGAGTCTGAGTGCAAAGTGCTGAACGTGAATTTGGAATTACAAGAAGAGGGAGGAGGTGACCACACAGAGGAACTTAGATGAGGGAGAACTAATGTAGTGTGTAAAGTTTAATTAGTGTATGAGAGGATAAGTGATAGTAAGGGTTGCGATAAATTTACTGCATACTTTGCTAATGTGTAGGTTCCAGGAGAGGTTACAAGTGAAAGTTACTCCTAAGTATGTAAATGAAGTGACGAGATCAAGGGGAGTACTATCGAGGACTAATACAGGATGCGAGGGGTTTGCGAGAGATCATCATGTACTTGCTTTTATTAGAGTTAATTATTAGGAGACAGAAAGATAGCCATGATGATATAATGTCAATGTCTGATTTGGGAGAAGATGATAGTCTTTGGAAGAAAAAGTGTTTTGCCAAACGGAGGAGTGAAAGAGTGTGGTTACAGCAACGGCGATAGGCTGCCCAGGCATCAGCAGATCTGAGTGACCTGGTAATCTATTTCCAATTTTGATTTGTTTGAGAATGGAGTAGGAGATCCAGGGATAGGTACAGCGGGTTGTAGGATAAACTAGCTTAGAGGGAATAGTCTTGTGCATTATGCGAGTAAAGAGTTCTTTAAAAGGAAGGACAGTTGAATTTTTTTAATTTAAGAACAACTTGTGGTTACCACTTTATAGCTCAGTGACAGTAGATTCTGTAAACTTTATGGTATGGACTTGATATATAGCTCAAAAGGTAGGTCTCTCTTTGTGCTCTCTTTCGATACCAAATTATTTTTCATAGGTATAATTCATAGGTATAACGATAGCCAAGTTACTGGAGCTAAAGTGGAGGGAACTTCAAAACCTGAATGCCTGATTTAGATTGCAAAGTGCTTAACGAGTTCAAATTAGCACCCGCGGCAAGTAAGCTCCACTCAACAACGAGTGTTTTCATTAGGCGCTAAAACTCAAGCTTCCAGCCGCAGGTGCTAATTTGAACTCGTTAGCACATTACAATCTGGAGATATTTATGCGGGCATTCAGGTTTTGAAGTTCCCTCCACTTTAGCTCCAGTAACTTGGCTATCGTTATACTTATGGAAAATATTTTGGTATCAAAAGAGAGCACACAGAGAGACCTATCTTTTGAGCTATATATCAAGTCCATACCAAGTTTACAGAATCTACTGAGCTACAAAGTAGTAACCACAAGTAAAAAAATGCAACTGTCACCCCTTAGCCAAGAGGCTTCAGTGTCTAAGGGGGGGGGGGGAGGGGGAGGATGGTATGCAAGGGAATGATACTAATTAGGTCATTAGCTTGAGAGAAGTCTGCCCTGTCGTATAACCAGACTCGATGAGGAGGTGAGGGAGATGGAGAATCAGAAATGAGAGGGAGGGAGAAGAGGATAGAGTTTTGGTCGGAGTTTGATACAGGAGGAGAGACTTCACAGCAGGTGGGAGTAAGCGTGGAGGGTAGGTACACAAGATCAATGATAGAGGGACACCAGTATGGGAGTAAGGGTGGAGGGTACGTACACAAGATCAATGATAGAGGGGACACCAGTATGGGAGTAAGGATGGAGGGTAGGTACACAAGATCAATGATAGAGGGATACCAGTATGGGAGTAAGGATGGAGGGTAGGTACACAAGATCAATGATAGAGGGGACACCAGTATGGAGTAGGGTGGCGGGTACGTACACAAGATCAATGATAGAGGGACACCAGTATGGGAGTAAGGATGGAGGGTACGTACACAAGATCAATGATAGAGGGGACACCAGTATGGGAGTAAGGGTGGAGGGTAGGTACACAAGATCAATGATAGAGGGGACACCAGTATGGGAGTAAGGGTGGACGGTACGTACACAAGATCAATGATAGAGGGGACACCAGTATGGAGTAGGGTGGAGGGTACGTACACAAGATCATGATAGAGGGACACCAATATGGGAGTAGTGAGTTGGATAGTGGATAATTTGACTGAGAGAAAAAAAGGTCAGATATTGCGTGGATCTTATGGAGAAGCGGTGAAGGTAACAAAAAATTAACATTAAAGTCCCCAAGCAGAATAAGTTCCTTTGTGGAAAGGTGGGGGATGGAGGGAAGAGCAGCAAGTGAGGCAAGTAGATGGTCAGGTACTGGAGGTGGGCGATAAAATGTGGCAAAAATGAAGGATGAATTTGGAAGCTTAATTGAGATAAGTAGAAGTTCCAGCGTAGAGATGGATGGGAGAGAGATGATTGAGGCGAGAAGGCTTGACTTGACATAGACTATGATACCTCCATCATGTCTATTTCGATCTAGTCTAAAAGAGTGGCAGTTAAAAATAGCAATTTCAGAGTCAGAGACATCTGGGGAGAGCCATGGCAATTATGTGGGGTTTATAGAGGTGTGACAATGTTGTAAGCTCATCAAATTTAGGAAGAAGACTGAAGGGGAAGCCCTGGAATTGTTGGGGGTAAATGGGAGTAGATATAGAGCAGGGGTGGGTTGAAACGAAGGAGGCCTGCGCGTTGAGGTGATAGAGGATAAGTGGGAGTAGGTAGCAGAGGGAGTTTGCGTGAACTGTGGCCAGTACGGCGAGCAAGGTTTGGCGGCTTTGGGGTGGGGCGGGTGGCAGGATAAAAAAGTATCTGATGCAGTGTCGGTTCCGTTGAGTGGAACAGGTGGAGGGGGTTGACTTAGGGGACTGTTGACCATGCAGATTAGAAGAAACTGGAGGGACAGGAAGAGATTTAGAGGAAGAGGATTGTTCGACACTTACTGGGATAACTGGGTAGGACGTGGAAGGTGAGAGGGCCGAAGAAAGGGAGGAAACAGGTTCACAGATAGTGTCCAGCTCAGCGCGTAGACATTAAATCCGAGGTGTTTTGCAACATGAGTACAAGGGTCTGGACATTGGTTTCCAGTTTTTGTACTTGGTTGGCAATGGTGGACGAGTGCAGGAGACTGAGGATTTGATAGAGTGGGGACAAGAAAATGGGTATGTTTCTGCTAGAGTAATTGAAATGTTGACGCAATTGCAGTGAGAGCAACAGGAGCAGGTTTCACACTGGATCATGTCTCCTTCTTCTGCATTGGTGTTACAGACACATTTAATTGTATCTAGGGTGCTATGGCCAGGATTGGTTTCCACGTCACCCGAGAGGGCCTGTAGGAGTAGGCAACCAATATTAGCCACGCTGGAAGAACAGGTAGAACTGGCAATGTGACGGCATCTACGGATACGTCGAAGACCGTTGAGGGAGAAATGAGGATCGAGTTAGTGAGTGGGACGGTTGCGAGGAGCGAGATAGGAGGGACAAAAGTAGCTGTGTTGGGATGTAAGGTGGATGTTTGGCTCTGAAAAGAGCCGGCAGGATAGTCTTAGTTTTAACAGGAGAGAAGGAAGAATAAGAAGAGAATCAGACAAGAACGGTGCCTTACGCTAGATGCTGCCATTAATTTTTTTTGATACACCAAAGCTGGTGTTTGTCCTTCAACTGTCACTATCAGCTTTTATTTTTGTGCTTCAGCCCAAATGTTGTAAAGTTCATAATAGTAGGTATAATATGTATGTGGGTTGAATGCAGTAGCCTTAACAGACTCAGCAGTATCAAAATCTGTTGATGTGAACCCTGGGAGCAGTGTGCATGGGAAAGGCACCCAGTATCCTTCCCGTTCAGTTTCTCCTTGGAAGGTGCTCATGAATTATGCTTGAGTTGGTTCTCCTTTGCTTCGCAGCTTTTTCCACTCTCTCTTGGAACCCGCGTGTTCCATGCTAGGTATAATGTGCTGTGCAGTCGGCACAGGACTGGACGGCACCTATAAGTACACCCTCTCCTACATATTTGAGTGCCCTCAAGCATCCTGTAATTCGTTTTGAGGGCACCCAAATATGTGGGAGAGGGAGGGAGCACACCACAAGGCCTTAATTAGATAAAGTGCTACGCCAGGAAGTGATTTAGAAGTGTCTACAAGTCATAAGCCCTTAGTCCCGAGCTCAACAATCAAACTTGCTGATCTCGTGTAGCTCTCAAACTTTATGATCTAGCATCTCTTTGCTGTGCCTTCAGTTTGTCACTAGCTCTCTCTCTCGCTCCCTCCGACGATGTCTTCAGCTCAAGAGGACTCGACCTCGGCAAAACAAAAAGTTCAAGCAACTGCAGTACCACGAAAAGGACTTGTTGTTTTACCCCTTCCATCGTGAAATTCTTTGGAGAGCTATGCAACTCAATAGTCATCTATCTCCCCTGAGTCGAAAGGTCCATTTGCTACACTGGCTACAGCCAGGTTGGAGCCCAAGCTAAGACTAAGGTACTTACTGAACCACGTCTGTGACAGGGTGAGACATGTTACAGTGTTCCATAGTTTCTTGACGTGCTGGCTGGCTATGGTTGGGCCTGTGGAAAAGCAGGCTAAGTGTCTTAGCACAGGAATTGTCTGTGTCTGAGAGGGGGGCAGGTCCAGAGGAGCCGGGTAATAGCCAGGTGGGTGGCGACATGACCCTTTAGAAGAAGATATTGATGGAAATCCTTGGTTGAGTTAGCTACAAATGGGAAGAGCTGGGTAGCACATCATCAGCCTATAGATGTACTTGAGGATTGTAGAAGTAGAGGGACTAATACCCTGAGACTGCATAAGCTTCTCTGTAAGTGGGTCAAAGGAAACTACCCAAGTACCTACACCTGCCTTCATGGAATACCTTCAGCAGAAACTAGCCAGTGCATTAGTTGGACTAGTTGATGTGTCCTTAACTTGAAGGGAGAAACTCTGGGTGGCCAAGAGACCTGTGCCAATACCGATGGCTGGAGACCAATATTTTGCCACTGGCCTAAGATTAGTCGAACAGAAATATAGCACTAGTAACTGATGGGAAAGCAACACAAAGGAAGTCCAAGTCGTGACAATGAGGGAGTATCTTACCCAGTGAGTGAAGGATGGGAATTCCTTAACTGGTGGCCTAGCTTACTCTGATATACACACAGCATGCTTATCATTAACCTAGCTAGGAGAGCAACTCAGGAAATTATACCTGTCACATAACGAAAGACAAGGAGGAAGTTATTAGTAAATTATCTCACTTTGACTATGAGGTTTTGAGAAAAAAAGAAGTTTATCAATTCATACTCCGAGGATTCAGAAGTCCCTGAATACCTCTAGCCTTAGCCAACCCTAGAATACCCCTAGCATCACCATAGCCTGAACATCTCTAGACCTAGACATAGAGCTAGTTCTGGGATTTCCAAGCATCACCGGCTGTCCCAGGAAAGGTTGCATGGCTGTGTGTGTGTGTGTGTGTACCAGAGTAACGTAGGCCATCAGTTAAGGTTTGCCCATCCTTCATCCACTGGTAACTCACTCCCTCACTGTAACTGACTTGGACTTCCAATAATGTTGACCTTCCATCAGCTACTGCTGTGCTAGATGTCTGTCGGGTTGACTATTCTCAGGCCAGTGGCAAAACACGGTTTCTTTACCGCCGATATTGGCACAAGTCTTTTAGCCTCCCGGAGTTCTCCAAGTTAAGACTATATTAGCTGCTCCAACTAATGCACGGCTAGATTCTACTGAAGGTGTTTCATGAAGAGGAGTAGAGCACTTGGGTGGTTTCCTTTTACCCAATTACAGAGAAATTTATGCAGTTTAAGGGTATTAGTACCACCTCCATTTCTACAATGTTCAAGTACACACATCTGTATGCTGATGAAGTGCTATGCCTATCTCTTTCCATTTGAAGTTAATGCTATCAAGGATCAACA
The DNA here is from genome assembly GCA_028752905.1 of Cladorhizidae sp. MBARI D1340-BT2. Classification (NCBI taxonomy): domain Eukaryota; kingdom Metazoa; phylum Porifera; class Demospongiae; order Poecilosclerida; family Cladorhizidae; species Cladorhizidae sp. MBARI D1340-BT2. The sequence goes on along the minus strand of JAQNBH010000016.1, from coordinate 53,413,179 downwards.
CCTTCTTCTAAAAGGGACATGTCACCATCCACTGTCTCCTCTGGATCTGCCCTTCTCTCAGACATAGACTATTCCTGTGCTAAGACACCTAGCCTGCTTTTCCAGAGGCCCACATAGCCAGCAGCCAGCATGGCAAGAAACCCATGGAACACTGCAATGTCATGTCTCACTCCGTCGCACACGTGGTGCAGTAAGTACCTTATTGTTAGCTTGGGCTCCAACCTGGCATAGTCCAGTGCAGCAAACAGACTGTTCAACTCTGGGGAGATTGAGTTGCATAGCTCTCCATGAGTTAGATAGAAGACAGGTGGAACAGCATGTCCTTTTTGTGGTATAGCTTGAACTCTTTGTTTTGCTGAGGCTGAGTCCTATTGAGCTGAAGGAGACATTGTCAGAGAGAGATAGGGAAAGATGATTAGTAGTGACAAACTGAAGGTGCAGCATAGAGATACTTGATCAAACTTTGAGAGCTACAAGATCAGCAATTTTGATTGTGATCTCTGGGATGGGTGTTGGTCTTTAGACTTCAAACTCACTTCCTGGTGTAGTACTAATTAAGGCCTTGAGGTGTGCTCCCTCCCTCTCCCACATACCACATGAAGTGACCTCAACATAGGTCAAAGTCCCCAACAGCCATTGTGTGTGTGTGTGTGTGCGTGCAGGATTTGTGTGTGCATAACACTAGTGTGTGTGTGTGTGTGTGATAGATAACATACATTCATGGACATTTAGAGTGTCAGGACATACCATATATGGTCTGACACTAGTTTTTCTGGAGCATGTATGTTGGCCACAAAATGTTGCTTGCTTGTGGAAGTGGCCCATGCATAGGTCAAGGACAATAGTCAGCAATTCATAAATAGGCTCTTCGTTTGGGCATAATGTTCATAATGTTGAAGTGCATTAAACATTTCTAGGGTGTCAATTGTTAATTGTTCCCGGCCAAAATTTATGGCCAAAATTAATGGCCTGTCCACACTGCGCCTAAACTGATGAGCATTAATGTGTGTTGGGTCCTAAGTTCAAGTCAATGCGCGTTCGTCATTCTCTGCAGAAGAAAGAGGAGAGAGCTCGAGGGAAAGGCCGAACCAACGAAGTTTGCGAACTTCAGAAGTCCAGATGCAGGGCGTATAAACATAGCAATAGTTCTCTAGCTATGTAGTTGGTCTAGCTAGCTAGTAGCTAGCTAGTTTGGCCGCACGCCATGGTAGTATATAGCTAGCTCTAAAGTTCAGGTATCAAGAAGAAGTGAGTGAAGACGCACACTCGCGCAGTTGCTTTAATTTTGTGTGATTCACATCGCGAGGTGGACGCGCATTATTTTAATTTGAATTCAGTGTAGAGCACTTTGGTTTGTGCAGTGTGGACAAGCCTCAGTATATGCTTGCTACTGCTAGCCAAGCCAGCAGCTGCAGGGAGCAGTACTATACAACACTCAACATTAACACTGTGGTTATGATATCACATTAACACTGTGGTTATGATATCACATTAACACTGTGGTTATGATATCACATTAACACTGGTTATGATATCACATTAACACTGGTTATGATATCACATTAACACTGTGGTTATGATATCACATTAACACCATGGTTATGATATCACATTAACACTGGTTATGATATCACATTAACACTGTGGTTATGATATCACATTAACACTGTGGTTATATCACATTAACACTGTGGTTATGATGTCGCATTAACACTGCGGTTATATCACATTAACACTGGTTATGATATCACATTTAACACTGGTTATATCACATTAACACTGTGGTTATGATATCAAATTAACACTGGTTATGATATCACATTAACACTGCGGTTATATCACATTAACACGGACACTGGTACACAGTTATGATATCACATGGTTATGATATCACATTAATGATATCACATTAACACTGGTTATGATATCACATTAACACTGGTTATGATATGGTCAAGATATCACATTAACACTGGTTATATCACATTAACACTGTGGTTATGCTATCACGTTAACACTGGTTATGAATCACTTTAACACTGTGGTTATGATATCACATTAACACTGGTTAAGATATCACATTGACACTGTGGTTAAGATATCACATTAACACTGGTTATGATATCACATTAACACTGTGGTTATGATATCACATTAACACTGTGGTTAAGATATCACATTAACACTGGTTATGTTATCACATTAACACTGGTTATGTTATCACATTAACACTGTGGTTATGATATCACATTAACACTGGTTAATATATCACATTAACACTGTGGTTATGATATCACTTTACCACCTTAGCTACACTAACTAATGAAGACCCCCAGCCAAGTTCACATACTGACAGTGACCGGCATTCATCTTGGACAAAAATTTGTAAAGCTGTCTGTAAACTGGAGGGAGGAACCATTGGCAGTGGACGATGCCAAGAACTATTTTCAGATACAATGATTTCAATACTAGCTTGTTCAACTCTGGCATCCAATACTTTCAGAAAACAAATCACAGGATCTTAGCTATATTCAAGGCATCTAGGCTAGTTTCACCCATTGGAGTTCACCCATTGGAGTACATAAAATTCAGCCAATACCTTCTGACCTTGATCAAAGTACTTCCTGTTGTGGTTGATCTAATCTGAAAACTGAACTAGCTAAATCATCCCTGGTCAATTCTGAGAATCACGACTTCATCTCCTCAACTGGTGGCATGGGCATGCAAGTCGCCATACCATTGATCTTCTACTTGCAGTCAAGTGCTGCTACTTTTGCCATCTTCAGAAGCCTCTGAAACAACCTCTAGCAAAGCGGTTTGTAGAAGCTTCTGCAGTACTAGTCTCGCTGAATGCTGAACATTGTGTCGTTTTGTTCAAAGAATTAATTTTTTTGGCGGGGAATAATTAGGTTAATTAGCAAAAGTTGGGGAATAGGGCGTGGCATAAGTGTATTGTACTCAGGCCTGCTCATGCATGCTGCTAGGCAATCATTGTCTGATGGCTGCATTGATTTTCAGACCTCCAAAGTGGGTCGGCCATTGTCATGGTTGTTTTGTGGCTGACCAATGTAAGGCCTAGAAAATGGTTCATATCCTGACCTCCACTCTTGTAAGCCACTGATACTTCCTAGACCCCTTCCTGGAATAGTTCCTAGACCTCCTCCTGGGATTCAGAGCCACCACATCCTGACCTCCACTCTTTGTAAACCATGACCTAATACCTCCTCAGACCCTTTCCCTGGAATCCTTAGACCTCCTCCTGGGATTCAGAGCCACTGCCCACCCCATCTAAAGCCTCAAGAGAGATCTATCATTCTGCACTAAAATCACTGACATGGGCTAATATTTCAAGCTATGGAAGTGTCATTGCAGTGTGCTTCTTCATCTTGTACATGACTTACTTCTTTACCTCAACTGGTCTTCTCCACTGTTCGGTTGGCTAAAACAGTTGTCAGTGATGAAAATGTGGCTGATAAGGATCTGATAAGGATCTGTTGCTGTTGTGTTGAGGGAGTCTACCTGAATAGTCGGAAATACTCCGAGACATTTTGGAAAACAGACACAACTCTAACCACTAGCAGACCTGCCGATCGTCCTGCATTCCACACACCTGTCTCGCTGTCCCGCTGCACATGCCGAGTGACCATCATTTAGCCTGCCACCCCAGCTTTTAAATAGCTTGGTAATTGCACTTCCAGCCATTTCGTTCTTGAATATAGTATAGCTGTATAACTTAGGGTCGGCTACAGATTGGAGAAGCCTGTAATGATGAGTCTCCTTCCACTGCCTGGCTAGCTAACTAGTAGATGTCACCCCCCCTCTCCCACTGACTGCAATGCAATCAATCTGTGTGACCTTCACACTCTACTGCTATGGCTCTGCCTATATTAAAATGTTAGTGGAACTAAGTATGCACAAACATGTCCAAAACACCCTAACTGAATTTCTAGAACCCCCCCCCCCCAGATAAGTTTATGTTCTTTATGAGTCTTTATCAGACAAGAAACTGCCTATGTCAGATTCACACTATATCCCGGTCAAGTTCTACAACTCCACCTAGAGAGCCAAGCACGAACTACTACAGGTGCCATGACTGGATGGGCAACCAAATTTAATTCTCTGTGGCCGACAAAAGTATCCATGGGTTGTGAAATGGTCAGATCCTGAAAATTAAGTTTTTACAACACAAAACTCGGAGTGAGTGTGAAGTTTGAAGTTCAATGTAATGTTGAAGGCATTGCTATATTTAGCTACAGGTAGCCGGTAGCCGGAAAATGCCACATTTGTAAATGATGATGGCTACTTCCACTGCCATGAAGCCAAAATGAACTCGACCTCAAACATGAATCAGTGCATTAATTTTATATTGACCATGAAACAATAGATTTACTGCCATAGGTTGCATGAAAACAGCATTCAATACAAATTTCCCTTGGAGGTGTGGGAAGGTATGTTCCCAGACTCCCCTTGAAATGACACCAGCGTGTCCATATGTTCCTCATTTTGATGGCAGGTATGCACTATCTGCTCTTCTCTGACAAGCATCAAAGTGTTTCTGAACATGTGTTAAGTATCTTTAAAAAACAACAACTAAGATTCGTTTATGTGAGACACACTTGACCAACATCACACCATGTTGAGGCAGGTTGAAACAATAGCTCTATGGGGGCACACACTGGACCAACATCACACTGTGTTGAGGCAGGTTGAAACAATAGCTCTATAGGGACACACACTGGACCAACATCCCACTGTGTTGAGGCGGGTTGAAACAATAGCTCTATGGGGGCACACACTGGACCAACATCCCACTGTGTTGAGGCAGGTTGAAACAATAGCTCTATGGGGGCACACACTGGACCAACATCCCACTGTGTTGAGGCAGGTTGAAACAATAGCTCTATGGGGGCACACACTGGACCAACATCACACTGTGTTGAGGCAGGTTGAAACAATAGCTCTATGGGGGCACACACTGGACCAACATCACACTGTGTTGAGGCAGGTTGAAACAATAGCTCTATGGGGGCACACACTGGACCAACATCACACTGTGTTGAGGCAGGTTGAAACAATAGCTCTATGGGGGCACACACTGGACCAACATCACACTGTGTTGAGGCAGGTTGAAACAATAGCTCTATGGGGGCACACACTGGACCAACATCACACTGTGTTGAGGCAGGTTGAAACAATAGCTCTATGGGGGCACACACTGGACCAACATCACACTGTGTTGAGGCAGGTTGAAACAATAGCTCTATGGGGGCACACACTGGACCAACATCCCACTGTGTTGAGGCAGGTTGAAACAATAGCTCTATGGGGGCACACACTGGACCAACATCACACTGTGTTGAGGCAGGTTGAAACAATAGCTCTATGGGGGCACACACTGGACCAACATCCCACTGTGTTGAGGCAGGTTGAAACAATAGCTCTATAGGGACACACACTGGACCAACATCCCACTGTGTTGAGGCAGGTTGAAACAATAGCTCTATGGGGGCACACACTGGACCAACATCCCACTGTGTTGAGGCAGGTTAAAACAATAGCTCTATAGGGACACACACTGGACCAACATCCCACTGTGTTGAGGCAGGTTGAAACAATAGCTCTATAGGGACACACACTGGACCAACATCCCACCGTGTTGAGGCAGGTTGAAACAATAGCTATATAGGGACACACACTGGACCAACATCCCACCGTGTTGAGGCAGGTTGAAACAATAGCTCTATAGGGACACACACTGGACCAACATCCCACCGTGTTGAGGCAGGTTGAAACAATAGCTCTATGGGGGCACACACTGGACCAACATCACACTGTGTTGAGGCAGGTTGAAACAATAGCTCTATGGGGGCACACACTGGACCAACATCTCACTGTGTTGAGGCAGGTTGAAACAATAGCTCTATGGGGGCACACACTGGACCAACATCACACTGTGTTGAGGCAGATTGAAACAATAGCTCTATGGGGGCACACACTGGACCAACATCACACTGTGTTGAGGCAGGTTGAAACAATAGCTCTATGGGGGCACACACTGGACCAACATCACACTGTGTTGAGGCAGGTTGAAACAATAGCTCTATGGGGGCACACACTGGACCAACATCACACTGTGTTGAGGCAGGTTGAAACAATAGCTCTATGGGGGCACACACTGGACCAACATCACACTGTGTTGAGGCAGGTTGAAACAATAGCTCTATGGGGGCACACACTGGACCAACATCCCACTGTGTTGAGGCAGGTTGATACAATAGCTCTATGGGGGCACACACTGGACCAACATCACACTGTGTTGAGGCAGGTTGAAACAATAGCTCTATGGGGGCACACACTGGACCAACATCCCACTGTGTTGAGGCAGGTTGAAACAATAGCTCTATAGGGACACACACTGGACCAACATCCCACTGTGTTGAGGCAGGTTGAAACAATAGCTCTATGGGGGCACACACTGGACCAACATCCCACTGTGTTGAGGCAGGTTGAAACAATACCTCTATAGGGACACACACTGGACCAACATCCCACTGTGTTGAGGCAGGTTGAAACAATAGCTCTATAGGGACACACACTGGACCAACATCCCACCGTGTTGAGGCAGGTTGAAACAATAGCTCTATAGGGACACACACTGGACCAACATCCCACCGTGTTGAGGCAGGTTGAAACAATAGCTCTATGGGGACACACACTGGACCAACATCACACCGTGTTGAGGCAGGTTGAAACAATAGCTCTATGGGGGCACACACTGGACCAACATCACACTGTGTTGAGACAGGTTGAAACAATAGCTCTATGGGGGCACACACTGGACCAACATCACACTGTGTTGAGGCAGGTTGAAACAATAGCTCTATGGGGGCACACACTGGACCAACATCACACTGTGTTGAGGCAGGTTGAAACAATAGCTCTATGGGGGCACACACTGGACCAACATCACACTGTGTTGAGGCAGGTTGAAACAATAGCTCTATGGGGGCACACACTGGACCAACATCACACTGTGTTGAGGCAGGTTGAAACAATAGCTCTATGGGGGCACACACTGGACCAACATCACACTGTGTTGAGGCAGGTTGAAACAATAGCTCTATGGGGCACACACTGGACCAACATCACACTGTGTTGAGGCAGGTTGAAACAATAGCTCTATGGGGGCACACACTGGACCAACATCACACTGTGTTGAGGCAGGTTGAAACAATAGCTCTATGGGGGCACACACTGGACCAACATCACACTGTGTTGAGGCAGGTTGAAACAATAGCTCTATGGGGGCACACACTGGACCAACATCACACTGTGTTGAGGCAGATTGAAACAATAGCTCTATGGGGGCACACACTGGACCAACATCACACTGTGTTGAGGCAGGTTGAAACAATAGCTCTATGGGGGCACACACTGGACCAACATCACACTGTGTTGAGGCAGGTTGAAACAATAGCTCTATGGGGGCACACACTTGACCAACATCACACCGTGTTGAGGCAGGTTGAAACAATAGCTCTATGGGGCACACACTGGACACTGTTGAGGCAGGTTGAAACAATAGCTCTATGTTGACACACACTGGACCAACATCACACCGTGTTGAGGCAGGTTGAAACAATAGCTCTATGGGGGCACACACTGGACCAACATCACACTGTGTTGAGGCAGGTTGAAACAATAGCTCTATGGCACACACTGGACCAACATCACACTGTGTTGAGGCAGGTTGAAACAATAGCTCTATGAGGGCACACACTGGACCAACATCACACTGTGTTGAGACAGGTTGAAACAATAGCTCTATGGGGGCACACACTGGACCAACATCATACTGTGTTGAGGCAGGTTGAAACAATAGCTCTATGGGGGGACACACACTGGACCAATATGACACTGTGTTGAGGCAGGTTGAAACAATAGCTCTATGGGGACACACACTGGACCAACATCACACTCTGTTGAGGCAGGTTGAAACAATAGCTCTATGGGGGCACACACTGGACCAACCATCCCACTGTGTTGAGGCAGGTTGAAACAATAGCTCTATGGGAACACACACTGGACCAACCATCCCACTGTGTTGAGGCAGGTTGAAACAAAAGCTCTATGGGGGCACACACTGGACCAACATCACACTGTGTAGAGGCAGGTTGAAGTAGGTTGACAATAGTCTATGGGGGCACAAACTGGACCAACATCATACTGGGTTGAAGTAGGTTAACAATTTAGCTCTATGGAGACACACACTGGCTAACATTATGGGTTGAGGTTGAAATAGGTAGATAATAGTCTATGGGGGCACACACTCGACCAACAACACACTGGGTTGAGGCAGGTTGAAGTATATAGGTTGACAATAGATCTGTGGGCACATACACTGGACCAACATCACACCGGGTTGAAGCAAACCTTGTGGTTACAACTTTGCAGCTCCATTCTGCACACTTGACACTGTATCGTGGCGGCTTGGCTTTTCCCGCCAACTTTATTAAATTATTCTAATTAATCATGCAAGTGATTGTTTGACCCTTTACCAATATATGATTTGGTTCTGAACATCAAATAAAAACTTTCCCGTCAAATTACGAGTCCCATGAACGGTCATTTCTGGACTCCTATAGTGGTGACCCCGACAAGCGAACAGACTACGGCATTATCTCCGTCGAGACCGTCTATGTTACTCATTTGAAATCTTCAGGCAAAGAGTTCGCCTCACTCTTCCATTTAAAGCACACCATTACCACACCCTAGAAGTGAGCTTCTATATGGCCGACCCCGCTGCTGCTGCCACAACTGCCATCCATGCCATATCACTTTAGCTGCCCACATTCCTGGCAGCTAGGCCAGATGTGTGGTTTCAGCAAACGGAAGCCCAATTTGCTCTACGCCACATAACAGACTCTACCACTCAGTATTTCTACATCCTCACCGCCCTATACCCCGTGGTTGCCGAGCGTATGGCTGGCGATGTGGCTTCAGACAATAAGTACACATAACTGAAAGAAAAATTGATAGAAGTATATGGCCTCACAGACGACCAAAAGGCAGACCGGCTTCTTAACCTTACCGGCCTTGGTGATTGGACACCTTCCCAGCTCTGTGCACATATTCAGGGCCTCTCAGTCGACCGTGACCTATTTCGATGTATTTTTCTACAGCAGTTACTGGAGGATGTCCGAGTTCAGCTTGCTGCACTGGATGAAGGCAACTTATCTGCCTTAGCACATAAAGCCGACATCATCATGGCTGCAAAGCATACCCAGTCAATTAATGCATCCATCTGGCCACCAAGGAAACAATCTCCTCCACGCAGATCCCCGAAGAATGTTGGTACCACACTAAGTTTGGCAACAAGGCCAAAATCTGCAGGCCACCATGTGCCTACTCACAGCCTGACTTCGGGAAAAGGTCAAGCCAGCACTTAGTGGCGCAGGTTGCTGGCCAAAATCCGAGCCGCTTATTGTTTGTATGGGATCGAAGAGGTGGTCACAAGTTCCTCGTTGACACCAGAGCTCAAGTCAGTGTCTTCCCAGCTTTTGCCGATGATTGTCGTCGGAAGAAAAACGAACCTCTAGTCGCCGCCAATGGCAGCAACCTATTGCACGAAATCCTTATGGATAGACCTGGGATTCCGCAGGTTCAACTGGTGTTTTGTCCTTGCCGATGTTCATCGCCCTATGCTGGGCACAGATTTCTTTTGCAGCAATCATCTCCTCATACTAGATACATCATCGATGCTGAAGCATACCTGTTCAGTATGATGCAGCACATGCCACCGGACTCAACACTTGCTCTACAAATGTGTTTGCTCCTTCTGTTACACAACCACAGCTCTCCAGTGTTGACATGAAACATGGAGTTGAGCATTGCATTCCCACAGCAGGCCCCCCAACACCCTCTAAGGCACGCCGTTTATCGCCAGACAAGTTCGCTATCGCCTGACGTGAGTTTGCCGAGATGGAAGGACTGGGCATTGTCCATCGCTCCTCCAGCACTTGGTCGTCACCACTTCACGTGGTTGAAAAGAAAACTCCTACGTGGCGATTATAGGCGTTTAAATGAAGCCACAACGCATGATCGGTATCTCGTGCCACACATGCAAGACTTCACAGAAAGAAATTTTTTTCCGAAGATCGACCTAGTACGTGGGCACAACCAAATACCGGTTGCCCCCACTGACGTCCCGAAGACTGATGTGATAACACCATTTGGCCTTTTTGAATTCCTTAGGATGCCATTTGGCCTCAAGAATGCAGCACAAGCTTTTCGGAGGCTCATGGGGACCACATTTGTCGTGGTCTCGAGGAATTCCTTTTTGTGTATTTAAACTATATCCTCATTGCCAGCTCCGATCCCAGAGAACACCGCCGTCACCTACGTCTACTCTTTAAGAGACTGGCCGAACATGGTCTAATTGTCAATGTAGCCAAAGTGCACGTTTGGAGTCGATACAATCAATTTTCTCGGCCACAGTCACATTGCAGGGTCCATTACCCGAGCGAGTAGATGCCATTCGTCGGTTTCTACAACCTCGTGAGCCAAGGCCTTAACCGAGTTCTTAAGTATGGTAAACTTTTATCATAGATTCGTCCCCCATGCTGCCACCCTCATGGGCCCGCTACATAGCATGTCTCATGTTAAAGGGCGAGACTTTCAGTGGACGGTGCAACTTCAGTCAGCCTTCGACTCAACAAAGCATGCTTTGGCTTCTGCGACCCTACTTGTACACCCCAGCAGCACAGCCACCACGTGCCTTACTGTGGATGCATCTGACTTAGCAGTGGGGGGTGTCTTGGAGCAGTTCCTAGATAATAGCTGGAAGCCACTAGCTTTCTTTTCTCGGAAGCTGGACAAGGCACAGAAAAATTACAGCACCTTTGACCGTGAACTGTTAGGAATGTACGCTGCAGTTAAACATTTTAGCTACTTCATTGAGGGTCGCCGATTTCATATCTACACTGACCACAAGCCCCTGACATTTGCCTTTGCCAGCAGCTCGGAACACAGGACCCTACGACAACAACGGCACCTAGCCTGTATAGCTGAGTATACCACAGATGTGCGACATGTTCCTGGCCGAGATAATTCAGTCGCAGATGCCCTCTCCCGTGTGGATCTCGACACCAATGGCAGTCAGTTGCCCGGACATTGACTTTCTGGGCATGGCTCAGGCACAGCAAGAAGATACTGCGGTGCACGCTACCGCACTGCCATCACCCGATTAGTCTTAAATGACCTACCAATTCCAGGTTCAAATGTGACTCTACTCTGCGGCACCTCCACTGGTGTCGCACGACCCATTGTCCCCCTCGCTTAGCGATGAATCATTTTTGATGCAATCCATAACCTGGCACACCCTGGCATTAAGATAACGAGGAAGATGGTGACAGCATGTTTTGTGTGGCATGGTGTTAACAAACAGTGGGCATCTGGGCCAGAATGTGTGTGTCATGCCAAAATGCAAAGGTTCAGCGGCATGCACTACAGCATGGAACACTTCCAGATCGTCGCTTCCAACGAGTTCACGTCGATATTGTGGGACCACTGCCCATTTCTCGAGGTAAAACTTACCTATTCACTATCATTGATCGCTATACACGGTGGCCAGAAGCTATACCAATGGCGGACGCTACAGCCACTTCATGTGCCCGTTCCCTCCTCTTTTAGCATATTGCACAATTTGGAGTACCAGCAGACATCTCCTCCGACAGGGGGACACAATTCACCTCAACCCTTTGGATGGCCCTGATCACATTACTGGGGATGCATCACCATCGCACGACTGCTTACCATCCGCAAGCAAATGGAATTGTGGAACGCAGTTAAAATCAGCACTCAAAGCCCGGCTGACTGGGCCTGCATGGATGGATGAGCTTCCATTGGTCATACTCGGTCTCCGTAGAGTACTTGAGAGGTCAGCCAAGTATTTCACATTGGATCACAAGAGCAGACGGGACACTGATCGCCTTAAACCTGCGCTGATTTCGGCATTCACGAGTTGCCCACATCACAGCAAACTGATCAGACACCAGTTCAGCTACCTCAGGAGCACCGAAAATCCCTCAGGTGGTTAATGACCACACCCACCACCCACTACGCATTGTCATGGCCTGGTTGCGTGTCCTTCTCAGCTTCTCTCTTCTGAGGTCAATCATCACTTGTCTCAGGGGTGCTAGATCTACCTCCGGCCACCCCATTCATGAAACATCACCGATCGACCTTGCCATGAGTGAGGGTCGAATATCACTACATCAGTGAAATACAATGAACTCTATACCAATAATTATGTAATGTCAATGTCAAAAGTAATGTTTATTTAACTCGAAAAAAGAAATGTCCATGTTCAAAAAAAAGAAAACGCCAGACTACTCCGACTTCCAGCCAAGCTGCACGCTACCAGTACCGTGGCTTGGGCCACTGGAGGGAGCTCTGTGGCGGCTAGGCTTTCCCGCCAACTTTATTGAATTATCATGCAAGTGATTCTTTGACCCTTTACCGATATATGATTTGGTTCTTTCTTAACATCAAATAAAAACTTTCCTGTCAAATTAGGAGTCCCATGAACGGTCATTTCTGGACTCCTATAGTATAAACCAGATATATGGCTCAAATGATAGATCTCTCGGTGTGCTCTTGGAATAAAATTTAAAAACTTGGGATAGGTACAACGATACTGTTAACGTGCAGCCAAAGTGTAGCCTCAAAATCTGAGCTGAACTGGCTTTAGTTGTGGCGATTGAAAAGTGCTAGACATTGGCTACAAACCATGATCGTTAATATGAGGCGGCCTCCAGCGTGAAGGTCATTCTTTCGCTCCCACGCCCAGAAACAACATTCTCACGTCATCGTTTCCCACTCCACCCTCTCTTCTCACACAGCAGATGCACAAATCTCACGCTTTTTGCGACACCACACCCCTAATAACCAACTCTGGTGCTAACCGCTCTCTTGGAGCGAAGTTGGTTAATGGAATGCACGAGATGAGCGTGTCTTTTCCGTGGTCTGGAAGATTTTCTCCTTTTGGGAACGTTGTCCAGTAGTAATGAAACTAGCAAACGCACATTGCTTGGAGCCATCGTAAGAGGTCCCACTGTAAACTAAGTCAGCAACATCAAAGGTGTATCTACAGTGAAGGTGTTTCTGCAGTGAAGGTGTATCTACAGTGAAGATGCATCTGCAGTGAAGGTGTATCTGCAGTGAAGGTGTATCTACAGTGAAGGTGTATCTGCAGTGAAGGTGCATCTGCAGTGAATGCAATGAAGGTGTATCTGCAGATAAGGTGTATCTGCACTGAGGTGTATCTGCAGTGAAGGTGTATCTACAGTGAAGGTGTATCTGCAGTGAAGGTGTATCTACAGTGAAGGTGTATCTGCAGTGAAGGTGCATCTGCAGTGAAGGTGTATCTGCAGTGAAGGTGTATCTGCAGTGAAGGTGCATCTACAGTGAAGGTGTATCTGCAGTGAAGGTGTATCTGCAGTGAAGGTGCATCTGCAGTGAAGGTGCATCTGCAGTGAAGGTGTATCTGCAGTGAAGGTGCATCTGCAGTGAAGGTGTATCTGCAGTGAAGGTGCATCTGCAGTGAAGGTGTATCTACAGTGAAGGTATATCTAGTGAAGGTGTATCTGCAGTGAAGGTGCATCTAAGGTGTATCTACAGTGAAGGTGTATCTGCAATGAACAGTGAAGGTGTATATATCTACAATGAAGGTGTATCTGCAGTGAAGGTGTATCTACAGTGAAGGTGTATCTGCAGTGAAGGTGTATCTGCAGTGAAGGTGTATCTGCAGTGAAGGTGTATCTGCAGTGAAGGTGTATCTGCAGTGAAGGTGCATCTACAGTGAAGGTGCATCTGCAGTGAAGGTGCATCTGCAGTGAAGGTGCATCTGCAGTGAAGGTGCATCTGCAGTGAAGGTGCATCTGCAGTGAAGGTGTATCTGCAATGAAGTTTTATTCTTGCAATTTTTTGTTAATTTTATAAAAGAAGAAAAAGATTGCCTCATCATTGGAGTCATCATTGGAGGGTAAAAAGTGCGAAAACTATAATTTTCCTTCCACATTATATATACATTGATGGGCCCTAACCACTATGCATAATGTTTGATGCAGCAATCTCACTCCTGGAGCTCTTCCTCTCTGGCCATCTCACTGAAGCTCTTACTCCCTTGGCAGCTATACCATAATCTTCTTTTTTTGGTTGCAAGAAAATTGATTTTCAGTGCACTTGCTAAACTAATGATTTAATCTTGATATGCTGAACCTGTTAAATCCATCACATGTTACAACACAGTATTGGACTATGTAACAGTAACTATTACTAACTAATAACAATCTATATTAAAAATCAACAGTACTTTCTTAATTAGTAAGAAATATCCACAATATTAAGTTATCAGTGTCCCGCTGCCCAAGGGGGGTGGGAGGGGAGGGGACGAAAGATCATTCCTCAGTTCACCATACAACAGTTCCTTTCTCCTCTGCCACCACTTCCCTACTGTAGATATGCCATGAAGCAAGCCCTCAGTTGGGAGTTTGAAGGAAAGCTTGGCATATCTACGTATTCACCGTTCATCCGTAAAAATATATGAACGGGTCACCTGCATTAAATAATGAAGGCTTACATGCACATATAATATGGTCATGTAGTGAAGAAAATGAATGAGACACAGATAACTGAGTTTGTAGCTATAAAATCAGATCACCTTGTAGTAATATATAGTAAGTATTGCATCTCAACTATATATCATTCTCCTTTGTCACTGGTCTCCTTTTTATGTAGTATAATTTATGTAGTATAATTATAATAATTACATTGCATCAGCAAATTTATCCACATCTCCAATTTCGTGACTTTAATGTTAATGTTCTCTACCCAAACCACTCACATCTTTCAAGACTTCAAAGTATTCAGCACTATTGCAAGTTGTTAGAACACCAACACACATCTGCATCGAAAATTGTGACTCTTTGATAAGATTTCGTCCTAGTATCTGACAAAACATCTATTTACAAGTGTGTTGTAGTTCATCCACTATCTAACTCAGATCACCTTGGTCTGGATCTATCCCTTACATGAGAACACCAAGTTGGGTAGCCCTAGAATAATTTGGAGCTATGGGGATGCTGATTTTGAGAGGGCTTGTGAAATGATCAATGAATCTGACTGGGACAGTTTACTAGGAGGAAGAGACATTAATTGTTCTGCAGATATATAACTGGTCTGCGAAATTTTCTGAAATATGTCTGCATGCATTCCTCAGCTGATTTTGAGTGACAAGAAAAATGTTCCTTGGTTGTCAACGCGTATCAATAGGCTAATGGAAAAGAAATGCGGTATATTCTGATCTGCATTGAGAACTAGACAACAACATGAGAAGTCTCCAAGTTTAAGTAAGTTAGGAATGAAGTTGTAGGGTTGTTACATTAGAGCATAAACCCCAAAAAAACAAAAAAAGTTCTGGAAAATGGTAAAATATCTCAACAAGAAAAAGTCTGCCATCCCAACTCTCCATTATACATTATAAGGATGAAATTGGTGAGTCTGACTTAGATAAGGCCAATATGCTAAATGAATTTTTCTCACAGAGCTATATATATATCCCTCTTTCATCTCAGTCTCACAATGTATATGACAGTGAAAATTGTATCCCTTCCACAGACAAGTTCCTGTGCACAGATGAAGTATTTCATTTGATAATGTCACTGGACACCACAAAAGCAAATGGTCGGGTTGGTATCAGCAAAAATGCAGCATATAGCATTACCCCATCTCTTACAAAACTTTTCAACTTATTCATTACTCAAGGGTGCTTCCCACAATGTTGGAAAACATCCTCTGTTGTTCCGATCACCAAATCAAACAGGGAAATAAGTGCTTCAAATCTCACTTTTGTCAGTAGTTTTAGCAAGATTCTCAAGCGTCATATACATCACTGACCAGTTGAAAGTATTACACCAACTGACAAGCAATGGGTTCCAACATGGAAAATCAACGATTACTGCTTTACTGTCAGTTGCAGATTGGCTTAAGGTGTTGGAATATGGTCAGGAGGTATGCACCATATTTTTTTGGTTTAACAAAAATGTTTGACTTGATTCCTCATCGGCCACTCCTTGATAAACTGACAAACTGTGGTTTGGAGAGTCTCACAATAGCCTGGATAAGAAGTTACTTATGCAACTTGTGGTGGTAGGTGGTGTGCATCACGGGATGTCCTTGTGCTATCTGATGTTCCACAGGTTCGGTATTGAATCCATTACTCTTTTTAGATGATGTAAAGGACATTATTCTCTCTGATGGAAGCACCTTAAACCTCTATGCTGATGACATGCTGCTTTACAAACCAATTAAAACATTTAATGACTTCTCGAGTCTACAAATGGACATTGACCGTAGCAACTACTGGGCCTGTTGTAATAATCTTTCCTTTAATGTAAGACCATGATGATATCAAGGACCATTACGGCCTTCCAAACTTGTTCTGAATGGTACAACTCTGGACTAATTCTTACAAATACTTTGCTGTGCTGCTCTCTTCAGAACTATCTTGCTCTGCACATATAGACAGTATTTGTGCTAAAACTAGGAAACGATTGTTTCTACAATCATATAGATGCCACTAGCATGCTAAAGATGTACAATGTTCTAGTGTGTCCACATCTGGAATATGCTGCTCCTGTTTGGGATCCATACCATATCGGAGATGTTGCGAAACTCGATAAAGTCCAAAAGTTTGTTCTCAAAACAAAAAGTGTGCCTGCAACTATCAGGACCTATCTCTTGAGAATCGCAGAATATTTCTTAAGTTATATGTATGGTATTTAAAATCATGAAAGGCCAGTTGCTACTTCCTCAAGACGTATTCATTATCAAAAACTTAACAGGCATAATAACCCAGGACTGACACTACTGTTGAATCAACCATATGCTAAGATGCAGGCGTTGAAATTTTCTTTTGTAGCTATATACATGGCTATCACCTTGTGGAACAACTTACCTCAAGAAGCTCTAGAGACCTCTTCACTCATCACTTTCAAACACTACATTGCACCTTTGTTCTTGTCATCATAACTCATAACCAGGATACTTAACATTGGCTATTTGTGTATCCTTATGTATTTTCATGAAGCTTCATATATAAAAAAATATATGAAAGGTAGGACTGTTTAATGACAATATTTGACAAGCTTGATGCTGAATGAAATAACTGAAAAGTTGTACCAACCAAAGAATTCCTGCTGTTGTCACCATGTCCTATTATTGACCATTTCCTATTTTAAGCTACATCTATATACTCCAGAAAAAGAGAGTTCTGGCATCATGAATGTTCATGGCACTCCTTATGGTTTCTGTACCTGTATGACCTCTGACCTCGGCGAGTTTGACCCCACTGATGTCCATGCATTCTGCAAGTGTGTGAGGAAATATCAGGTGGTATCTGTTGTGCTGTCTGTGTGGAGGAGAAAGAAATCACTATAGCAAGCACCACAAGTGTCTCAGATGAGTGTCAGTTGCAGCTATCATGCGAACAAAATGTCTAGTAATGTTTAACTTTCTTTAGTTTTGTGTGTATTTATTTTTATTCACTCTTGTTGAATTGCTCACAAACACTCTGTGTATAGAATGCATACATTGTCCTGGTTGGAAAATTGAAAATTAAATCTCTATTTATTTTCCAACAAGGACAAAACACCGATATATATATTTTTACAGAATCAACCAATCACCATCGATTCTATTTTTTACTCCCTATGTATATAGCATCCTACACTTTATCCCAAGCATGTGTTTTGGGGATCAAGAAGTATTTGAGTGGTCCAGAATGGAAAGGTGCTGCATTTGGCCACCTTTGGATTTAGTTTCCCCACACCCTTGGAAAAGCTTTTTTTACGATACATTTTCACAGATCTCCCCCACCTTAATTTTGCAAACCCTCTGCCCACTTACACACCCACTTACACAAAAATCACTGCATGCCCACTTACACAAAAATCACTGCATGCCCACTTACACAAAAATCACTGCATACAAATATTTTTGTACTATGACAAGCCATAAACAATTGTTAGGTACAACACATTATCAATAGGCTAATGAACCACAGTACAGTCAATGGCTAGGGAAATATGTTATATGAACCACAGTACAGGTCAATGTTCTCTATTACTTTGCACAGGGACATGTGCCAGCAGTACACTTGCAGTTGGGTCCACATTTGCAGTCTGCTCCCTTGCATCCACCTGGCTGTGAACAAGGGCACGCTTTACCACAGGGACATGTGCCAGCAGTACACTTGCAGTTAGGTCCACATTTGCAGTCTGCTCCCTTGCATCCACCTGGCTGTGAACAAGGGCATGCTTTACCACAGGGACATGTGCCAGCAGCACACTTGCAGTTGGGTCCACATTTGCAGTCTGCTCCCTTGCATCCACCTGGCTGTGAACAAGGGCATGCTTTACCACAGGGACATGTGCCAGCAGCACATTTGCAGTTGGGTCCACATTTGCAGTCTGCTCCCTTGCATCCACCTGGCTGTGAACAAGGGCACGCTTTACCACAGGGACATGTGCCAGCAGTACACTTGCAGTTGGGTCCACATTTGCAGTCTGCTCCCTTGCATCCACCTGGCTGTGAACAAGGGCACGCTTTACCACAGGGACATGTGCCTGCAGCACATTTGCAGTTGGGTCCACATTTGCAGTCAAGTCCACAAGGGCAGTTTGGATCTATTATAACAGGAGTAAATAAATATAATCAAGTATGATGTCATCTGTCCAATTTTTTTTGGCGCTGCATTCTATATCACTTCTGGAAAGGTCAATAATAATTGCGAATATGTGGCACGTAAATGTTAACGATGTAGCTAGAGCAAGGCATAAAACTCATTACCCATTACTTACTAGAGCAAGCAGTTCCAGAATCGGCCATGTCAGATAGAGAATGTTGAGAATGAAGATAGTTATGTAGAGTTGATGAGCAAAATTCCCTTAGAAGTTACGCCAACAGTAGTTATCGCTTTCTTTCTTCCTCGCCTTTTATAAAATCACATTTGCACACGAATCGCGGCTATCACCGTGTGCACAGACTGTCGGTGTGCAATAGAATTTAGCGTGTGCCGTGTGCAATGGAGTTTGGCGAGTGCCGTGTGCAATGGAGTTTGGCGAGTGCCGTGTGCAAAGGAGTTTGGCGAGTGCCGTGTGCAATGGAGTTTGGCGAGTGCCGTGTGCAAAGGAGTTTGGCGAGTGCCGTGTGCAATGACGAGTGCCGTGTGCAAAGGAGTGCTGTGTGCAATAGAATTTAGCGAGCAAAGCGAGTGCCGTGTGCGGCTTCCATATCGTGCGAAGACACTTTACCTAATGGTTAGAATCCATCCTGTTGTGCACGTGTACGTAACGTTCACCCTGTGTGTTGGTCGATCCATTACCTTCAGTGTTGAGAGGAAGTGGCTGGTTATACTTCTTTGTTGCCCACACCCTATCCAATCTGATCCTATTCCACCCACCATGTTTAGATTTGTTTACTGGTGCACCACCTCATGTTCTTAGCCTGCATCTCTAGTGAGTTTTGGCTGTGTCTTCAGTACTTTGGCTCCTTGCTGGACATTGGTTGAATGTATCACCTCATGTTCTTAGCCTGCATCTCTATTGAGTTTTGGCTGTCTCTTCAGTACTTGGGCTCCTTGCTGGACATCGGTTTAATGTATCACCTCATGTTCTTAGTCTGCATCTCTAGTGAGTTTTGGCTGTCTCTTCAGTACTCGGGCTCCTTGCTGGACATTGGTTTAATGTATCACCAGGGAGTTTTGGCTGCATCTTCAGCTTAAGGGTCTTCAGTACTTAAGGGCTCCTTGGTTTAATATTGTACCACCTCATTCTTAGCCTGCATCTCCAGGGAGTTTTGGCCGTGTCTCCAGTACTTGCTAGGGCTCCAAATGGTGGAGGTAGGGACCAGATGCCTTGTCAGGTAGGGCATAGGTGACTCCTTTGAGGGAAATATTTTGGGTTGTTCTTGCCCTCCAAGTGCTTCTACCACAACTCTAGCCCTAGCCCTAGCCCTAGCCCTAGCGCTAACTGTGTTACACCCACAGAGTGAAGGCCTCTGCATGTACAGTCGTCTTCCAATTCTCCCCACAGAAAGAGCATGGCCATGGAAGAGGTCCTGTTGCCTGTAGAGTTGAGATCACCGACATCAAATGCCCCCGACTGGATGTCTGCAGGTTCTAGTGATGAATAATGGCACTTTCCTTCCGAGCCCTAGTGTCAGGGATTCTCCACCTGAAAGTCACCCCTAGCGAGATGCAAGATGTACCTTGAACCCCATGCAAACACATTAAACACTTAGCAATAAACACCTAGAACATCAAAATTTTTAGTTGACTCATCTAATTGGCCAAAACATCATGTGCAGTGCATGCATGTGGTCAAAGCCAAGTTCATAAGCGGGTAAATTATAGGAAGTCAATAAACAAGGATTATAATACAAGTACTTTTGACCCATGCCATTTATCCTATTACTGTTTAGAGCAATGAAATTCAACTCTCAAATGAACTCTCAGTTGACATAATAACATTAAAATCACCTTCTCAATAATCAACTTCAAATTGTATTCACTCGACATTTCAACTAGATGCTCTAGCCTTCATCAGGATTGAAGTTGATTATTGAGAAGATGATTTTAATGAAATTCAATTTGACAAAATGTCAATTAAAAAACAAATTTCTCTTTCTCCATTCTACACGAGAACTGTTGAGGAAATAACTTACAACATTATGACCACTAATTCCTGTTTTATAGAATCAAGGCTAAAAAGATGCCCGGGTGCACTGTAGGTATATAATCGATTCTTAATTACCTGAGAATTGAAGCTATCCTTTCATATGAACCATGAACTTGAAAGGAAAAAAAAGAGTAGAGACTGAAGATGTTAGGAGGAGTCTGTAATGTTGCTTCAAAGTCTTCACAGCTATATTAGTGCCAGGGAAGCCATTTGAGTAGAAACACGTATCTCTTTTATGCTGCTTATGATGTTCCATTATACTACTAGTAAGAATTCTTGAAGAGCAGCTATTTGTTTATTATGGCTTGTTTTCTTGAAGAAGTCCGACATATTGGTTTGAAGGTGTTGCTTACTAAAACATGGCATTGAAATAGATAAGCGGATTTTTGCAGGACCATATTTAATAGAGAGGGAGGGAATTTTGGGACAGGTCAATTTTTAAAGTACCTAAGGACATCAGTGCACCTGTAAATGTAACTTTAGATGGTGCAAACTGAACTGGTGTCTTTGATCTATAGCAAAGTTGTTAGTGAATAGCTGCTGTCTATGAAGTGTTATATATTTTTTGTCAGTAGTAGATTTGACAGAACTTGGCATCTGAACCACTCAAGAGAGCCTGCTAAAGCCTCCATAATTGTAAGCTAGAATTTGTTCATTTCCCCCTGGACTGTCAAGGTATTTATTTTAACTGAGTTCAGTTCAGTCTGCACCACTCCACATTTATAGCCGAGTGTGTCACAATCTTAGAAATTGTGGACAGAATAAACAAGAGCAGTGCAGGCAAGTCCAGAATTTATGCCACTAGATACATAAGGCTTTTAGAGGAGAGTCAGTTCATTGTTGCAGTATTTATTTCTCTGGTTTCTTAGTTCAGTGACACTAGCTCTACAAGTTAAAGATTGTGATCTTCTCAGAAGCTTACAGAGGAGATGTAATGGCTCAAAAAAACGTTCAGGTTTGGAGTAGAATTGAATTTCTAGCTGGGTTGGTTGATATAACAGAGCCATGCCAAAAAAAAATCTTCTCAGGGGATGTGCACCTAAATCCTCTTAGGCTAGGTCTACCCACTCATTAACCTTGGTTCCCCCCCCCCCCCCCCCCCCCCCCCCCCCCACACTAAAACACCATATTATGCAGCCTGCTAAACTATTTCTAATATATGGGATATAGCTAGCATGAATTCAAAATGGCTAGGTTGAGTAAATGGCCAGCAGAGTGAGTATAAAGTGCTTTTGGTGTCCGTTTACTAATTCGTGCTTTTGCACCTTTCAAGTGACCCGGAGTAAGCTTTCATTATCCATGATATGGAGTAATCTCAAATAAACCACACCAACGAAACACATTGTGATGCTGCTAAAAAAATCAAGTGGTGCAATGTGATGCAACACATTTTTACGTTCACGAGTGACATACTGCATCACACTGCGAGTGCGAATGGTAATATTTAATGACCATTACCGATTTTTGTTTACTTAATTAATGACCGTTACCGACTCATGTGTTTAAAAGGTGAGACATCAGCATAGACTAGTGGGCGATTAAAAACTTGTGGTTCCACTTTATAGCTCAATAGATTCTGCACACTTTGGACTTGATCTATAGCTCAAAAGATAGGTCTCCCCGATTGCTCTCTTTTGATACTAAAACATTTCCATAGGTATAACTATACGAAAGTTACTGGAGCTAAAGTGGGGGTACCTCAAAACCTGAGTGCCTGATTTTGCAACAAGTCTAATTCCAGTCTGTCAAGTGCTATATAGAGAGCTGAAATTAGCACCAGTAGCTAGAGGAAGCCCTACTCTATACAACGAGTGGTTTCATTAGGCGCTAAAACTCGACTACATGATCTGGCTTTTGCCAAACTCATGTTGAGGTTTTAGGCCTATCTTGCTTTTTTCCCAACTCGTGTTGACTCAATCTGTTACTTGCATTGTTTATCATAGAGTTTTATTGTGTTTTCACTCATTACTCATTACTTTATATTGGCATTTATATATAGCGCAGTCAGCATGTGTGTGTGTGGGGGGGGGGGGGGGGGGGGGGGGGTTACTGAGGCTGGACACATGCATGCAGGAACTGAAGATGACTTATAATGGCATAAGCATGGTAGTGTAGTGACTCTTCTATAAGAAGTTAACACATTTGTTTATCAGTAAGTGTTATGTTGCCTGTATAATACTGGCATCGCAGTGCGAAGTGCATAAGCTAATTTTTCCCTAATATGCTTCATGTCATATACTTCAGGTCATAATAGGGAATTTCATGATTCAGACAAATATCAAATGGAAAACACAATTTTTAGTTTTCCATTGATATTTGTCTGAATCATGAAATTCTCTATTATGACCTGAAGTATATGACATGATAAAAAATGAACGAAAAAAACATCTGGGATATCTTTGTTGCATTTAGCTGCAGTCACAATAATATTTACCCTTTAAAATGGATCTCCAGCTGAAAATAAAATGGGCTTATGCAAACTTGAAATTTACCTGTATGAATATCAATGATTAGAAATTCATTATTGGTTGATTTTCTAGGTTGTAAGTCCTTTATGGCAGTAATTATGTAGAAATCATCTCTAAAGCAGATTGTACAAAGTATATCACAGCTATTTATTACCTAAGGAGTCCTCAAGATCAAGAGAGAACACACTTGTAGTTGACTATAAACATAGCCAGCCATTCCTAGTCATGATGCTTGCCATCCATTTAATATCGAGAAGGAAAAAAATATGTTGTTTGCAAAATGTTATAATGCAGTGCTTAAACTACACCAGCATCATTGGGCTAGTATATGTTAGCACACTAATTTAGATGTGCTTTCACCCTATTAATCAGTGTGCAGCTCACACAATTTATAATGGGTGTAAAACACACCTAAAATGTGTATTATATTGGGATAAACTTAGCACACCACAATTCGCGAGTCACACACACAGTCTGGTGAATGGTACAGAAAAGAAAAATATATATATATATAGTCTGGTCCTTCCTATTATAATAATGATGATTGATGCAATACTAGGGCTGTTACATAATACATAATAGCCCAACCCAACCAGAATATGCAAGCACATGCCAGACTTGTGACTGTAAATTTTACAGCCTGGATTCTCTTACCCCACTTGTTCATCATATTCTTCATGGAAGATAAATATTGCCAAAACACCACTACAAGTTGGCATCAAAAAAAAGTTCCGTAGTGTTCCTATAAAGTGCAAACTTCCATTTTTTGGCTTTATCTTCCTATACTTGTGATGTCTTAAATTTGAGCCTTCTATCTTCAGTATCCATGGCTACAGAATTTTAATTTTTTATATCTCCACACAACTATATAATCACTGGCGTCTTAGTCACATCAGCATTACCTTCTCAATAACTGTACTGCATTTTATACCTAGCTAAACAGGAAGTCTCAGATTAAAGCTAAT
The DNA here is from genome assembly GCA_028752905.1 of Cladorhizidae sp. MBARI D1340-BT2. Taxonomy (NCBI): domain Eukaryota; kingdom Metazoa; phylum Porifera; class Demospongiae; order Poecilosclerida; family Cladorhizidae; species Cladorhizidae sp. MBARI D1340-BT2. The sequence continues at coordinate 53,388,948 of JAQNBH010000016.1, read as the reverse complement.
AAACAGTGGTTTTGGCATCTGTAAATGGTAGCCACACATGCTGAACTAGTTCTGCTTCCTCGGGCCCATTTCCCACCTCTCACTTGCTTGCTAAAACACAAAGCACTTTGCCACTGATCAAGACAATTGGAGAAAAAAACAAGTAAGAAATAAAAACTCTCAATGAACTCTCAGTTGACATAATAACATTACAATAACCTCAATAATCAACTTAAATTGACGTTTCGACTAGATATATACTCTCTCATCAGGAATGATGATGAAGGCTAGATCATCTAGTCGAAATGTCGAGAGAATACAATTTCAAGTTGATTATTGAGGTTATTGTAATGTTATTATGTCAACTGAGAGTTCATCGAGAGTTTATTCCTGGAGAATCTAGTGGAAACATCAAGAGAATATAATTTATTGTAACAAAACAAAAAAACAAAATTCTCCAAATTTGCTGCTGTGACCAGAGGATCTCGACTATTATAGTGAATTTATCACTATTACACGCACCAATTGACAAAAGCATCTAATAGGATTAATTTAGCGCAACTTTTACCATCACTTATTCTCTCATATGCTAATTAAACTTTACATTAGTTCTCCCTCATCTAAGTTACTGTTCCTCTGTGTGGTCACCTCCTCCCTCGTCTTGTAATTCAAAATCCTTAGAACACATTCAGCACTTTGCATTCAGACTCTGTACTAACTTCTGACTATGCATCCAACCTCTCCACCTTTAAACTTCCTAAGCAAGGAAGAGAGAGAAAAGAGAGGCTACATTAAGACAACTATGGGATGACTATAGAGAAGAAAGAAAGGAAGTGAAAAAGACTATTAGGAAAGAGAGGAAGGAATTGAAGAGAACTATAAAGAAGATTAGAGAGCAGGGTGGTTGCAAGCTGTTTTAGAATGATTTAAGAGCAAAGAGGAAGGAGAGAAGGATAAAAGGAGTGAAAGATGATTGAGGGAAGATGGTGGAGGAGGAAGATGAGGTGTTGGAGGTGATGGCAAAACACTGGGAGAGCTGGGGGGGAGGGGGGGGGGGGGGGGGAAGAGGATGCCACAGTACCAGAATTAGAGATAGGAGATATGTGTGGGCATGAGTTGGATATGTGTGAAGAAGTAAGTTGGGAAGAAGTAGTAGAGGTAATGAAGTGTTTGAAGAGAGGAAAGGCTCCAGGCCCTGATGGAATGTTGAATGAGATGCTGAATGATGAATGGAGGTAGAAGGTTGGTGGAGGTGATGGTGCAGGTGATGAATGCAGTGATGAGGATTGAGTGCTGCCCAGTGGACTGGAAGAGGAGTTTGCTAGTACCTCTCCACAAGGATGGCGATGAGGACGAAGTAATGAATTATAGAAGAATTGCATTATGTTGTAGTATGGTGAAGGTATTTGCGAGAGTGTTGGCGAGGAGGTTGGGAGGGTTTGTTGAGGATAGGGTTTTGACGGAAGCACAAGGAGGATTTAGGAGTCAGAAGAGATGTTTGGACTAGTGGTTGGTTTTAAGAGGAGTTTGAATGAGGAAGAGTGATGAGGAAGAGTGAGAAGAAAAATTCATATCTGGCTTTCCTGGTATATGACAGTGTGTGGAGGGAGGAATTGTGGCAGAAGTTGAGGCAGTATGGAATAGAGGAGAAACTTGTGAGGACATGTGTAGGATTGTATAGTGCGGTGGAGACAAAAGTAATATTGAAGTGAAGGAGGTCAAGGTGGTTTGCTGTGTGAATGGACTTAGGCAGGGATATCCTTTAACTCCACATCTTTACTTGATTGAAATGGCAGAGGAGTTGGAGAGAGCTGAGCTATGATGTTGTTCTTCTAGTGGACTCAGGGGTGGAACCTCAAGCTATGTTGGATGTGGTACAGGCATATGTGTTAAGGTGGAAGATGAAGTTAAATAGCAAGAAGAGCAAGGTCATGGTAGTAGGGAAGAAGGAGGAATGAATTGAAGGATTGAATAAGAGATATTGGAAGAGCTCAAAGAATTCAAGTACCTGGGAGTGTGGTTTGATAGGAAACTAAGGGGTAATGTTCAGTTAGAGAAGATGGCAAAGAAGGCAGAAGAATGAGTTGGAAAGTGATATGGATGCTTCGAGTGAATGGGCAGGTGAAAGTAGACAGAGGAAGGAGGATGGTGTGGGAGCTTCTAGTGAGACCTAGTATGGAGTATGCGGCCGAAGTGTTGTTGACAGGAGGAGATAATGCTTGCAAGAAGTTCGAGTCTGCACAGATTAGAGTGGGTGGGATGTCTGGGGCAAGTAGTACAATAGCAGGAGGTGCAGTACATGGGGGGGGAGGAAGCTAGAGGAGAGGAAGGAAGAGATGAAGGTTTTGTTTAACAGATTAGAGGTATTGGAACAGAGCAGATTTGCTAAAAATAGTTGTAAATAAACTAAGAGAGGATGAAGGAATCGGACAGTGGGAAAAAGATGAGATCTTGAGGAGAAAATACGAGCCAAGGTTGGGTCAGTGTGTAAGTGGAAGGGGAAAATGAAGGTGAGAAATGAGAAGGATTGGAAGGAGGAAGTAAACAGCAAGAGTACGCTAAAGTTTTATAAATTGGCAAAGAAGGTGCAGGGGTGGAGAGGTATGTGAGGTCCATGCATGGTCAGGAAGGTGTGCAGTTGCAATTTAGACTTAGGACTGCATCAGCTGGGTTGTTAGAGGATAAGAAGAGATGTGGGATAGTTAGGGATGAGAGGTGTATCATGTGTGATAGTGGAGTGGAAGATGTGGGTCACTTCATGATAATGTGTGAGGAATTCGAGAGGGGTCGACTGGTACTGGTATGAGCTGCACAGAATTGTAGGGGTTGGACAGTGGCTGGATGAATATAGAAGAGTGGGTAAGGATGGAAAGGTGGCATTGCTGTTGGGGAAAGGTGTGGAGGGAGTAAGTGATGCAGTGATGGAGGAGGTGGGCAAGTGTATTATGTATCGGTAGGGAAGTTTTGGCAGAGGAGAAAGGAACTGTTATATGGCAAGCTGAGGAATGAGCCTTGTTCCCTTCCCCTCCCCCCTCCTCGAGCAGCGGGACAATTTTTTTAAATTATAAGTACTGGATTGTTGTTAGTGTTAGTTACTGTTACATAGTCTCACACTGTGCTGTAGTAATATATGTAGTGGCCTTAACAGGCTCAGCAGTATCAATATTATCGATTGCAGAAAATCATTTGCAAAAAAATCTGTTGCAGAGAATTCATTTGTGTTTACAGAAAATCGATTAACCGATTGAGAATTGTCAAATTTGTCTGCAGAAAATTTATTGCTACAGGAAATTGGAAATGCTGGCGGAGAATGAACGACCTTACGCTATCCAAACTCAGCAAGGGGAAGGAAGCCATTGAAGTCCTCTGCAGCCTAACCTCTAGCTCCTTTATGGGCCTCCTGCCCAACACTTCTGAAGGTTAATGAAGTTTAATAGTGTGGTCTTAATCTTTTTTATTATATATATATATGGAAAATGATCATATCAATAGCCAAGAGGATAATATGAAGAGTAAAAAATAAATAGACAAATACACGGAGGAAATGATTAAAGTTAAGTAGTTAAAAGTCAAAGTGATGATAAGGGGTGTTGAATACAGTGCTTAAATTGTCCAAGTGAATTAGTATCTTTAAAGGAGAGAGTTCTAGCACCTAGGATATAGTAGTAGGTAAAAATTAAGCAGACTGAGTTCTGTATAGGATTAGCAGACGATCACTGGGGTGGAAGGATCGGAGGTTGTAGCACGGAATTGGTTGATAAGTTTGAAGAAAAATATAAGTTTGGTAAGCCTGTGTGTTCCTCCTGGATTATACAGAACATGGTGCTATGTATTGAATAAAGTAATCCTTGTAGGCAACCATGGAGATACCAGTGGAAGTAATTCTGTGGTGCTAACGTTTCATAGACTGTTTTTCATTTGGGGATAAGTGTCCTGGGTGGGCAATGATTGGATGCAGTCTTGCATGTGCATTATTGACTGCTTAGTCTTGTATGTAACTTTGAACTTTCTCCTGTTATTCAATCACTAGGTCTCATGTTTTTCCTGTTAATTTATGTAGAAGGTACCAAAATCAGCTAGTGGTGGTTTCCAGTTATCAAATTCAGCCCATGTTGACACCAAGAGCTATTCCATGCTAAGTCAGGGCTATCTACGGCTTAGGTCTAGGACTAGCTTTAGGGCTAGGGCTAGAACGAATGTTACTTCTACGGCTCTGCCTAGGATTTGGATTAAAGCTAGAGTCAAAAGCTTTCTCGCCATATTCCATGCTCTAATCTTAGTTAGCCTTACTCCCTAGAAATAGGATACCTCGTAACTGCCACAAATGGGGTTGAGTCTGCCAGTTTAGGCACTTTTCCCTGCAATTCAACAACAAGGTTCTCATGTGTTTCTCGTGTTTTTCAGTTCATGTGTGGGAAATGTTCCAGGAGCTGATCTGTTGCTAGCAGGTAGCCATAGCTCTATGAGCAAAGGAAGTTTATACGTACAGCTAGTAAGTGTGCTAGCCACAGTCAGTGTGTGTGTGCAATTATCAGCCACATCTGGCTGTAACTTTTGGTGTCCCAAGGAGTTACTAGATCACCTGGGAATGCTCTACTTGTAGGTGACTAAAGCCAAGCCCCTCCAAAACCAAAGCTCATATACATATCTCGAATAAAACTCATTCAGGAGCTCCTTAATAGCTGAAATGGTGTCCTCGGCCTCTGCTAGCTCCAAAACTACTTACAGCCTGCCTTGACTACTTCACTAAAGCTAAAGTAGCAAAGAGGCAGATCTAAATGCTGGACAAAGTGTAAAAAAAACCCTTGAAATTCATCTTCAACGATTTATCTTGTCAACCAACAATCAATTGACATACACATGGTACCTGATGAAGGCAAGAGCATCTGCAGAAATGTCAAAGGAGAAAATTTAAGTTAATTAACGGTAAAGTTATTCTTCCTTCACATTAACTTGCATACAACAGGTCCATTCATCATAATTTAGCATAAAATACTCATAAGATTAATGAGTGCCTACGACTATATACTCCATTTCTTAATCCAGTGAAACACAACTTGATATGTATCATATTGGGTGGCCATTAGTAAAGGATTTTCTAAAACATTGTTGTTTATATTGGTTTCCAAGGATTTGTATATAGCAAGTGATCTGATTGCGAGCACTTTCTTATGTTTAAAAAAATTACAAGTATGGTAAGCATCTTCAATACAATAAACTTGCTGGGACAAGTGTGTTTGTCATCTTTTTGTCATTCTTTAACACCCACTATTTTTAATGGTAAAGATCCTCTAAACATTTGATGTCTACATTGATAAATTCTGTTTCCTTTTTTAGAAATTTATTTCCAGCAGCTGCCCAGATAGAGTTGAACTGAACACAGGTCGTGTTCAGTTGTGCATTTAAGCTGCATAGCACCTCGATGTGTTGAGCCCTTGTCATTTCAAAGTGACTTTGTTAAGCGTTTACTCGAAGAATTTGTGGTGTGTGCTATTTATTTGGTAAGCACCTTATGAATCTAGAAACTGAGTAGTTGTGGACATGCATTTGGGAGTCTTCTGGTAGTACATGTACTCAAGTTGTGCAAGGGAAGAAACATAGATAGCTATATGATATATCTTGATTCACACTTTCTACAGTTATTAAGTCTGATGGTTTTCTAACTTAACGAAGGATTCAAGGCAAGAAGTATTTTCATAGCTAGAAGAGGTGAAGATCACCATTTAGGCTGTTAAAAAGTAGGTCAAACAATTTAGTTTAGTATAAAATAATGGCCACCCAATAAAATAACATCCAAATCATACATATCAAGTGTCCATCCACTATTTTTAAAGATAAAGGATCCTCTAAACATTTGATGTCTGCACTGGTAAATTTTTAATATATATTCTATACTCGTCGTAATTGCTGCAGCTGATCGGTGCTTGTTAGTGCTTAATAATAAGCTACGAAGGAGGAAATTGATAGAGAAATATCTTCACTATTCAAAAGCAAGTCAAAGATTGGTGCTTCCAATACCCGTGAATGCGTTTGAAAGCATGAGTTTGTGTGCTTGGCTTATCATGACCAAACAAAGATACCAACAACAGATATTGAAAAAGATGACCTACTTCAGGCTAGTATTGGGGGGAAGGAAATCGTTTTTATGACTTGCAAATCAATTCTGACAATTTTAGAGACCTATTCGATAAAAATTACTTTAATAGATGATAGAGGATTTGTGCTCCTAATTCAAGGAATTTAGAAAAGTTGTCACCAACTACACTATCATATCTAGGTCTGCTAAAAAAATGCACAAGCAGTGTCTATAGCATACTTCAGAGGAGATTATATCAAAACTCAAAATTTTGTAGCTACATGTAAAATTTATTCTCACCTTTGTTTTCTTAAAAATCTCTTGAGTTCTGCAATATTATTGTTGAAGGGACACATAAATATGCACCTGGTGTCCTGTGTGTGCATGAGTGTGCCTGTATGGCCACACATAAATATGTACCTGGTGTGTTGTGTCTGCACGAGTGTGCCTGTATGGTCACACATAAATATGCACCTGGTGTGTTGTATCTGCATGAGTGTGTTTGTATGGCCACACATAAATATGCACCTGGTGTGTTGTGTATGCATGAGTGTGCCTGTATGGCCACACATAAATATGCACCTGGTGTGTTGTGTCTGCATGAGTGTGCCTGTATGGTCGCACATAAATATGCACCTGGTGTGTTGTGTATGCATGAGTGTGTTTGTATGGCCACACATAAATATGCACCTGGTGTGTTGTGTATGCATGAGTGTGCCTGTATGGCCACACATAAATATGCACCTGGTGTGTTGTGTATGCATGAGTGTGCCTGTATGACCACACATAAATATGCACCTGGTGTGTTGTGTATGCATGAGTGTGCCTGTATGGCCACACATAAATATGCACCTGGTGTGTTGTGTATGCATGAGTGTGCCTGTATGGCCACACATAAATATGCACCTGGTGTGTTGTGTATGCATGAGTGTGCCTGTATGGCCACATATAAATATGCACCTGGTGTGTTGTGTATGCATGAGTGTGCCTGTATGGCCACACATAAATATGCACCTGGTGTGTTGTGCTTGCATGAGTGTCACTGTGCCTGTATGGCCACACATAAATATGCACATGGTGTGTTGTGTCTGCATGAGTGTGCCTGTATGGTCACACATAAATATGCACCTGGTGTGTTGTGCTTGCATGAGTGTGCCTGTATGGCCACACATAAATATGCACCTGGTGTCCTGTGTATGCATGAGTGTGCCTGTATGGCCACACATAAATATGCACCTGGTGTGTTGTGTATGCATGAGTGTGCCTGTATGGTCACACATAAATATGCACCTGGTGTGTTGTGCTTGCATGAGTGTGCCTGTATGGCCACACATAAATATGCACCTGGTGTGTTGTGTATGCATGAGTGTGCCTGTATGGGCACACATAAATATGCACCTGGTGTGTTGTGTATGCATGAGTGTGCCTGTATGGCCACACATAAATATGCACCTGGTGTGTTGTGTATGCATGAGTGTGCCTGTATGGTCACACATAAAAGAGAGAGACTGAGAGAAAAGTCAAGGCCTGTTTCTGAAACAGCAGAACAATGACAACTGAGATTTGGAGGGGAAAAAGAGCAAGCATTAAAATTGTGGTAAGATTCTGACTTAACCACTCGATTCATCAGCGCACTCGAGCATTTGCTAATGTGGAGGGAAAAAGAGGAAACCACATTACAAGAATTAGAGATAGGTGGGCATGAGTTTTGTATGTGTGAAGAAGTAAGTTGGGAAGAAGTAGTAGAGGTAATGAAGTGTTTGAAGATAGGAAAGGCTCCAGGCCCTGATGGAATGTGGAATGAAATCCCAATGTATGGAGGTAGAAGACTGGTGGAGGTGATGGTGCAGGTGATGAATGTGGTAATGAGGATTGAGTGTTGTTTAGTGGATTGGAAGAGGAGTTTGCTAGTACCTCTCCACAAGGATGACGACGAGGACCAAGTAGGGGAATTGCATTGTGTTGTAGTGTGGTGAAGGTGTTTGCAAGAGTGTTGGCGAGGAGGTAGGGAGAGTATGCTGAGGATAGGATTTTGATGGAAGCACAAGGAGGATTTATAGTCAGAGGAGATCTTTGGACCAGTGGTTGGTGTTAAGGGGGGAATAATGTCAAACAAATACACCTCGACAATAACAATCATAACTTCCACCCACTACCCTCTATCAACATAATTTTTGTACCAAAATGTAGCTTAGAAGATAAGCTATTTAATGATGTATTTAACTTTTGTCATAGATATTTTTTATGCCAAAGTGTCAGCCAGGAAATCCAGTCCACAAATAAAAAACCATTAATAATGCTAAGTGGCTGCTATATAGGTGGTTTATGGTAAGAGTACATGTAGTAGTTTCACCTAAATTATTTGAATTGGTATGATAATGCAGAGTGGGGAAAAATCCCATACAAACCTCATGCAGGTATGCTGGTCTATACCCAACACATTCTCATAACAGTGAAAATAAAATAATTTAGGTTAAAGAGCACACAATAAGCATTCTGGTGATATATAAATTATGGAGTTTGGGTGAGAAATTAGGGAGAAATTTGTGGAAATACGTGGAAATTCTTGTAATCTAATGCGACGCGATTCTTCTTCACACTTGCTGGGTTTCTAATGAAAATAGTTAGTGCAAAAGCTGTCGTAACTGCATCATAGAATCTTCAAATGTTCTGAAACTTGGAATATGACTTCTATATGAGCAGATACACCATTTAAAATAGTTGTTAAAAAAAGTGAAAGTTAGCATTTTTACATTATTCCCCCCTTAAGAGAAGTTTGTGAAGTGAGGAAGAGCGAGAAGAAAGCTTCATATCTGATTTTCCTGGACATAAGTTTGGCATATGACAGTGTGTGGAGGGAGGGACTGTGGCAGAAGTTGAGGCAGTATGGAGTAGAGGAGAAACTTGTGAGGACATGTGTAGAATTTTATAGTGGGGTGGAGATGTCTGTGATATTGAATGGAAGGAGGTCAAGGTGGTTCGCTGTGGAGAATGGACTTAGGCAGGGATGTCCTTTGTCTCCACTTCTTTTCAATATTTATTTGATGGGAATGGCAGAGGAGCTGGAGAGAGCTGAGCTAGGAGTCAAAGTGGAAGGCTGTTGGTGTGGAGCACTTATGTATGCAGATGCCTGTTGCTCTTCTGGCTGACTCAGGGATGGAACTGCAAGCTATGTTGGATGTGGTACAGGCATATGTGTTAAGGTGAAGGATGAAGTTTAATATCAAGAAGAGCAAGGTCATGGTATATAGTAGGGAAGAAGGAAGCAGGAGTGCATTGGAGGATTGGTGAGGAGATATTGGAAGAGGTCAAAGAATTCAAGAACTTGGAAGTGTGGTTTGATAGAAAGCTAAGGGGTAACGTCCAGTTAGAGAAGATGGCAATGAGTGGGTTAGAAAGGTGACATGGATGAGTAGAGTGAATGGGCAGGTGGAAGTAGACAGAGGAAGAATGGTATGGGAGCTTCTAGTATAGAGCATGCAGCCGAAGTGTGGTGCGTAATGCAAGAAGTTAGAGTCAACACAGATGAGAGTGGGTAGGAGACTGTTGGGGGCAAGTAGTACAGTAGCAGGAGTGGTAGTACAGGGAGATATGGGGCGGAGGAAGCTAGAGGAGAGGAGGGGGAAGAGATGAAGGTTTTGTTTAGTAACAGATTAGAGGTGTTGGAACAGAGCAGATTGGTAAAAATAGTTGTTAATAAACTTCGAGAGGATGGAGGAATCGGATGGTGGGAAGAATATGAGATCTTGAAGAGAAAATATGAGGTAAATAATGAGGTTGGATCAGTATGCAAGTGGAAGGAGAAAGTGAAGGTGAGAAATGAGAAGGATTGGGTGGAGGAAGTAAACGACAAGAGTACGCTGAATTTTTATAAATCGGCAAAGAATGGTGCAGGGGTGAAAAGGTATGTGAGGTCCATGCATGGAAGGTGTGCGGTTGCAATTTCGAGAGGAGTGCATCAGCTGGGTTCTTAGAGGATAAGAAGAGATGTGGGATAGTTAGGGATGAGAGGTGTATCATGTGTGATAGTGGAGCAGGGGAAGATGTGGAACATTTCTTGGTGATGTGTTGGGAATTTTAGAGGGATCGGCTGGTACTGATGGATGAGGTGCGCAGAATTGTAGAGGCAGGGCAGTGGCTGGATGAATTTAGAAGAGTGGGTAAGGATGGAAAGGTGGCATTGCTTTTGGGGAAAGATGTGGAGGGAGTAAGTGATGCACTGATGGAAGAGGTGGGCAACTGTGTTATGTATTGGGTAGGGAAGTGGTGCCAGAGAAGAAAGGAACTGTTAATATAATTATGGTGAACTGAAGAAAGATCTTTGGTCCCCACCCCCCTTGAGCAGCGGGACACTCATAACTTAATATTGTGGATTTTTTGTACTAATTAAGTGCTGTTGATTTTTAATATAGTAGTTACTGTTACATAGTCCAATACTGTATTGTAACACGTGGCCTCAACAGACTCAGCAAAATGAAGATTAAATCGTCACGAACAAGTGAAATTCGTAAGGACAGTACTAAGAGTAATGAGCCACCACATAATTATACTACCTCGCGAGCTACTTGGTCACCACGGGTGAGGGTGTGGCTCGCGAGTCTAGTGTTCCTACTGGCTTTGCAAAAATGGCAGAAGTTTCCTTCTCTGGCTGGGGAAAAAACGATATCAGGTTGATGCGTGTGAGGCGCGAAGGGAAGAAATACAGCGTCACTGAATTGAAGGTGAATGTGGAGCTTCAGCTGGGAAGCACTAAGGACTACTACGCGGGTGACAACAGCGATGTCGTGGCTACAGACTCGCAGAAGAATACAGTCCTTGCTCTAGCCAAACGGAACACGGTATTTATTAGGCAGTGCCTAGAGAACACGTAAACTGTTTGGCTTTAGTGCTAGACATGCCCAAGCTATTTCTTGGTCATTATCTTGCCTCCTACTGTTGCAGAAAAAAATTGTTTGCCAATAATTTGCACAAATGTAGCCACAACTATAATTATACTGCCACTTCATATTGATGAGTGATGTGACCTAGTCTGTTCCCAAAAATTGACAAAACTAAACTCTGACTCTCTTGTTGCTTATGCTAACCCCAACATGGTCGATTCAGGATCGTTATTGGGAGGGGACTATTAGGTGGATAGCTATATTGAAAATCAGGAGGGATGCCCCCAAGGAAATTTAATGATCTCAGCTCTGTGGAAAAAATATTCTTATTCAAGCAAGTGTAGATTTTCTAGAGCAATGCACTGCAAGGTCCTGCTTGTTTCCTCAATTATTTTTGCCAGGGAATAGGGGACCATAACTCTTTTACGGACGATAGCAGATATATCCGTTGCATGTGAGTTTTGCATTCCTAGGAGATAGTCCGCAGAAATAATGCAAGTTGGGGGCCTGTGGCTAAATGGCCCGAAAGAAGGATTTTGAAACTTTTTACCCCCGAACTTTTTATCCCCGAACACAATCACCATGAATTCCTTGTCGTTTCTCACTTGACGTGCTATGGTTCCTTGGATCTCAAGTGCCTCGCTGTGTTGGTGTGAAGTCATTTGTTAATCAGCTCCAAATGAGAGGGAAGATATTTCATTATCACTTCCATGAGTTGGTTGCAAAGGTGTCGTTGTGGATATGGGTTTCAGGACAGCCGAAGGTGCTATCTAAATGTGGTGACCTAATTATACTGTGGTTTTTTTGTCCTATGGGCCCTGGCTGATCACTGTGCTCAGAAGACAGCACACACACACACACATCACACATCACACATAACATGCAATGAGGAGTGTTTTTATATTTGGGCAACCCACAAGTTCTAGGAGCCGTATATATGGTCATGCACAACTTGCAATAATATATCACATGATCACCTAACTTACAATGAGGTGTCACATGATCATGTCACTTGCAATGAGAAGTCACATGATCACACAGGAAGTTACATATATATACAATTTGTAATTAGAAGTCACGTGGTCACACACAACTTGCAATGTGAGTCACAGCAACAGTGCAGAACTAAATGTATATAGCATAGGTAGGCCTCATCTTACACGGCATAATCTGCCTGCATGTATCGGCAGGTGTCTCTCTAAATGTGGGTGTGGTCTTTACTGTAGTTGAATTATTTTTCATGTGTCCATAAAGTTGTGGTGTTGTACATAAATAAGGTGTGGTATTTCAGGTTAGGTGTTAAACTGTTCCCCATAGTTGTAGTGCTGCATGATTTTGTTTTCTTGTTGTGACAGATCAAGTCTCCGGAGCAGTTTGCTTCTCTTCTCTGCCGACACTTCATGTCGACCTACGAACAGGTAAGTGGCGGTGCATCGACATGAACCTCTTCCCATTTGCCTGTGCGCACAGAAATGGCCACTAATTTTAAAGGCAGTTTCCTAGGAGACTACAGGAAGTACTATAACTAGTAATGAGTGCCAGGCATTGAGTGGCAAGGGAAGGAAAGGGAAAAAAATAGAGCATGTTGATGACCGAGCAACTATGTCCATCATCCCCTCTTACTAACCATGCATCCCATTCTCACCTGCCTGTGCAGCAAGTATATAAGGGCCTACAGGGGAGGTGATTTTGGAGAGTTTCTGGTTAATTAGGGTCTTGGTTCATGGTTTATCCTATTCTAGGCTGGCTTATTTTATTATCTGGTACGGGGGTTATCAGCTATTAACTGTGTAGCCAGCTGCCGGTGCTCGCTAATGGTTCTCTTCATTGTGACGACCTTCTCAGTTTATGTCAGCCCACATTCTTTAAGGCAGTGGGTGAACATGCGGTGCATAGTTACATAGATACGCCATGCGCATGGCAATACCAAGTTTTCCATCCAACTCTACAATAAGGGCTTGCTTCGCTCACCAATGAGATTCATAGAGTAATAATCCCACTAACTTAAGACCTAATTAGTACACACGCAAAGTTTTAATTTGCCTATTGATTTTGAGATGGGCCACCACAGAGCATGCTGGTGGGAGTGGAGTGCACCTTTCTGTTGGTGCAGCTTATGGTCAAGCAGCAGCCACAAGATACCAATTTTGCTACAAGTCTAGGCAGAAGCCAAGCAGGAAACCTTGTAATTGCCAACATAGCATGTAAACCAGATGTGTGTGTATGTGTGTGGGGGGGGAGTAAACAAAAAATAATAGTAGTAGTAGTAGTAGTAATAATAATAAATATAAATAATTTAAAAAATTAAATAATTGTTATGGATCAGGGAATGGATCAGGGAACGGTATAATAATAATAATAATAATAATAATAATAATAATAATAATAATAATAATAATAATAATAATAATAATAATAATAATAATAATAATAATAATAATAATAATAATAATAATAATAATAATAATAATAATAATATAATAATAATAATAATAATAATAATAATAATAATAATAATAATAATAATAATAATAATAATAATAATAATAATAATAATAATATATATAATTGTTAGGGATCAGGGACTGGTAGTGGGATAAGCAGGTTGTTCTTTGGGAGATAAGGTACTGGCTGGGATTCTTGAGCTGGCTCCTTTAATAGGCTGCCAGCCCATAAAACCTAGACAATATGGATACTACGTACTTAGGCAGATATGGGGTCAATGGTACATTTGGTGTATGCATATGGCTGCTGTAATATCATTATATGGCACATCATACTAATTAGGCAGATATTGGGTCAATGGTCTATTTAGTGTGTGTACCTGTCTACTCTACTGTAAATATTCTTATATAGTTCTGTCAGTGTGTTGTTGGGGTTCCACTATGCTGGGGGAGCCACAACAATAATAATTAAATTATATATATATACGTACACACATGTATATAAAAATAATAATAATAAAAATAAATAAGTATAAAAGTGTGAGTGGTTCAGTCGGGCCTGGAATGGACTAGCCTGCCTGCAGGGGAGCCATCTCAAGAGCCTGAACTTGAAGCCATGCCCACCATAATTATTCTTATTTATTTACTTACTTACTTTATATATACCTTACTTTATATATACATATATTCATCATCATCATCATCATCATCATCATCATCATCATCATCATCATCACCATCATCACCATCACCATCATCATCATCATCATCATCATCATCATCATCAATCAACGCAAGGAACGCTTCCAAAAAACTTCTTTCGTTTATCATTATTATAAATTCATTGGCAACTGAAACCAAGTCAAGTGAGTCAGTTAAATCTTTGTGGACATGGAGAAGTAAGCAATTATTAAGCTTTACTTCAGTCATCGTAGACCTTGTGTACGTTAAGACACGCTTTAAATTAGTGCAGAAAAGGTTATTTCAGCCATTGCAAATGTAACAGGGATTGTTAGATAGAGACGAAGGAGCTGATGCACAGTTGGTAGACGTAGCATTGTTTTGAAAATGCTTTTCTTGTTCATTACATCACAGATCGTCTGTACAGAAGTGACTTTCTTCGATTCAGGGCTATCTTGCTTGACAACATCTTGTAAGAGTAGGTGGTGTCTGACTAAGTCTGACATATTGACGTAGCAAGATTTCTTCAGCCCTTCCATGCTGTCTTCATTATCAACCATTTGCTGCACTCACAAGAGTTTTTTTCAATTGCCAGGATTGATGGAATATGTTGTTTACTAAACCGGTCTTCCAACTCACCATAGAGCAGGTCACACGCTTCAAAGAACATTTGCCGAAAGTATGCCTTTGCAGACATAAAAAGGTGTGGTTCACTCCCACTTTCAAAACGTGGAGGATGCCTTCTGTAACGAGGTAATTCTGGTTGGCCAATATTGAACTTTTCAGCAATGATGACACACTTGTCATAAAACCTGTCGAAATTTTCATCTGTCCTGTTTCGTTTGAAGAATATCTTGGCAGCATCAACAGCAGAGAGTGCTTCATGCAAAGCTGTCTTCTTTTTGCAAAGTGAAAGAAACTTGCTCTGTTGCACTAAATAAAAAGTGACTGAGTTGGAGACCAGCCAGCACCCTTTAAACCATATTCATCATGTGTTGTTGAATTAATTTCCTCCAATGTCTCTAACAATAGAGTGTAGTCTTTCAGAATGGCAACAGTTCTTGCTGTCCATCTGGTAGAACATAATGGCTTCAGACTAATACCTCCACTTGTCTCCTGTAACTTCAATGAAAAGAGATGTTTTCGTTTTGGAGATAGATGAATGAGCTTGCTTATTTCCTTCACTGTTTCGAGACCATCTCTGATACATGCAAGCTTCAACATCCTGTAAGCAAAAATTCAGTGAATGTGCACAACAATGCAGTGCAATTGCAGAAGGGTATTCATTTCTAAACCTTGTTGCCACACCAGATTTTCTTCCCTGCATGTTGGCAACTCCATCATAGGCCTGTCCTTGATATAATGATAATGGGAGGCTGCATCGAATCAGTAGATATTTGATTACTGTGAAAAGAGTCTCTCTGCTCTATTGTCAGGAACCCTAAATAAGCCAATTGAATCTTCTCGTACTTCATAGTCGGTATTCACCCAGTGGATGGACAAATTGAGCTGTTGACTGTTGATAACATCGGTTGCTTCATCAGCTATTACTGAAAACCATACTGGTTCAGTCTTTTTCATTTTCTTTAAAAGGGTTCAAAGTAGTGTCTGCCCTAAAATAGAAATTTGCTCATTAACTGACTGATGACTAGTGAATCGGTTTTCTTTGATCCAGTTTTTTATAGTTTCATTATTCTCACTCCAAACCAGCAGAAGCTGTTGTAAGTTACCTTCTGATTCAGTATGGCCTCTTATAGCTTTTGCTTGACGAGTAAGATATCTTATGCCTTTTAACTGCATTAGCAGTCCTTCTCTTCGGGTTTGCTGAAATTGTTGCATGTGGCAGCTCAGCTGGCTCACAATTGTTGGCATCCCACGAGCTATCCATTTTAATTTTGCTTCTCTATGAGTATGCGAAACTTCATTTCCTCTGAACTTTTCCAATGCTTTTTTCCAATTCTAGAATCCTGATTTAGTAAAAGCACTGTCCCCCATTTTACTGAACCATGCTTGTTGCAATAAAAACAAAATACTTTCTTTTGTGTAATGCAAATACTAAGCCAAGGAAACTATTTATACCACTTTGGTTGAAAATTTCTCTGTTTAGATACCAGTAGTGCTAGTGTTGGCTTATCAACTGGTTGAAAAGCTTCTATATCGCTACTACAACATTGTGACATGCACTGATTTGAAGTTCCGGGGTTGTTAAGATAGGAGTGTTTGAGTTTATCTCACTTGAATGCTGCTCTACATTTTCTGGACTTCCATGTTGAGGATCTCCTTTTTCATCACTGCCGGACAACCATTGCTTCAGATTCGTCACAATCACTGGCTTCTGAACTATCTTCCAGTTCCTCAGTTTTCTTTGCTTTTTTAGCTTTACTGGACCAACTTTTCAGTGAGGCTTGTCGCTTATAATGTAGCTATCAGTATGGGCCTAGAGTATCTAGATAATAATGTAGCTGGTTATAATGCTATATGCTTAGATGCTTGCAAGTTGGTTAATTGGCATTATAATATGCACAAGTCAAGTGTCAGTGTAGGCGCCTCAGTGCACTAATTAAACCATGAACATCTAGTGTATCTAGTGTATGTTCTTTGCAGTGTGCCTAAAAGTTCTATCTGTAATTACACAAGGTAGTTCGTGAATGATCAAACTAAACATGTTGTAAACATGTGACATTGACAAAAAATGGGGGGGGGGGGGGGGGGGTTAGCTCCCCCAGTATAAAAATTGGGGGGGCCAGACCTCCCCTGCCCCCCTATTTTCTCCACCACTGTACTGGTATATAGCAGGCTAGCGTGAGTCTTAGTGTCTCTGATGAAGGCTAGAATATTTAGTCGAAACATCGAGAGAATACAATTTCAAGTTGATTATTGAGAAGGTTATTGTAATGATCAACTGAGAGCTCAATGAGAGATTGCAATATGTAGATGCAGTTTGTCTTGGGAAGAGAAGAGCTGGAGGGTCTGGTTACACAGTCAGTAAAGGACTGAAAACTGCCAGCATAGGTAGCAGTTGCTCTAGATACACACTGGGGACTCTGGGCCCCCTACTTGAAGGACGATCCATCATGTTGAATTCAGAGGCCAGCTGGCTTTATTGCAGCAGCCAGTCCGCTGAGCAAAATAATAATTACCATTATGTGTGCTCTCTTGTGATGGCTAGAATTGTTAGATGTGGGTAGAGTGCATCCCACAAGTCACAGGAACTAGGTCTCTGAGTTGCAATGAACAGCTGATCTTGTCTGTAGCTGCAGCAGCACTAGGCCACACAGCACAGCTATGATCAGGTCACTGCAGTACATGATGAGCTAGGAGCACTAGGCCACACAGCACAGCTATGATCAGGTCACTGCAGTACATGAAAGGATCTGGTGACCTCACAGACACCTGCACTTATGCCTGGACTTTGGGTGCATGTAGTGTTGGCATGGTTATAAGTAACCTACAATTTTAGTGCCAAAATAAAGCACACTAAACAACGTGGAAGTTATGGAGCTCTAAAATTGGGACACACCCTTTTTCTGCATGGTATATTTCTATATGCTCCCGCATGTTCATGATGAGCTGTGTTTGTGTGATATTATTTGTGTTGACTCGTCCTGAAATTTAAACGTTTCCTGTCTGCCCTGCACATGGCCAGTTGGTGAGAGTGAAGATATATGCAGAACAGGCTCCATGGCAACGGATAAAGCAAGGAGGCGTGGAGCATTACCACGCCTTCATTCTGGAGCCGTCAGTTATCAGATTCTGCACTGTATCACAAATGAGAGGAGGTATGACAAGTCTGAATGGAGATATGTAGGGTGGTGGCTTCTTAGTATTTAAGTAAGAATCAATGCAGGAACTACTTTTCCGCAAGATGCATCTCTATAGCATACACCCCAACAACAACAACAACATAACAACTGTTGTGTACCTGACACCTCACCCCCTCCCCAAACAATGGACTCTGTTTAAGGGGGTAAGAAAAAGTATATTAAATTTTTTTGTAGCCCAAAAGTGTTTATAATGCATCTGCATGTTGAGTTACAAGTTTTAGAGCAAGTAAATACTTCTATCAGAAGATATAGCCATTTTAATACAGTACATTATTCTCACTTCACGTTCAAAAGAGGTTCTCTAACCATCTACAGTCAGGTGGGCGGCGATGATACCAACCCCAAATACACTTTTTATATATGAAAATGTATTGACCAAGGGAAGAAGGGGGGGGGGCTACTGCGCAACCGGAAAGGCGTGCACGTTTTCGTTTTTTTAGATCACATTTTTTTAACAGCAATTCTGGAAGAGAAAGGAGAAATATTTGAACAAGAAACACTGCATATTCAAGAAAAGTGAGAAGGACTAGAAGAAAGAACCCAGCGGCGGCTGTTGAGCTTGGTACAGCAGCCGCGTCAGGCAAGTTGAATGTTCTATTTCCGTACTAAAAAGTTACTTGCTGTTTCCTTCCTTTGTTAGTGGGTCTCTCGAATCCTGAAGGTGAGGGTAGCGCCTTCTGTTAACCTTCACTTACCTTGCAATCATGTCTGAAGAGAGGCCAGTTCCAGTGGTGACCCTGACCAGGAAGAAATTGGCTCTCTTCGTTTAGCTTCTTATAGGAGTGGATCTGCTGGATCTACCTCTACGGATTGTAGGGGTGGTGTGGGAGAACCGGGTAAGGTAATAACCTAGATAAGCTTAGACACGTCATAGAAAGGAGTGATAAGGGTATTCAATGTGGTAGCCGAGCTCCCTTATAACTGAAGGAATTTTTTTCCTGTGGGACAGGCATGGTGTCTCATATTTTTACTTTTTGTTCAAATTGTGGTATTGAGTCTCAAGACATCTCAAACCCTGCATCTGTAGAAACCCATTCTTTGAACATCCAGTTGGTATTGGATGCTCGCATTGCTGGAATTAATCATTCTGGTCTGGAAGTCATGCCCCCTCTTAGTTCCACCTTTAAAAAAAATATACTAAGTCATGGTTTCATACATGGAGGGAAGCCCTGGGATATCTCCCCACCCCTCCCAAACGATTTCTCCCCCCCCCCCCCCCCAAGAATTTTCACAATAAAAATTTATATTAATGAAATTTCTTATGTAGTAACGGGAAAAAAGAGCAGTACAGAGAAGGGACGTAGAAGCAATAGCAAATTCAAAGATGATCAACAGTAATCAATTATGCATGAACCAAATATATAAGCGAAGATATACAATAATGTATGGTGAAAATTACAATACAGTGAGTTCAGTAGTACTAAATTAAAGTAAAATGCGTCCATTTTTCTGTCAAGAATTGCATTAAAGTCCACATCGGTCAATGGAGGACCATCTATACTAATTTTCATTAAATGTTCTAGGTTCGAGTCATTGCATAGGCGAGTTTTAATCAACTTCATTTGACTAAAGGAACGCTCTACTGTTGTTGTGCCAACAGGAAGTGCCATTGTAATGTTCAATAGCTTCCACGTCTCAGGGAAAATTCCTCCGTATGTATGTGACTTGTTCTCCAGGATTTCTTGCATGCTAAAGATACCGACACTTCTTTATGTTCCATTATTGCCTTTTTCTCCACTAGCAAAGTCCATCTAAATATCTTCCACTCTGAAAGAAGCTTATCGCCATTAAGCGATGGAGATGAGGTGTAAGTCGTCCTGCATACTCAACCTCTGCTTCTTTTCCATAGAACTCTGCAAGAATCTTGATTTGCTCGCTGCCGTATGATGGTAAGGTGCTTCAGCGGGTAGTAGGGAGGGACTGAATATGGACATGGCAGTAACAATCTTCACGTCTTTATCAGTAAATCGACTCTTAATATTTAGAAGAAGGGAATCGACGTATGGAATTGCTACTAGAGTTCGATACTCGGCTGTGGTTGTGATAGAAGACCAACGGCTTCGTGCAGATGCATGTGTGCCGAGTGTTATATCGTGTTTTTCCTTCAACAGAGATATTTCAGACTGAACTGAACCCAACCACTCACTTCTTTCGTCCTTTAGATGCTCGAGTTGATCCGTTGTGATTTTCAGAAGTACCGGTAACCTGCTCAAATCGAGTAGCTTTCTTTTCATAGGATATCCAGAACTTCTGACAGGAACACGATACTAGTAGTGTAAGTAGCAAGGAGAGCACCAATACCGTATGCTTCAGCATCACCTGATGTCTCATACAGCTGTTGTAGGGTGATGATAAGGGCAGGAAGCTCTCGGTAAATAGCCCGTACACAGCGTTCGTGTGAGAGCCATCTGGTATCACTAGGCTTCACAATCTTAAGCTCAGGTATCTTGAGGACAGACTGGACTGCTTTGAGAGATTTTGCTTTCTTAGGTGAGTAGAAGAAGAGCTTCCATATATTTCCCATAGTTCCAAACATCTTCTTGATCTCTGGAACACTGTGTTAGCAGCTTGCATACTTGCTAGTTGAAGCCTGTGGCAGGCACAGTGGATGTAAAAGGAATGTGCAGCTAGAGTTTGCATCCTTTTTTGGACTCCATTGCATTCTCCGGCAAAGGTGGCTGCTCCATCATAACCTTGGCCTATTAGTTTACGATAGTCCAGGAAGGAGCTGATTGCATCTGAAATGGTAGCAGCATCTTGGGCACATGTAGAGCACTGTAAGGAAGTGCTCCTCTGGTTTTCCATTTACAATCCACCGACAACAGATGGACAGCTCTTCTGTAGTACTAATATCTACACACTCATCAGCTAACACAGAGAAGTATGGGCTTGATTTTAAGCTCTCAATTATCTTCCTATCTAGCCATCTATTGATTGCCTCTAAAAGCATCAATGCAGAAAATTTGGGTGTGTACTGAGCATTTTGTGGCCCCTCTTTGACATGTTGCTGGAGAAGTTCATCTCCATTTGCAATTTGCAACTGGACCAGGGGATCGAATGTTGTTGTAAGGGGCAGGCGATTTTTGGCAAGAAAATATATCGATCTCAAAAGCTTAAGCACTATGTTTCTGTTCTTTGCTCTCCTTTCTTCGGCCTCCTTAGCAGCTGCTGAACATTGCAGTTGTAGGACACTCTGCTCCTTTCCTTGTTCTGCCATTCGAGCATGGATAACAGCATCTCTGTGCCATTTTGACTGGCTCTGTTCCTTTGAGTTGTTCAGTAGTGTGATTCCAATCCTGAATTCCCTGAGTGGTCCATGCACCCCTGGCTGTAGAAGGTGCATTTCCTCGCTTCTGGCAGAGCTTGCAGAACATGCCCTGCTTAGGATCATCGCAATACACCCAAGGATATTTCTACTCCAATTCCTTCTTGTAGCTGAGCCTGGCTTTGTAGAGTTTCCTCTTCTGCGCTTTGGAACACACTGATCTACCTACTGATGCTTCGGAATTGGTGGAAGTCAAGGCATCACTAGTCGACGTAGTTGGGACTATATCTTCGTCGTCCTCAGAATCTCTACTAGACCCAGCACGCACTCGCTTTCTGGTAAAAAAGTTCCTGAGGTCCATTTGTGTAGGTTTGTATTTCTCTGGGTCGTATTTAGTTGCAGAATGCTACTAGCTGAAGCATTTGCTCTTTATATATATATATACAAAATTGTGAATAAATCTAGAATATTCTGTGTAAATCTACACTACAATTAGGAAAGCTAACCACAGCACATGGACAGAACATTCTAGATTATGACACAATTGCATCTTGCCACAAAACTATTCTGTGGCAAGATGCAATTGTATAATCTAGAATGTTCTGTCCATATGCTAGTACTTAACTCAAGGCTTCCAGTTTGTATATCCAGTTGATATATATGCAGTCTCAATAGTTGTGACAGAAAAAAA
Organism: Cladorhizidae sp. MBARI D1340-BT2; assembly: GCA_028752905.1. NCBI lineage: Eukaryota > Metazoa > Porifera > Demospongiae > Poecilosclerida > Cladorhizidae > Cladorhizidae sp. MBARI D1340-BT2. The sequence goes on along the minus strand of JAQNBH010000016.1, from coordinate 53,367,108 downwards.
GCAGTTTTTCCCTTCACACAAATATAACAGAAGACTGAATCATGGCCCTCATCATAATGAAGCCATGTCCAGCATGTAAACCATTGTGGCTGGAAAGATCTTTAACAAGATTCTTTTTTCCAAACTCATGCTTTGGAAAACTGAAAGATGGTTGATGTGCAATAGAGGGAATGGGTAAGTCCTTGGAGAGTGACATGTCGTCTCGATGATGACTTCGAAAACAAAGCTAACACTAAGTGACTTTCAGCAGGCTCGCTGCACAAACTATTAACGAGCATGCTTTAGGCTCAGGCTAGTAGTCAACCCTTTACCTTCCCAATCATTGGAAGGTAAAGGGTTCAGCACGCCAGACTAGATTTAGGCATGCGCAAATAATATTAATTTTGTTGATCTCCTGCTCTGGATTCTGCCACCAATTCCCTTGGCCGCTCTCAGAAAGTGGTAAGGCCATGGCCTCACTTGTCGCACCGCTTCCTACGCCCTTGCCATGTGCTATTATTCTGTGGTTAGCTTTCCTAATTGTAGTATAGATTTAATCTACACTACAATTAGGAAAGCTAACCACAGAATAATAGCACACATGATTTAACTGTGACACAGAATATTCTATATAAAGAGCAAATGCTTCAGCTAGTAGCTAAATACGACCCAGAGAAATACAAACCTACACAAATGGACCTCAGGAACTTTTTTACCAGAAAGCGAGTGCGTGCTTGTTGGGTCTAGTAGAGATTCTGAGGACGACGAAGATGTAGTCCCAACTACATTGACTAGTGATGCCTTGATTTCCACCAATTCCGAAGCATCAGTAGGTAGATCATCTCTCAAAATAGCATCCTTATGACAATTGCTAGCTTCATAGGCTTCTCTAAGATTTTCTGCCCATGAAGCTAGCAATTGTCATAAGGATGCTATTTTGAGAGTCATTACTCTCCCCCAGACATGTCCGAAAATTGGTGAGGTCTTTCCTCCCTTCATGCTCGGAAAATGAAGGAAAATCGGCAGTGCTTACTCAAAATTCTATCTAATGTTGTGTTCTTGGCTAGACAATCTTTGCCACTGCGTGGTCGTGGCGATGAATCTGACTCCAACTTTATTCAATTGTTTAGGCTTCGTGGATATGATGACAAAAGAGTATTCGAATGGCTAAAGCGCAGAGCAAATAAATACACCTCTGCTGAAATCCAAATCGAGATGCTAAAAGTCATGGCTCTGAAGATAAAATAGCAGCCTCCCTGCATGCAGCTCCATTCTACACTATCATGGCAGATGAGACTGCAGATGTGAGCAACCAAGAGCAAGTCGTCATTTGTACTCAATGGGTGAGTGAGAAGTTTGAAGTGCATGAGGAGTTTATTGGTGTATATGTGGTCGGAAAAATAGATGCACAAACCTTATCAAAGATGTACTCCAAAGATTAAATCTCTCTCTCAGCAAACTAAGAGGTCAATGTTATGACGGAGCTGCTTCTATGGCTGGTTCCAAGTCAGGTGTTGCAAAGAAACTCTTAGATGAGGAGCCAAAAGCGTTGTATACCCATTGCTATGGCCATTCACTGAATCTAGCTTGCAGTGATACAATAAAACACTGCAACGTGATGAAGGATGCTCTAGAGATTACTCATGAACTAACTAAGCTCATTAAAAAGTCCCCAAGATGAGATGCATGTTTTAATATTCTGAAGAAGGAGATGGCTCCTGACACACCTGGGGTGCGGGTCTTGTGTCCAACACGCTGGACCGTTAAAGCTGAAGCACTGAAAAGTATCATCGAGTATTAAATGAGTTGTGGGTTGTGTCTCTTGAAGTGGTCAAGGATACTGAAATGAAGGCCCGTATTCTTGGTGTGTCATCGCAGATGAAAACATTTAAATTCTTCTTTGGGGTGTGTTTAGGGAAGTTAATTCTTGGCCATAGTGATAACTTGAGTCGTAAATTACAAAAATCTGATATATCAGCCAAATTGTTGCAGAATTGACAGTGAAAACACTAAGTAAACTAAGATCAGATGAGAATTTTGCACTTTTTGGGGAAGATATAACAAAAAAAGCTGAAAATTAGTGTGTTGATGATCCCCACCTCCCACATCACAGAAAAACTCCAAAAAGATTTGAAATCGGGAGCACAGAAAGCCATTCATTTCCAGAAGCTCCTGCAGACAATTTGAAGCATTACCATATGTATAACCGATAGGTTTGATCAGCTTGGGTTTAAGATTTACAGAAATATTCAAGATCTATTAATAAATGTAGTGAACTCAAGTGACTACAAAACTCGTTTGATTTAGTTCTCATCTTTTATGGCTCAGACTTCAATGGTCAGTTATTGAAAATCCAACTTGAAATTGTATCAACAATTTTCTGCTCAGATGAGTAAATGACGTCATTGACCATTTCAAGACCGCTTCACCTGCTGAACGTGAATTGCTATCTGAAGTTTGTAATTGCTAATGTTACTTTTAGTTATGCCTGCATCAAACGCTGTTAGTGAGAGATCCTTCAGTGCTTTAAGGAGAATAAAATCGTATTTGAGGTCCACCATGACTGAAGTCCGATTAAATCATCTCATGATTCTGCACATTCATAAAGATGCGACTGATAGGTTGGACTTAATTTCGGTTGCCAATGATTTTGTTTCTGAAAGTGATCAATTTTTGGCACATTCAAACCCAGTGACCTAAAGAACTCAATCACTATGAATTAATAATTCTATCAATCTTTTACTGTTCCCAATTATTTGGCACTAATTTAATTTTTTAAGAAAAGACAACTATAAATTATATAATACATTATTATTATTTATTATACACAGTTGGTAAGAGAGAAAATAATTTCAGTTGACTTGATGCTGATGTGTCCAGGTTGATGGACAATTTCTCTTTTAAATTGCTGGGGGGGAGGAGTTCTTATACAGAGATAGTACACCAGCAATTTATAATAAGAAATGGTAATACTTTTGATATAATTACAATTAAGATATACTTCCCTTTACTCACTCCCAAACTGGAACTACAACCATCAGCGTTTGGACCATTGCTTTGAATGGCCTTACCACTTTAAAATTGCCCCTGCATGGACAGAATATTATAGATTATGACACAATTGCATCTTGCCACAAAACTATTCTGTGGCAAGATGCAATTGTGTCATAATCTAGAATGTTCTGTCCATGTGCTATTATTCTGTGGTTAGCTTCCTAATTATAATAGTGTAGATTCTGTGGCAAGATGCAACTGTGTCATTAGATTCTGTGGCAAGATGCAACAGCCATAATCTAAATGTTCTGTCCATGTGCTAAGTACTTGGAAAGTACCCTCAAATTGTCTCAGAATCAATCTGAGAGCATCGATTTTGCACAAAAAAATCTGAAATCCTGTATGAACCCCAGTAAGTCAATAGAGAGTGATGCAAATGCAGTAACAGAGTATTATGTTGGATGCCACTCAAGGTTACATGATTTTTATAGGGTTGGGCCTGAAGACATCATTGATGTTAGTGTTGTTGATGGCATGTGGGGCCACAAATCAAATGATGACTTAATTGCTGTGATGTCTTGGGACACTGGAGAAGTTTTAGATTATTATCTTTTGTCTAAGTTCTGTCAAGCTTGTGCACAAAGACCTGAAGATGAAACAGGACAGAGGCAGTTACAAAGAATGCTTTGAGGGTCACAAGGTAAGTTATGAAGCCAATTTTAAAGGCTGTTCTGGTTCCATGGAAGTTGTACGAACACAAAAACTTTTTTGGTGTTCAGTGGAGAGACTGAAGCTTAGGTACACACACATAATTAGTGATGGGGATACAAATGCACATAACGGTTGTTGGATGCCAAGCCTTATGGTCCTAGTGTTTGAAATAGGAAGCTACAATGTATAAGTCATGTTAGCAAGCACTTTTTAAAACATTTTGAGACATGCATTAAAAAGGCGCTGTTGATGATGATGGCAAGCGTGTAACTTTGGGTGGTGCTAGGGGGGTTAGTCACGTGTCTATAGTTAAAATGCAAACCTACTATAGGGGAGCAATTAAAAATAACAAGGACAACCTAGAGGGGATGATTCGCATTATGAAGGCGATTTATTATACCCTCAGTCAACTGCAGAACATCCCCAACATGAGTATTGTCCTACAGACATTTTGAGTTGAGCCTGCGCTAAAGGTGAGGTACCACCAGTAACCAACTCCGGACAAGGCTAGTTACATGAAGGACGTATTAATATCCTATCAGAGGATCTTTTGCGCAAGTGTTTAGGTGGCTACACACAGAATCAAAATGAGAATTTTAGTTCTGTAGTGTGGAGTAGAGCAGATAAGAAGGAGCATACTGTATGAGTGCGACAAGTGTCAGACTTGCCGTCGATTTAGGTGAGGCGAGCTTCAATGTTGGGAGGAAGGTTGGCTTTGGTAAGATTATGTCTAATCTAGAATCAAGCTAACATGTCCTTTGACTCAATGAGTGTTCTATTTTGTTTATGCATGGGCATAGGAGCAGGTGCGGCCATGCGGCACTCGCTGCACCAATGATTTGGAAAGAAAAAATCACAGGCATACGCGTGCACGCGATTCCGTATCAATTTCTCAGCTTGAGGACTAGCAGTTTGCAGTCAACTATTATGGCGAGTTCCTCTTCATCTGAGAAGTCTGAGAAGAACATCTCTGGCCTAGCCTTATCTGCTCTACTTTTCCTTCAAAATCTTTTGGTACCAAGGGAGAAAAAAGAAGCTTCAAACTGGCATGGTTTTCTTTGCTTAGACTACCAGGAAGCCAAAGACTCTGTGCTGTGTTTCAGTTGCTCTCAGGCGGAGAAAAATAATCTGCTGCCGAAAGGTTTGCATGGTAAAAGGGAAGAAGACTACATAAGTCAAGGGCATACTAATTGGAAGGATGCTTCTGCAAGATTTAAGTAATTTTTTGTTTTGTTTTTAGCTAGTATAATTTGTTTGTAAGATTATTTTACTTACTAACTCTCCTTACTGTAACTACTATGCTTTAATTGAATCCATGAAGGAGACACCAGTTATCAAAGTACCATGCTGATGCTATTAAAGCAATATCCAGCTCACATGGCAAAAATGTTGGAGAGATGTGGGATGAGACACACAAAGAAGAAAGGAAGCTGAATAGAAGAATGTTGATGAACATTCTTCAAAATATCCAGTTTCTTGGCAGGCAGGGATTGGCATTAAGAGGACATGATCAGAATGAGAGCAATTTTATTCAGCTGAGAAGGCATGATCAACCGGTAAATCTGTCAATCTTTATGCATAGCTAGCCAGGTTTTCATACGGAGGGTGTGGTTTTGACCAGGGATCCCCCTTCCCCAAGCAGCTCCTTAACTGTGTGATAGGCAAGAGGTTCACAGTGCAAGTCTAGCCAGTTAGTCTTGTTGTTGCAAAGCCACACCTTTTATTCCCTATCTCAGAGGTTATACAATTAAATATTCTGGGAGAACATCCCTGTATTGGCATACTAGAGCAGTGAATGTTCTCTCTTTTGGGTCCCTCCCTACAGCAACAAAAATCCTGTATGAAACCCTGGTAGATATATAGAGCAAGGGGCCCTATATTATTAATTATGTATTGTATATTAGAACATAAATGAAATTGCTGGGAAAAAAGAGTGACAAGTACACAAGTCCAGATATGCAGAATGAAATGTTGTGGCTCTTGTCTCACATCATTTGTGGGCTAGTGCAAACAAATTCAAGATGCAGATTACTTCACCATCATGGTGGATGAATGTGTGCATTAATCTAGTCGGGAGCAGCTTGTATTATGCTTTAGGCATGTTGGAGCAGATCTGTCAGTTAATGAAGATTTCATTGGTCTGTATCATTGTCCAGACATCACTGCCAACACACTTGTGATGGTGGGAGCAATATGGCGTGAATGGGGTAAAGGCACAGATTCTTAGAGAAGGGCCTCGTGCATTATTTACACACTGTTATGGCCATTCCTTATGTCTCGGCATTGCTGATTGCATAAAAGGAGTGAATATTCTATAATCAAACATGGAGACTACCTATGAAATAAGCAAGTTCTTCCAGTACTCTCCAAAACGTCAATCTCTGTTTAAATCCATTCAAGCTGAGCAACCCCCTGATTCAATTGGATTTTTCTTTCTTTCTTTTAGTACACAAATTATATTTTTTGGCTTATTCCATTCACTTTTCTTCCTGGTGTTCTCCAGATCTTCAGCATTAAATTCTTGCCTCACCAATCCATTTTGTACTGCTACACCCTGTATCTTGCTTTCGTCGGGCTGACATGTCTTTTGAGTGTTCTATTTTGTTTATATGCATTTTGCGTTTTGTTGTCAAGCTGCAGGGATTACTGGAGGATGAGTGAAGAAACTTGTGGAAGGTGACGAAAGATGCACCTGGGCATGAAAGCCCTGCAGATTATGGCATGTTTATGTTTAGCAAAGCAACATAACAACTGATGCATCTTTAAAAAATATAAATTTGTTAGTTTTCAGGTTGTAGTTGTGGAGGTTGGATACTGGCTGTTGCGAGGAAAGTGTTTATCAGAACATTTGTTTGTATGCACACATAATTCTAGTAATGAAGGGATATATTCTAGTAATGCAGGTGTTTTTGGCAGTGGAACGTGGTTAGAAACTGCTTGGACTTAAAGGCTGGATATCTTGGAAGTGATCCTTTCAATAATATTTGCTAATTTTATATTCTACAACTTGACGTTTTGAGAGAATAATGAAAATGTTATAGTGCTTCATATAAATAATTAAAAAATCGTTTGTAGTAACTAAACCCGAATACGAGTCTCCAACAATCGTTGCGCCTATAATCGTGAAGAAAAAAAGTAGGGCAAAAGATAATTTCAAAAGAAAAGTATCATCACATCGCAAGCTATATTTTGATATAATTATAAATCAGGACACCAGTGCTAAGATGGTACTCTATACAAGACAACGTGTGTGGTCTCATATAAAGTACCATATCTTTGCTTGTATTCATACTCGTGTCCTGATTTATGTATCAAAATATAGCTTGCGATGTGTGCTTTCTGATGGTACTTTTCTTTTGTAATTTCGTTTCGCTCGACATTTCCCCTCTACGTGATTATAGGCTCTGCGAGTCTGGACCGTAAATCACATAACGACGTTTTTGAAATGGAGGGGGGGAAATTTTGTGGATTTTATGACCAAAGCTTTACGACATCGTTCATCTTTACGTATTTTTTAATGATCCTCTCAAACAAGGACTCAATGTCAAGTTGTAGAATATAAAATTTGCTTTCAAATGATATATGAAAGGATAAAAAAATATTGAAGTTACCTTCCTGAAAAATCACTTCTTAGATATCAAGCCTTCAAGTCCAAGCAGTTTCTAACCATATTCCAGCTGCCAGAAACACCCCATCACTAGAATACATCTCTTTGTTACTAGAATTATGTGTGCATACAAACAAAATGTTGAAAGCAACCTATTAACTTTCACTTTCCTCTAAATTTCAGCAACGGCCAGTGTCCAACCTAACAATATATATATTTTGAAGATGCATCAGACTTGTTTTGCTATGTTGCTTCGAATTAGCAAACATAAACACATCATAATTTGCAGAGGCTCCCATGCAGGTGCATCCATTGTCATCCTCCACACACATCTTCACTCCTCCTCCAGTAATCCCTGCAAGCTTGACAATACACAGCAAAACACACATAAACAAAATAGAACACTCAAAAGACATGTCAGCTCGACTACCTTTTAGACATAATCTTGCCAAAGCCAACCTTCCTCCCAACATTGAAGCTCACCACACCTAAATCGACGGCAAACCTGTCGCACTCATATACTCAGTCTTATCTACTCTACTCCACACTACAGAATCATATTTTGATTCTGTGTGTAGCACTTGTGCAAAACCTTTAGCGCAGGCTGAACTCAAAATGCCTGGAGGACAATACTCATGTTGGGGATATTCTGCAGTTGATCAACAACCACATCACTAATTATGTGTGTGTACCTAAAAGCTTCCGTCTATCTACTTAACGCCCAAAACGTTTTTGTGTTCCTACAACTTTCATGGAACCAGAACAGCCCACAAAATTGGCTTCACAACTTACCTTGTGACCCTCAAACCATTCTCTTTAACTTGCCCGTCTTATCTTCAGGTATTCGCGCGCAAGCCTGACAGAACATAGATAATAATCTAAAACTTCTCCAGTGTCCCAAGACATCACAGCAATGCCATAATTTGATTTGTGGCCCTGTCTATGCCACGTGCTGTCGACAGTAACACCAACATCAATGATGTCTCCATGCCCAACCCCATAAAAATCATGTAACTTATGAGCGGCATCCAACAATGTGTTACTGCATTTGCGTCACTCCCTATTGACTTAGTATAATAAAAAAACACTGGCGGAACTAAGAGGGGGAAACATATCCATGACTGCAGTGATGTCATCCAGACCAGAATGTCTAATTCCAGCAATGCAAGCACCCAGTATGACTTGATGTTCAAAGAATGGGCTTCTACAGATACAGGGTTTGAAGTGTCTTGAGTGTTATATACACAATTTGAACAAAAAGTAAAAATATGGCACACCATGCCTGCCCTAAGGGAAAAATTTTCCTTCAGTTGTAAGGAAACTTGGCTATGCATTGAATACACTTATTACTCCTTTCTATGCCCTGTCTAAGCTTATCTAAGTCATTACCCTTACCCAGTTCTTCTACAACACCCCTCTAGTCTGAAGAGGTGTGGCATTCCTGTTTACTCCTTCTCTTCCCCAGTTTGATCCTTTCCAGCAATTCTTGGTAACGGACGTTTCAAGTCAGTTACAAAAAACGTGATCTAATAAAACATGCTCGCCTTTCCGGTTGTACAGTAACCCCCCCCCCCATGGTCAATTCATGTGCAAATGACTGGTAAGGATGTGCATGAAATTGACTACATTTTGGTATATAAAAAGGGTATTTGGGGTTGACGATCATCGCCGACCGAACGTTAGACTGGGGAAGAACCTCTTTCAAACATGAAGTGAAATATGAAATGAACAATAATGCACTGTGTAAAAATGGCATATCTTCTGTTAGAAGTATTCACTTGCTCTGAAACTTGAAACTCAACCTGCACACATAATAAACACTTTTGGGACAAAAAAAAATTGATATACATTTTCATAACTCATCCCTAACCCACTACCGACTGCACATCATGTACATATACACACAAAATGAACCTGCAGTGTCTATACCTGCACATCATTTATAATATATACACACACACACACACAAAATGAACCTGCAGTGCACACCATTTAGATACACACACACAAAATGAACCTGCAGTGTCTATACCTGCACACCATTTATAGTATATATATATATATAGAAAATTAGTACCCACAGCTCCATCCATTACAGAATCACTGACTGCATTTCTAGAAATGAGGGAGAGGGAGAGGTAAAAGGAATATGATTTGATGCAGCTGCTTCTGTTTGTTCCCCTTGGCTGTGGAGTGCAGGTGCAGTCCAGATCTGCGCAGGACTCAAGGACATGAAGATATTCAAAACCACCCAGTCTGGATTTAAAGGTACACACATGATGGCTGACATGTATGCTTGGATGAGACCTCTATGAGCTCCATTGTCTCTTCCACTCCTCCCTCTACTTATTATCCTCCTCCTTTCTCCCCTTCCCCTCACCTCTCCTTCATCCTCACTTTAATTCCACTCTCCTCCCCACCCCTCTGCCCTATGCTGCCCTTCTTCCTTCATCCACCTCTCCGTTCTCCATCCTCTCTCTCCTTCCCTTCCTCCTCTTCCCTCCCCTCTCCTCTTCTCCTCCCCTCTTCTCTCTGTCTTCTCTTCCTCCTCTCAGCTCTCCTCTTCCTCTCCTCTCATCTCCTCTCCCTCCTCCTGCCCTCCCCTCTCCTCCTCATTCCTCCCATCTCCACTCTTCCCCTCGCTCATCTCTCCCTCCTCCTCTCCTCCCTAGCATGTATTGCTGCCACATAGTTCATTGTGTAAGATATTTAACTGCAGGGTTTGTTCGGGATCAGTTCACATCTTTGCCAGATGTCAATGACCGGGCATTCTGCAGCAAGGTGTACCTACACTATGACATAGGTTCTGCTGGTGACGGTGCTGAAGTAGATTACAATGGTGTCTGGTGAGCATGTTGGTGGATACATGTAGGTGGGTGGGTGGAGACATGTTGGTGCGGGTAGATTTATTTAGGTGGGTGTGTAGGTGCATGTAGGTGGGTGGGGATATGTAGGGAGTTGGTACATGTGAGTGGATGAATGGGGGGACATTAGGTGGGTGGACACATATATAGGTGATGAGTGGGTGGTTTGCAGCGTTGATGAACATGATTGGTGTCACGTGCAGGGAAATGGTGAAGAGTGCCGTGCTGGACGTATTTGCAGGGCCTCCTTACACAGGTGCCTTCTCACCTTCAGTACAGGTATGTGTGTCATGGCAACAATATTGTTTGGATTTCTATGTCAACCATTCACCTTTGTCTTCTTCCCCTTCACTCTAGTGTGCTCTCCCTTACTCACTCTCACTCTAGTGTGCTCTCCCTCATTCACTCCCACTCTAGTGTGCTCTCCCTCATTCACTCCCACTCTAGTATGCTCTCCCTCACTCACTCCCACTCTAGTGTGCTCTCCCTCATTCACTCCCACTCTAGTGTGCTCTCCCTCATTCACTCCCACTCTAGTGTGCTCTCCCTCACTCACTCCCACTCTAGTGTGCTCTCCCTCATTCACTCCCACTCTAGTGTGCTCTCCCTCATTCACTCCCACTCTAGTGTGCTCTCCCTCATTCACTCCCACTCTAGTGTGCTCTCCCTCATTCACTCCCACTCTAGTGTGCTCTCCCTCATTCACTCCCACTCTAGTGTGCTCTCCCTCACTCACTCCCACTCTAGTGTGCTCTCCCTCACTCACTCCCACTCTAGTGTGCTCTCCCTCACTCACTCCCACTCTAGTGTGCTCTCCCATATATATATATATAAACTTCATTGAATTGTAAAGCACAAGCACAAACAAAGCAATGAGGGGTGTAGTTATCCAAGCTCAGCTTGTCATAATGTTCTACAAAAACATTGCACAATCACTTGGCTCCAAACCGCAAATTAAGTGACCTTATGTCATAACATGCAGAAAAGCAACAATAAAACAAAAAATAAATGATTAAGCAATAATGAAGGAATAATTAATTATCCTTTAAGGAATAATTTAGTGATAATTATGGATTATTTTTATTTCTGCAGCACCAGATGTTAAAGGAGCCAATTATTGCTTCTCTAGCAGTTTGCACTAAGAGAATACGAGTCTTGGTTGTGGAGATGTTTAGTTCGACTTGAAGCTTTGTGAAACCACGTAGATTTGGCAGGCCACGTGAACCAATTTCCAATGTAATCAGCTTGGCGGTGTAACCTGATTGTTGACATGCAGAGAGTAGTGGTATGTATTTGACCTCTTTCCTAGTCGCAGCTTCGTGGAATAAGGTGTCGAAACACACTGTTAGTTCCACAAGGCAGACACACTTGCGTTCATCATCCCACCAGACAATGTCAGGTCTGAGTTCAGTAGGGGTGATGTGGGAAGGGAAATTGTACGCATAGGCAAGGTCAACAGTGCTAAAGGCTGTGTTAGGGAGGTATTGCGAGATGGTTTCATAAATGATAGCCAGAACAGAGTCATGTCGCTCATTGTAACGTCTAGTCTCACTCACTCCCACTCTAGTGTGCTCTCCCTCATTCACTCCCACTCTAGTGTGCTCTCCCTCACTCACTCCCACTCTAGTGTGCTCTCCCTCATTCACTCCCACTCTAGTGTGCTCTCCCTCATTCACTCCCACTCTAGTGTGCTCTCCCTCATTCACTCCCACTCTAGTGTGCTCTCCCTCATTCACTCCCACTCTAGTCTGCTCTTCCTCACTCCCTCCCACTCTAGTGTGCTCTCCCTCATTACTCCCACTCTAGTGTGCTCTCCCTCATTCACTCCCACTCTAGTGTGCTCTCCCTCACTCACTCCCACTATAGTGTGCTCTCCCTCACTCACTCCCACTCTAGTGTGCTCTCCCTCATTCACTCCCACTCTAGTGTGCTCTCCCTCATTCACTCCCACTCTAGTGTGCTCTCCCTCATTCACTCCCACTCTAGCGTGCTCTCCCTCATTCACTCCCACTCTAGTGTGCTCTCCCTCATTCACTCCCACTCTAGTGTGTTCTCAGTCATTCACTCCCACTCTAATGTGCTCTCCCTCATTCACTCCCACTCTAGTGTGCTCTCCCTCATTCACTCCCACTCTAGTGTGCTCTCCCTCATTCACTCCCACTCTAGTGTGCTCTCCCTCATTCACTCCCACTCTAGTGTGCTCTCCCTCATTCACTCCCACTCTAGTGTGCTCTCCCTCACTCAGGGAGCAGAGTTCGGGTAAGAAGAGCAAGTTTTGTTTTTGCGTAGAGTGAGAGTTACAGGGCGAGGGAGTGGGTACAATGAGGAAGGAGGTCCACACTATTATCCCTTCCATGCCACTCCTGTTTTCATGTGCACACAGAAAACCATGTACGACATGGCTCAGCTCATCTTCAACAAAATACCTGAGATTACGTCCGTGGACATCATGATGCCCAACCATCATTACTTCACGGCGGACTTGACTAAGATCAACATCCCTCAAACAGGAGAGGTAAGGACTCCAGTCAAATAACCCGTCATGTGCTTGTTAATTAAAAGGTGTGGCAGGCATGCCCTTAAGGGAAAATTAGCACTGCATAACAGAGGTCAACGGTCACAATAAAGTCTCTCATCATACTGTACATGTGATCATTGTCCTGCTCTTGTGGTGATCACTGAGAGGCCTCCTGGCCCAGCCACGAGGGATCTTAGCTGTGGCCCAGCCAACGAGAAATCATCATTGTATTAGTGTCCTCTTTACTTCAAAGTGAATTGTATGCTATCAATTTACCTGTCTCTCTCTCTCTCTCCCTGTTTGTGTGTGTGTGTGCAGCTACTTTTGCCCTCAGACACTCCTTATGGGAGGATAGAAGCTACGTTTACAAGGAAGAAAACATCTCATCTCTAGTATATATATGTGTTATATATATATAGAGAGAGACACAGTGTCTACTGAGTAATAATTCTTGGAGCCTTCCATACATGTATCGTTATAGTGTTGCCATGGTTGTAGGAAGGGGGTGGAGTTTGGGGGTCTCAAAATTAAGCAGTAGTTAAAACAAAAAGTGGACAAAAAGAAGTAATCATGTGCTCGGACTTCCTGTCAGGTGATGTTCATGTTCATGTTTCCTATAATGGTCAATGACTTTGAGGTTGTTAGCAGCTCCAGAGTGACCAGGCTGTAGTTCCAGCGCCTTCCTCAGGTACCGTTCTCCTCGATCCAGCTCTCTCATTTGGATAAAGAGTGTGCCTGTATGGCCACAAATAAATATGCACCTGGTGTGTTGTATATGCATGAGTGTGCCTGTATGGTCACACATAAATATGCACCTGGTGTGTTGTGTATGCATGAGTGTGCCTGTATGGCCACACATAAATATGCACCTGGTGTGTTGTGTATGCATGAGTGTGCCTGTATGGCCTCACATAAATATGCACCTGGTGTCCTGTGTGTGCATGAGTGTGCCTGTATGACCACACATAAATATGCAGCTGGTGTGTTGTGTATGCATGAGTATGCCTGTATGGTCACACATAAATATGCACCTGGTGTGTTGTGTATGCATGAGTGTGCCTGTATGGCCACACATAAATATGCACCTGGTGTGTGTTAGGGAGCCCTCCCTAACTGTGACACTACTGAGGTATACATGTTAATTATGTATTGTTATGTTTGAACTCAAGAACATTCTAGAAGGTATTGTTTATGCATGCTGGACACTTCTGATTGGCTAGACTTACATGTGTGATGTGTATGATTGTTACCATATTTGGTCAAAGCTAAACAGCGGGCTGGTAGCCTATTTAAGGGAGCCAGTCCCTAGTGCAGCAGTTCTTCTTCTATTCTGAGTTAAAATAAGACTTACCTCTAAGAGAAAGGGAGGTTGGGGTGTAAAAAAACTCTGGTGGCAGCAAGAGCTAGGCTAGTCAAGGAAGGATTGGTGGTGGCAGCAAACGAAGGACCTACACTATACAGCAGGATGAACACCAGGCATAAGTTGTCTGCTAAGTTTCCAGGGATGGAGGACCATGGACACTTGTCAGACGAGGATACTATTTCCTCACCGGTATCGGTGCCTCCTTCGACTGAGTCGGTGATGACACAGGCTATCACATTGCTCACTCAGCAGTTCCTCCAAATGCAGCGGGATACTGCAGCACGGGATGAGAGAGCAGAAACGGTACGTGCGGAAGAGAGACGCTGGAGAGAAGAGAAGGAAGAATGGGACAGGATAGCGACGCAAACAAGGGACGATCAGCTATGAGTAATGCAGAAGCAATTCGAGGACAGACGCGATTTTGAGGCAAGATGCTGGCGGACAGACGAACGGGAGAGGAGGACTCCAGTCCCTAACCTACCTGTCTGGATGGACCAAGATGATCCGGATGCCTTTCTCCGGCAGTTCGAGAGGCTGATGTCAACTTATCACGTGCCCAAGTCCGAATGGGCACAACGACTGTCAGTGTTATTTACTGGCAGGGTGAGAACAATTTACCAAACGGACGTCAAGGATGCGGACGTAAGTGATTACGATAAACTAAAAGAGGCTCTGTTGTCTGCTTTAGGCTTAACTGTGGCTGAGTGTCGCAGGGACTTCTGGCAGCTCAGACAGCATCAGGGTGAATCAACAACAGACTTGGCAGTAGTGCGGGTAAAACGTCTGACAGCAAGGTATGCTAAGGGTTGTGATACCATTGATGAACTTGTCGAACAGATCTCTCTTGGTGGTTTTTTTTAGTATGATACCAGTAGGGGTGGCAGCACAAGTTCGGCGTGATCATCTCAAGACCACAACAGAAGCAGCAAGGATGGCTGATTCATTCATCAAGGACAGGAACACTTACAGGGACAAGCACTGGTCCAAGCCTAGAGATGGAGACTGGAAATATGGCCAGGAGAGCCAGGAACGAAAGGACAAACCTGAACCATTGGGCAGTGTTACGCCAACTATCAAGTGTGGAGAGAACACATACAAGCATGGTGAGAAGACAGATTCTGGACCGCTGTCATGGATCAAATGCTACTCATGTGGTCAAAAAGGGCATCGGAAAGCAGACTGCCCGAAACGAGTGGCTCGGGTTCTCATTCCACACATGGAGGAGGACATGATGGTGACTGGCAAGGTTGGCAACATGATAGCAACCAAAATGAAGGTGGACACCGGTTCACAGCAGACCATTGTCCATCCGGACTTCGTGCAGCATGACCAATACACAGGGCAGGCAATGAACATTGTCGCTGTGGGTCAGCACCGAGAACGACCTCCTTTGGCAAAAGTGTGGCTCCAGGTTAAAGTACACCATCCCTCATGTCGTGGCCGTCATGGACATTACTCCAGACCAGGTATTGCTTGGACAGGATCTGGGCATCCGACGCTATCTGGTGGACCTGGCCGAACAGCAAGCGGAAGAACGAAAGAACGAAGAAGCAGCAGTGTTGCTAACGAGAAAACAGGCAGAGAAGGAGGCACAGCAGCTGGCAGACGATGATCAACACACTAAGGATTCCGGAGCTCAAATGGTTAAGTTGAATGAGGTGTTTGACTTTGACGATGACTTTTTGGTTCATAGCCATCCTCAGGCCCTGGAAGACGAAGATGTAGTGGAGGAAGACTTACCCCTTCCGGCTTTGGCTGAGGACAACTCTGACCGAGAGTGCCTGATTCAGCAGCAGGAGGAGGACGACACACTGGCAGATTGCAGACAAGATGCAGACGCTGGAGAGAGAGGGTACTACTGGGACAAGGGCCTCCTAGTGCACCAAGCTGACGATGTCTTGGGCCAACCAGTCGTGCAAGTCATCCTGCCACAAGCAAGACGAAAAAGTATACAATTAGCACACTCATCACTCCTGGGAGGACACCTGTATGCAAGAATACAAGTGCTATGATCCGCAGACATTTCTCGTGGCCGGGCATGGGCAAGGACGTGCAGCATTGGTGTAGGGCCTGTGAGAGATGTCAGTTGATGGTGAAACAGAATCATAAGGTGGCTCCACTGGTACCACTACCAGTGGTGACGACCCCTTTCGAGCGACTGGCCTTTGACTTGGTCGGTCCACTTCCCAGAACCAAACGGGGTGCAAAGTATCTTCTGACAACTATGGATTACGGGACGAAGTTTCCTGATGGCGTTCCCCTGCACAAGGTGGATGCTCAGACAGTAGCGGAGGCGATGATAAACATTTTATCTCGATACGGATTGCCGAACGAAATACTCACGGATCATGGATCGGTTTTCACTGGTTCTCTGATGAAAGAGTTGTGTGACAAATTACAGATCCGACGAATAAGGATATCCCCATACCACCCCCAAAGTGACGGCATGTTGGAACGCTGGCATGCCACATTGAAGAGCATGTTAAGAAAGGCAACAGCTGGTAAGCGTGATTGGGATGAATTATTGCCATATTGTTTGTTCGCCTACAGATCTGCCCCCCACTCCAACACGGGCTTTACCCCCTTTGAACTGCTGTTTGGGAGGCATGTTAGAGGCCCCCTTGAAGTCTTGAAGGCGGGTTGGCAGGACGGTTGGCAGGACGGTGATACCTCGGAGAAGGCTGTGGTGACTTGGGTGGCCGAGTTGAGGAAGAAGTTAACAATGATGGAGGAGATTGTGGAGGAGAAGGAAGCAACAGCCAAGGCCGCCATGAAAAGACAATACGACAAGAAGGCGACCCCTGTGAGTTACTCACCAGGAGAGTTGGTCTTGCTTCGAGGGCCTCACCTTCAAGACAAACTGCAAGACACTTGGCAGGGGCCATATGAGGTCACCAAGCAAATCTCACCTGTGACCTATGTAGTGGCAGTACCGAACAGGAGAACTCCGAAACGGACTGTGCACACCAACCTCATGAAAAAATGGACGACACCTGATGCAAGAGTGTTGAACGTCATTCTCCTGCATGAAGACGATGATGAAGAGATAGAAGCCGACCCAGAACGGGCAGGTGATCACAAATTGACAGTTGAACAATCAACTCAGCTGGATGGTGTCCTGCTGAAGTGGGCAGCGGTACTTAGTGCGGACCCAGGAAGGGTGAGTATAGCCATTAACACTTGTTCTGTTTCCCCAGTTAGGGTGGCACTGTATCGGGTGGCTCCAGCCTGGTGTGACCAGCTGAAAGAGGAAGTAGGGACACTGCTCCAGGTGGGAATAATCAGGCCATCTCTATCTCCCAGTGCTGCCTGTGAAAAAGAAAGATGGTACAATTCGCCTCTGCGTCGATTTCCAGAAACTAAATGCTGTCACAGTTCCAGACCCTTATGATATGCAAAGGGTGGATGACATTATCGACCAGCTAGGCGAGGCGAAGTTTCTCTCGAAGCTTGATTTATCAAAAGGTTTCTACCAAGTGCCGGTGGCGACAGAAGATATTGAGAAAACTGCATTTACAACACCATTCGGCAAATATGAATTCGTCACCATGCCGTTTGGTTTGAGAAATGCTCCAGCCACATTTCAACGACTAATGGACGTAGTGCTGGTGGAGATGCAGGAGTTCGCCTGCGCCTACATGGATGACATAATCATTTATAGCAACACTTGGGACGAACACATAGCTCACACAAACATGGTTTTGGAACGACTGGCGACATTAGGGCTAACAGCCAAGCCTACAAAATGCGAGTTGGCAAAGGCCCAGTGTCTCTATCTGGGTCACAAGGTAGGAGGTGGCAAGGTGGCGCCAGATGACTGCAAGGTGGGGGCAGTGCAACAGTTCCTGCAGCCTACAACTAAGACGGGAGTACGATCCTTTCTCGGATTAGCGGGTTACTACCGCAGATTCGTGCCCCACTTCGCAGATCACTCTATACACCTAACCAAGGCGACATGCAAAACAGCACCCCAGAAGCTATGTTGGACGAATGAGCTAGAGAGAGAATTCCAATACCTCAAGCAGGCGCTGAGCATGGCTCCAGTGCTTACCATCCCGACTAAGGACGACCATCTACAGTTACACACAGATGCCTCCGATGTTGGTATTGGAGCAGTGTGCTCAGGGACAATGCCGACAGACCAGTGGCCTATTTCTCGAGAAAACTACTTCCATGGGAATCGAGATATGCCACGACCGAGAAGGAATGCTTGGCAATTGTGGAAGCAATCCGACACTTTGCCATATACCTAATCGAGAGACCCTTCATCATCATCACAGATCGGGCGCTGATGCACCTAAACTCAGCAAGACACACTAATGGCAGAGTGGCACGATGGGCACTTCGTTTACAGCCGTTCACCTTTACAGTTCAGCACAGACCCGGGACGGCACATGGTAATGCAGATTGATCTCGGAGGGACTGGGATGATGGCCTTCGGCCCCAAAAGGAGGGGGGGGGGTGTTAGGGAGCCCTCCCTAACTGTGACACTACTGAGGTATACATGTTAATTATGTATTGTTATGTTTGAACTCAAGAACATTCTAAAAGGTATTGTTTATGCATGCTGGACACTTCTGATTGGCTAGACTTACATGTGTGATGTGTATGATTGTTACCATATTTGGTCAAATCTAAACAGGGGGCTGGTAGCCTATTTAAGGGAGCCAGTCCCTAGTGCAGCAGTTTTTGTTCTATTCTGAATTAAAATAAGGCTTACCTCTAAGAGAAAGGGAGGTTGGGGTGGAAAAGAACTCTGGTGGCAGCAAGAGCTAGGCTAGTCAAGGAATGATTGGTGGTGGCAGCAAGAGCTAGGCTAGTCAAGGAAGGATTGGCCTAACATAAATATGCACCTGGTGTGTTGTGTCTGCATGAGTGTGCCTGTATGGCCACACATAAATATGCACCTGGTGTGTTGTTCTTGCATTAGTGTGCCTGTATGGCCACAAATAAATATGCACCTGGTGTGTTGTGTCTGCATGAGTGTGCCTGTATGGCCACACATAAATATGCACCTGGTGTGTTGTGTATGCATGTGTGTGCCTGTATGGCTACACATAAATATGCACCTGGTGTGTTGTGTATGCATGAGTGTGCCTGTATGGCCACACATAAATATGCACATGGTGTGTTCTGTTTGCATGAGTGTGTCTGTATGGTCATACGAGCAGTTAAAAAAAAGTTATAGCTATTAAAATTGCTTGACGATCGCCATTTTTGTGATGTTACAGGCATGAATGTGAAGCATCGAGGGGATCATTATATACTGGGCACTAGGCACGGATAACTTGCAGGCATTCATAGAGGGGGTCATTATATACTGAGCACTAGGCACGGATAACTTGCAGGCATTCATAGAGGGAGGCATTATATTATACTGAGCACTAGGCACGGATAACTTGCAGGCATTCGTAGAGATATACTGAGCACTAGGCACGGATAGCTTGCAGGCATTCATAGAGGGAGTCATTATATACTGAGCACTAGGCACGGATAGCTTGCAGGCATTCATAGAGGGAGTCATTATATACTGAGCACTAGGCATGGATAGCTTGCATGCATTCATAGAGGGGGTCATTATATACTGGGCACTAGGCATGGATAGCTTGCATTCGAGGGGATCATTATTATACTAGTCACTAGGTGTAACGTTAGGTGACTAGAGCTAAACAACTTGGCTAACAATAACAGTCAATTCATGGACAACAGCAAGTCATGGTGGGCACCGACAAGGAATGACAGTGGGAGTGTCCAATGACATCATACATAACTACTCGTGACATCCCTCGTTGTATACAAAATTAGCAAACAACACGGGTGCAGGGTGCATGATTGTGAATGAACAATAGTAACAAGCTATAGTAAGTATCTTATGATGCTGCTAATACGGAACGTAATCGGCTGACCAGTGTGGAGGCCTGCGAACTCAGTCAGATCTTCAAGGAAGTGCAGGATCAGGACTCTGTGATGCCACAGTTGGATGAAGTGTTAGGGTGATGCTCTGTGGGACTGGTCTGGTCTGGTAGTCTTGGCACTCCGTCTGGCCGCATCCTCTATGTGTGGGTGCTGATTCCTCTCTCTGTGATGCTGATTCCACCCAAGGATGATCTTGGAGTGATAGGTTGTCGGAATGGATGAGTTGGCGGCGGTTGCGTCTGAATACGCTTCTGCCATTTTGACTGCATAACTTTTTGGGCCGGCTGTACCTGTACAGATTCCAGCACTCCATGTGTTTTGGCCAGGAAGACGCATCCAGATTGTATCCCCAGATGCAATAGGTGGGAGATTTTTTGCATGTTGGTCATAGTAATGCTTTTGCAGCTCCTTTCGGGCGCCCAGTGCTTGCATATCTTCTCTTGTCAAATAACGAGGCTGCAGGAGTTGTCCGGAGACTGGTAGTTGGGTTTCACATCGACGACCTAGGAAATGTGCTGGACTGGTTCCCATACCTTCTGATGGTGTGTTACGCCAGTCTAGGAGGGCCAGATACTCTGATTGCACTGATTCCCGGCATTTTGTGAACAGCCTTTTTACTGTCTTCACTGCATTTTCTGCTTTACTGTTTGAGTGTGGTAATGAGGTGATTTGGTCAACCCCCAATGATTTGGAGAAAATGGCAAATTCCACAGAGGCAAACTGAGGGCCATTGTCTGTGACCAGCTCATTCGGTACACCATATTTTGAAAACAGGGTTTTCAGTACTTTGCTCACGCCGCGAGTGGTGACTTTCTGGATGTTCTCCACTTCAACTGAAGTAGCCACAAACAACCCGTAAGGTACGTCCCTGGAGATCACACAAGTCAGCTCCCTACTTGGACCATGGGGACGAGCTATGAAGTCATGTTGCTGGAGTGGCTCTTTACCAGGTAAGGCATGATGTGCGATACAGATGTCACATTTGCTGATGTACTCCTTTAATTCTGTAGACATACGGGGCCAAAACATGGTCTCTCTGGCCCTGCGAATTACATGAGCAATGCCCATCATCTCCTTACGCGCATGGAGGATGGAACAACCACAAGTGGCCCTTTAAACACGGTAGTTAGCTCATCAGGAAAATCATAGTAGGCATGGAGAACGCTGGGCATGTCTGATTTACTCTCTGGCCAACCCTGATGAATAACCCTGTGAAGTATTTGCAGCACAGGATCATCTGTCGAGACATGCTTGAATTGTTGCAAGCATTCATTAGAGAGTTCCAGTGACCTTGTGCGATCAATGCTTCCAAAGTCTTCCAACGAACTGCACACATGAACTTCAGGAAGATAAGCATGGCTGAGGGTGTCAGCCAGGAACATGAGTTCGTGTTTGCCTTTTTTGTACTTAACGATGAGGCTATATTTTTGCAATTGGAGGAGCATACACTGTAGCCTTTTGGGTGCACTCTTCAGTGGCTTCTGCATGATTAGCTCCAGTGGCAGATGGTCGGTGTCCACATGGACATCGTTCCTCCCGTAGATGAACATCTCAAAGCGATCACATGCAAACACAATAGCCAATAGCTCTTTTTCTATCTGTGCATATCGGGTCTCTGCAGGAGTTAAAGCCCGTGATGCATAGGCTACTGGTTGGCGATTCTGCATCAGGGCTGCCCCAAGGCCAAACTGGGATGCATTGCACTGGAGTGTAACCTCCTCCTTCAGGTTATAATAGCGGAGCACCGGTGTGGTGGTGACGGCCTTCTTTAAAGTGTCCAGTGCTTGCTGCTGTGCATGATCCCAGACCCATGCTACATCCTTCTGTGTGAGTTCTCCCAATGGCTTTGTCAGGTCAGAGGGATGTGGTAGGAACTTTCTCAGGTACTGGGTAAACCCCAACAGACGCTGTACTGCGGCCACATCGGTAGGAGGGGGCATCTCCCTGATAGCGCGCACTTTGTCGGGGTCTATACCACAACCCATTGCTGCTGCTATATGCCCAATAAATGGTACCTTTGTCATCCTGAGCCGGACCTTCTCAGCATTCACTCTGATATTCCATCCTACACACTGCTTTAGGAATGCTTCTAAGATGAATAGCCTTCCTTTGTGTGTCTCCAAAACCAACCACCACAAAATCATTGGCTATCACTTCAACTCCATGTAGTCCTCAATCAATTCATGCATGCAGTGCTGTACTTCTGGTGCCGAACTAATTCCAAATGGCATACGGTTCCAGCGGCACCTCCCAAACGGAGTGTGGAAGGTGGTTAGAATCGATGATGGCTCGTCCAGTGGGACATGCCGAAATCCTTTACTCACATCTAGGATGGTGAACACCTTCGCTCCATGAAGGCATGTTGCAATATCTTCAATGGATAGTGCTCTCTTAGGATGGCCTTGGGATCAAGGCAAATACGCAATGTCCCATTCTTGGGCACCACCACCATAGAACTAATCCATGGTGTGAGTTCTGTCACTGGTGCGATGATGCCCTTTATGACAAGGTCCTCCAATGTTGTCTTGTGATTGTCCCTTAGTGGAACCAGGATACGCCATGGAGAATGCTGCACATGGTCAATGCTTGGATCAAGTTGGATGTGGTAGTTGCCCTCTAGCAAGCCAACTCCTTCACTGAACACCTTGGGATGCTTCTTAGTGAACTGCTCAGTTGATATATGACATGAGTCTTCTAGAGCAGCGGTCCCCAACCTTTTTTGTACCACGGACCGGTTGAATCTCCGACAATATTTTCACGGACCGGCCTCCAAGATGTGAGGGATAAATAGGCCTACAACAGAATAAAATGACGCGACCGGTATAAAAACTGATTTATTCTAAATGTAGTAATCACCAAGCCCGATATGCATAATATGCGGCGACCGGCTCTCGAATGAGGCAATGAAACCTTCAAAACTACTTCGCCACCTGGAGACCAAACATTCTGCCTTAAAAGACAAGCCTTTGGAGTATTTTGAAAGAAAAAAACGTGAACACGAAGGGCAGAAGCAGTTAATGATTTACGTTTAATCTGAACAACCTGTTGAAATAAATCCATATTTTAAGTAGGAGTGGTATTGTCTGGTAAATGCAGCTTTCTTTTTCTTTAAAATCGTAGGCTCTTCTTCTGTTTTCTCTCTATCTCTTTTGCCCCGCGCAAAGAAACCTTCGAAAGACGTTTGTTTTTTGCTCATTTTCCTAGCTAGGGTTTTTTGGTGTGTAATATCCGTGACGTCACAGCCCGGTACCAACAGAACCACGGACCGGGGGTTGGGGACCGCTGTTCTAGAGTATACACAGTGGAGTCCCCTGTGTTGGGTCGGTTCAATTGGTCATTGTCTAGACATGTCCAATCTTTAACCCCAGGCATGCTTTCCTTCCTAACAGTGGCCTAATGTCACTACGATCAACCAATTTGCAGGCTAACTGACACTGGAGGTCACCACATTGCACTCGCAGGAGGACAGTCCCAACTGCAGGGAGAGTAGTGCCCCCATATGCAGTGAACCGTGTTTTGGTGGGAGTCACCTTGGCTAGCTGGTGATCTTTGGTTGCTTTCTTATAGAGTTCTAAGGGTACCACATTACACTGGGCTCCTGTGTCGGCTTGGAAACTCATAAAGTTACCAGACTCTAACCCCAATGTGACAAACTGAGACTCATCTATGTTAGCATTAGATACCTGAAAGATCTCAGTGTTGTCCTTTGTGTCATTGATAGCCTTTATGTGGCGGGTTCCTCTTCCACCCAGACATTTTTCTGCAAAATGGTTTAGCTTGTGGCACTTTGTGCAAGTCTTGCCGTATGCAGGGCAGAGTTCCTTTTGGTAGTATTCATGTTTGCGGCCACAGTTCCAGCATCCTCGGATGCGCTTTCCTTCTGTCACCATCCATTGGGGTTTATTCTGCTCCTTACCCACCACAATTCCCTCAGCTCTCTCAACAACTCTCAGCTGAGCATGCTTTCTGCAGCATGGCAGATCTCATCTGTTTTGGCCGGAGTAAGCCTGGTTTCCCTGAGTAATCTCTCTCTAACCTTGGAATCTCTGACTCCAAACACAAGCCTGTCCCTCAGGATTTCATTGGGTTTGATAGTCTGGAAGTCATGCCCTGCTGCCAGCTTAAGTAGTGCTGTGTGGTACTGGTCGTAGGTTTCTCCTGCCTCTTGTACATGATGGTTAAACCGATATCTCTCGAAAGGCACATTTCTGTGAGTACTGTTCAAATTTCTGTAGTACTGGGTCAATTTTTGCTTCATTTCCTAGCGTCCCAGTCAGTGAACGTGGAAAAGACCTCACGCACTTCTTCACCAATCACAGTGAACAAGGTAGCAACTTGTATTGCTTCCATCTTCGTTAGTAAGTTCAGTCGCCAAGTAATAGCTAAGCCAGGCCCACTTGAACTTCTTCCACTTCTCTGCTGCTTGTGGGTCATGAATTTCAAGGATGTGGGGAGGTAATGTATATCCAGTTGCTGCATAATATTTTTTTAAATTTTATTTTTTTGGCGGTGTATCTTACAACCTCTCAGCATTGTTCCCTCGATACTGTAGGTATTCTTCTTGATCCCACCGTTGCCACCATGTAACATTAGGTGACTAGAGCTAAACAACTTGGCTAACAACAACAATCAATTCATGGAACAACAGCAAGTCATGGTGGGCACCGACAAAGAATGACAGTGGGAGTGTCCAATGACATCATACATACTCGTGACGCTAGGCATGGATAGCTTGCATGCAAGGATCATTCGTTCTTTACTTTTAGAAAATTTTCTGTTTCAAAATCATCGTTAAGAAAAGAAGTTCAAAAATGAGATACAGAATATGGTCTTCCTTGATTTAATGGCATATTCGTTCTTTTGCTCCTCTGCTGATACACAGCTACACTTCTCTTGGCCTTCTTGGCTCTTGGAAGGGCTGAATCTGCCACCTCCTTCTTCCACTTGCATACAGATGCTATGGCACTCTGAATGCTTGGGGGTTCATTCAATTGTATTGCTCCGCTAGCAGGGTTATTTCCTATATTAATCAAGACTTGTGAAATGCAATACCAAGCCTCAAGGCAACTACTTAACTCTGTAGTGATTCCCAATTAGCTATCTCCTAGATCTACAACCGGGATGGAAAAGATTGGCAACAAACCACAGCTGTGGGAGCAACTACCAACTCCTGCTTTCTGTTAACATGGAAAATGACCCCAACATTCACGGTTAAAACTAATGTGGGTACTTCCTAGTGGTAGGCTTAAACTATGCACTCTGTCACGCTTGCGGTACCTGCTTGACTTCCTGGATGTATGGAGACACAAAATACAGCTGTAGTGGGCACTATAGGACTATAAAAACCATATTCAAGTGAGTTGATATTTATAATTAGAATCCAATCCACGAACAGGTAAGACAAAGAGGGGCAGAGCAGGGTGTGGCTTCCACTATACACTACACAATTTTCCAGGAATCCTTGTTAGTCACCATCTGCGAATATTCAACCCCCTCTCTCTCTCTCGGCCTCACTGAATTGGTGTCTAGTGCATGCTAGTGTGTTTCCAGGCAGCAAGTACAGTGTTGGCAGTTTATTGTTGATTGCTGTTCTCTGTTATGCCCGCATACACAGCCATAACTACAGTATCATAATTATTACTACTAGAAGGACTTACCTAAGTTGACCACACACACCCCCACACTATATTATTATCAGAAGTGGAAGGGCTGAACTTGCCTAAGTTGGCTGCACACACACTCGTACTATATTACTACCAGAAGTGGAAGGGCCGAACTTGCCTAAGTTGGCTGCATACACACTCGTACTATATTACTACCAGAAGTGGAAGGGCTGAACTTGCCTAAGTTGGCTGCACACACACTCGTACTATATTACTATCAGAAGTGGAAGGGCTGAACTTGCCTAAGTTGACCGCACACACACTCGTACTATATTACTACCAGAAGTGGAAGGGCTGAACTTGCTTAAGTTGACTGCACACACACTCATACTATATTACTACCAGAAGTGGAAGGGCTGAACTTACCTGCACACACACTCGTACTATATTACTATCAGAAGTGGAAGGGCTGAACTTGCCTAAGTTGGCTGCATACACACTTGTACTATATTACTATCAGAAGTGGAAGGGCTGAACTTGCCTAAGTTGGCTGCACACACACTCATACTATATTACTATCAGAAGTGGAAGGGCTGAACTTGCCTAAGTTGGCTGCACACACACTCGTACTATATTACTATCAGAAGTGGAAGGGCTGAACTTGCCTAAGTTGGCCGCCCACACACTCATACTATATTACTACCAGAAGTGGAAGGGCTGAACTTGCCTAAGTTGGCTGCAAACACACTCATACTATATTACTACCAGAAGTGGAAGGGCTGAACTTGCCTAAGTTGAAGTAGGCTTCAGTGTAGTCGGGCTTCAACTGGAGTGCCTTTCTGAACATTTCTTCAGCCTCCTTGTACATCTTCCTCTCGCCATACAGACTAGCTGAAATTTATCAGGAAATAAAGTTGTCATGTAACCTTGTCCTATTTATGGACGTATATTTGTATATAGACATTACTGTCCCAGGCTGCCAACTCTCTTGTCTCATTAATCCTAATACATGTTATTCAACTCTGAATTTTATACCAGTTAAAACTCCAAATATATCCAAAGTATTATTAAAAAAATACAAATACAATACTGATATTTAGAGTAATAAGTTAACTGAGTTCAGAAATAGCATTCTTGCATCTTTGAAGCATTCTTGATGTTGGTTTGAAGTTGAAACAAGGTTCCTTTGTGTTCACTTGCAATAGAAGCAATGCAGATAAAGTATCCACACTCAAACTATTTCATACCTTGGTTTTATTCAGCCCAATATGACTAAATGTCCTCTCCAAATCTGCATTGCCATGGGGAATTATTATCACTGCTTTAGCTAACCTACTGAGGAGCTGATAACGAAATTCTCCAGAAACATCTTTGACTTGCCCAACTTGATGCCAGTAGCAATCACTTTCCTTTGTAGCAACAATTTCAGGAGGGAGTTCAGCAGTGCAGTAGTCAATAAATTCTTCATTAAGCCGACCTTTTTTGTCTTCTTTGATGACTTGTTTAAGGCATGATGCAACAAACAGTACCTGTCTAACATATCCATATATACTCTTGGTTGTGAAGAGAAATCCAACTTAAGTTTTTCAAAAAGTCATTATCAACTGGCAGTTTTTTAATAGCTGCAGCCACCCAAAAATTCTGCATGTCCCCCTGAACTTTCTGACTTCATTCGACAAGAGATCATTCTCACCAGATAGAAAGCTTTCTGCTTTTTAACCCACAAATACTTCTTCTAGGGGAAGAAACTGGTCCTCATCATCTAGATTAAGAGCTGAAATACTAGCATTTTGCACAGAAGAGGGTGGGAAAAAAACGTAGCTAAATCCTTTTTAAAAATGACTGGACCTCTTGGTGAAGGAAATGTATTGTAGGTGATTGCAATTGCATCGTTTTGTTAAAGGTGTTAATAACGGGCAATAAATCACTCAGAAACATTAAATATAATTTACAATACCCATACTACAGTATCATATTACTATCAGAAGTGGAAGGGCTGAACTTGCCTGTCGCATTGTTGGTTAACGGTAATGTCAGTGGTTTCATCTGTATGTAAGCTGAAAAACTTAGATTCATCAAGACGGGTATTAAGTAAATCAGAAACTACTTCTTTGGCTACTACTTTCACAATAGCCGTGTCTTTAGTCCGGCCACATTTTATAGATTTTGCAATTGCAGAATCTGGAAATAGGGCAGGAAACAATTTTGAGCAGTGATCAGCTACCAAAAATGGAAGGTGATGCTCTGCTAGAAAGAAAGCAAACTTAACATCTGCTGCTATGATAGCTTCTTCTCGCTTTGGTCCATCTATGTTTCAGATGTATGAGGTAAGAGAGCTTGCAGATTCCATACTTTTACTTGCTGAAATATGCACAGCAGTCTGTTCATGTTTTCTAAGGTCTCTGGTGCCGCCATATGCAATGCCAATATCATGATTACATAATTTGCAGAATGCATAACATGAACCCTTTTTTGATAGCTTAGCTCACTTGAACTTATTAGAAAAGTCTGGCTTGAATGCACAAACATACCTTGGCTTCTTAATCTTAGATGAGAAGCTATGCCCCTCAGTATCTGTATCAACATTTTCATTAGTAGAACTGCCTTCTTGTTCAGCAATGCTGCTGGTGCTATACTCTGACAGTGACACTGACTGGTTAGAACTTCTACTATATAGCACTACTCACAATACTTGTCTCCTGAGGTCCCTGCTGATCACTGACAATGTGCTCTGCCATCACCTTGCCCAGGGTTAAAAGTTCAGAGCTAACAATAATCATTTGGAATTTTAAACCCCCATGAACTTTGAACCCCTAAAGCAGGTATCCAGTTAGGACTATAATGCCAGGCAGAGTCATAGTGTGATAATAGTACCTAAATACTAAGATTATTAAAATACATCCAAAGATACTGTACAGGTTAGAAAAATACAAATATTTTTATAAAATCTTGAGTTTTTGGCAGCCCTGCTGCCCTGCTGCCCTGCTGTCCTATTTATAGGCATAAACATGTCTATTTATAGATCTAACTTGGTGCTATTTATATATTACTCTCGAAAAAAAATTGCACCAGCACAAAGCCATAGATAAGGCTTTGGGACTTTGGTATGGCTATATATATATATATACTATAATATGTACAGTTTTAATGTCATACAGATATGTCGAGATAATTTCTGACCATTTTTTATAAAAAAAAATTTTTTTTTAATAACAGGACGATGGAAACACGCAAGTTTGAAATCCCTTTACCATTTATGCTTAGCTGTCCTGACGTATCGGTGTTAAGTTAGTGTTTAGTAGGCGTGGTTCATCTCCGCTCATTAGTTTGCCACAACATTGAACTGCAAAGAAAACTAGAGTGTACTCATGTCCAAGTTTGGTGATCCTTTACCATTTTTAAAGGTCTGGATTACGACTATGATTTTGAATGACTAAG
>JAQNBH010000016.1:53075615-53333115 GCA_028752905.1 Cladorhizidae sp. MBARI D1340-BT2 | reverse complement strand
TAATGAACCCCCACAAGCACTCCAAACCACCTCCTCCATAGGCTCTCGTACAACAATCTTTATTTTATTTTAAATATTTTATAATCTGCTGCACTGGCAGGTGAGAACGGGCTGCATGGCTGACGGGAAAAGATAATGGACATAAGTTACTCCATAGGCGGTGAAACTGGTCCAGCCAGGCCAGTCATAGCCGGACCAGCTCTCAGCATAAAACATGCATGCACTTTGTAAACACTCCTGCATGATTGACCAGAGGCCAGGCTGGCAGCTTGCTCTGAGAGATTGCATAGAGCCATTTCTTTGTGAGGTCTATGAAGAATGGCAGTCCTTATGGCAACCCAAGCTTCTCAAGCAGTTGATCAAGGTGTCCCCCAGCACGATTCCAGCTACACATTTGCCTTTCCAAGACGTCCTTTTGGGGAAAAGATGATCAAATACCATCTTCCAAGCTGCTTGGTTTCAAGCATGGCATTGGCTGCACTAGGACCAGAGCAATGGTACTGTTGTTTGCCATATCTGCCAGAAGGCTATCCAGGAAGGGAGGATTAAAAGAGGCAGAGAGGAGATTCAACCTTTGAGATATAAAAAGTTATACTAGCAGCCAGACAGCTTAGCCTACTCTATAGAAAATCTACCTTATCATAGCAACTAGCAGCTAGTAGCTATACTCTTGCTGAGAGTAGGTAACTCAACTGGAAGGACAGGACAGAAGCCTTCAGGAAACATGATGCATGTCCAACTCACAGGGAGGCAGTTGATCTCATCGTGACTATTCCTGCTCTGGGGATGTTAGGGAATTAATTTCATCTGCAGAAGGCCAATAATCGTGCTTGTTTACTGAAGATCTTGTCAAACTCTAGGTTGTTAGTCAGCAAGGATGTGCAATCCATCGTCATGGAGATGGAAATGACAGCGACTTTCATCACGCTTTTGAGGTGAAGATGATCCAAAGGTAACATCAGACTGTGCGACGTAGTGATAATGATCTAAATATAGGCATCTTTTCTGAAGCATGGTAATAAAATGTGCACGTCTATAGAGTGGGGACTCTTGATGCACAATACATGATCACATGGCTATTTAGATTTTATTTAATATTAACAATAATCGAGATATATGTAGATTATTGAATAGGCTGGGAGAAGGCTGGGAGAAGACAGGGAGAAGGCGGGGAAAAGGCAGGGAGAAGGCGGGGAGAAGGCGGGGAAATATACAAGCCATGGCATGCAGGAGGAAATGGAGTAATTGGGATGAACTGCTGTGCGTGAGATTACTGCCTGGCTGTGGATGAGATTACTGCCTGGCTGTGCGTGAGATTACTGCCTGACTGTGCATGAGATTACTGCCTGGCTGTGCGTGAGATTACTGCCTGGCTGTGCGTGAGATTACTGCCTGGCTGAGCATGAGATTACTGCCTGGCTGTGCATGAGATTACTGCCTGGCTTCAAGCAACTGAGGTTTATCCGCTGATGGTTGATGAATGTGCATATGTAGAGTCAAGAAGAGGCACAATAATAAATAGCAATACATAATATATACATGGATTGCAATTGCACAATTATTGTTTAGATGGTTATGGTAATGGTAGATGACAAGCTAAGCGTGGCACGAGGAGTTCACACTCGAATCCCATCCCATCAACACTTGCTCCTGTTGGTGCCGCTCGAATGAACCTGCCCTTTTCAAAGATCCGAGGTCAATGCTATGGGACTAGCAGCGTGAGTGGTGCAAGGAATGGGTGTGGCTAATACAAGATAAGGAATCCTGAACATTATTTGCATACTACGGACATTCTTTGAATCTATCTGTAAGTGATGCTCTGCGGGACATCCAGGTAACAAAGTCAGCCAAGGAGACCACGGCACGTGATCAACAAATTAACAAATATTCTCCCCTTAGAGCAAATCTGAGAGGGAGCCAAATTTTCCGGGTGTCAGGGTCCAGTAGCCCTACCAGATGGACTGACTCCATGAGCAGCATTATTCAGAATTGAAGTGGTCATGTAAGTGTGGGGGGAGCTTGTCACATGGTAATGGGCATTCCAACTATTGCTCGTATCAGAGGAGTGGTATCACCGATGATCATTAATTGTCTCCTTCTTGGTGAGACACTCTTGCATGACACAGTGTGTGGCGGGAGCTTGTGACATGGTAATGGGCGTTCCAACTATTGCTCGTCTGAGGAGTGGTATCACCGATGATCACTTGCAATTTTTTTAACAGTCTCCTTCTTGGGTGAGACACTTTTGCGTGACACAGATAACTTGAGCAGGACTCATCACCATAGAAACTTTTCAGCAGCAGAAAGGACAGGGAGTGGTAGCTATGACTGTCACCACACTGACGTCCTTGTGAAGTGGTGACACATTTGAAAAACTCTGGAAGAAGGTCAAGAAAATGGCAGAAGAGTGAAGTGTGGATGAACCAACCATGCCCCGCAACCAAAAGTAAGCATGAAGGCATGAAGATGAGCAGGCACCAGCTCATGTCCATTCAAGCAGCGAGTCAATGTACTGCCAAGTTTATTATGAAGCACTTGATTAACTAGTTGGGTCCATTACAGAGAGAATTGACCAGACAGGCTACAGAGTGCACCAGTTTTCAGAGAGCTTAATGGTTGGATCCATTACAGAGAAACTTGCCCAGTCAGGCTACAGAGTGCACCAGTCTTCAGAGAGCTTAATGGTGGATCCATTACAGAGAAACTTGACCAGTCAGACTACAGAGTGCACCAGTCTTCAGAGAGATTAATGGTTAGATCCATTACAGAGAGACTTGGATCAGCCAGGCTATAGAGTGCACCAGTCTTCAGAGAGCTTAATACCATTACAGAGAGACTTGACCAGCCAGGCTATAGAGTGCACCAGTCTTCAGAGAGCTTAATAGTTGGATCCATTACAGAGAGACTCAGGCTATAGAGTGCACCAGTTCTTCAGAGAGCTTAATACCATTACAGAGAGACTTGACCAGCCAGGCTATAGAGTGCACCAGTCAAGAGCATAATTCTCAAAGCTGCCAAGAACAAAGACTTTGTGGTGAACTAATGGAAGTTGTCAAACTTCAAATATTATGAGGATAATTTTAAGCATACAGCTGCAGACACTCGCTACTAACATCAAACAGAGAAAAGATATTCTTTATTGTGAGAAATTACTTGAACAGTCTGGATGCTGAGCTGCTGCTATTGGTGAATTAGTTCTCTTTATGCCAGCAACAAATTGCTGTAGTGAAAGGACCCTCAGTGCAATGTGCTGAGTGAGGTCATGCTTTAGGTCCACCATGCCACAACCATGGCTGAATCACTTGATGATGTGCACAATAAGTTAATGACAAACTTGATTTAATTTCAGTTAACAGTGAAAACTGGCACAGAATCTTGGGCACATTTCAATAACACGTCACATCAAATAATATAAGCCATCTTTATCAAATTATCAATGTTTTTAAAAATATATATAATAATAGATATATATTTGGGGGGGAGGGTTCTACTGACCAATTCATTCAAAAGAGTTTCCAATGCCATTGCACTCAGTTCATCAACATGCTCTATTTTTTGTCTTTTTCTTAGCTCACCACTTGATGCATCCATTACTGTGTGTATACACTGTGTGTGTGTGTGTCTGGAGTGTGTATGCATGTTTGTGCATGTGTATGTCATGTGTGCTGTGTGTGGGTGTAAAGGTGTGTGGGTGTAAGGGTGTGTGGATGTGTATGTGATTATACTTTGTCTAGTAATCGACTAGGTGAGATGTTTGGGGCTTACGTCATATTGCATGCGTGCTTCCTCCACTCTTCCCCGGGACTTCAGCTCAATCCCATAGTTGTTGCGCAACTTAACATTCAATGGATTGACACGAACACCAGACTCAAATATCTTGAAATCTGATTCCCAGTCCTGTATAACAAAGAACTGAGTCACAAGTTGTCCTTCGAGGATGAAAGAATGGGAGCGATGTCCAGTTCTGCCACGCCTTTCCTTCCTAGGACATTCAGGGTTCCTGTGATGCTTGCTGAGATGTCCCTACTGGTAGTGACTGACTAGACATCATGGGATGCTGGAGTCAGCACTAGGCTAGTGCTAGGGGTGGGCTAGGGCTAGGGTGTTTTAAGGCTAGGATAAGGCTAGGATTAGACTAGGATGCTCTATGCTAGGGACATCTCTAGGAATCCCAGGATTTCCTAAGGAAAACTTGTGCAGCACTGGACATGTGTACCACTGGACATGTGTATGGAATGAAAGGAAGAGAAGAGAGCAATGAAGGAGGAAGACATGGAGGAGGAAAGACAGAGAGGGAAGGGAGAAATGAGAGGAGAAATAAAACTTGGAGGAGGAGAATGAAGAGATGGGAGGACTACAAGAGGAGTTAATTTGAGGAAAGAGTGAAGGAGAGGAGAACAGGAAAGGAGGAAAGTGTGAAGCAAGCAGTTGAAGTGCAGAGAAGAGGAAGAGAGGAGGGCTCTGATAGCACTCGCTCCTTGCAGTCTGGCCTCTCTCCTCCTCAGAAGTTGCTGAAGCTAACCTTTGACCTTGAGAGAGAGTAAGAGAACTAAGAAGTTTTGAGAAACTTTGATCAAGGGATTATTTAAGGGAGAAAGAGAGAGGCCACATACTTTAAGGGAGAAAGAGAGAGGCCACCCACTCACTTTAAGGGAGAAAGAGAGAGGCCACTTACTTTAAGGGAGAAAGAGAGTGGCCACTTACTTTAAGGCAGAAAGAGAGAGGCCACTTACTTTAAGGGAGAAAGAGAGAGACCACTTACTTTAAGGCAGAAAGAGAGCGGTCACTTACTTTAAGGCAGAAAGAGAGAGGCTATTTACTTTAAGGGAGAAAGAGAGAGGCCACTTACTTTAAGGGAGAAAGAGAGAGGCCACCCACTTACAGGGAGAAAGAGAGAGGACACTTACTTTAAGGGAGAAAGAGAGGCCACTTACTTTAAGGGAGAAAGAGAGAGGCCACTTACTTTAAGGGAGAAAGAGAGAGGCCACTTACTTTAAGGGAGAAGGAGAGAGGCCACTTACTTTAAGGGAGAAAGAGAGAGGCCACTTACTTTAAGGGAGAAAGAGAGAGGCCACTTATTTTAAGGGAGAAAGAGAGAGGCCACTTACTTTAAGGGAGAAAGAGAGAGGCCACTTATTTTAAGGGAGAAAGAGAGAGGCCACTTACTTTAAGGGAGAAAGAGAGAGGTCACTTACTTTAAGGGAGAAAGAGAGAGGCCGCTTACTTTAAGGGAGAAAGAGAGAGGCCACTTATTTTAAGGGAGAAAGAGAGAGGCCACTTACTTTAAGGGAGAAAGAGAGAGGTCACTTACTTTAAGGGAGAAAGAGAGAGGCCGCTTACTTTAAGGGAGAAAGAGAGAGGCCACTTACTTTAAGGGAGAAAGAGAGAGGCCACTTACTTTAAGGGAGAAAGAGGCCACTTACTTTGTTGCGTGCATGTGTCTTTGCTGCTAATAATAAGATGTGGCATGACAACACCGCAAGAAACATCATCTTCAAACACTACACCACAATCAAATAATGACATGTGTGTGTGGTGCGCATGTGGCTGGTGTGTGGTGCATGTGTGCCTGGAGTGTGGTACATGTGTGCCTGGTGTGTGCTGCACATGTGGTTGGTATGTGGTGTACATGTGCCTAGTGTGTGGTGCACATGTGGCTGGTGTGTGGTGCATGTGTGCCTGGTGTGTGGTGCATGTGTGCCTGATGTGTGGTGTATGTGTGCCTGGTGTGTGGTGTATGTGTGCCCGGTGTGTGGTGCACATGTGGCTGGTATGTGGTGCACATGTGGCTGGTGTGTGGTGAACGTGTGCCTGGTGTGTGGTACATGTGTGCCTGATGTGTGCCCGGTGTGTGGTGCTGGTGTATGGTGCTGGTGTGCTGATCTGCATGCAAAAATTCTGGTAGGCACTCTCTCTTTTCTTACCTTGTGATGAAGTGAGTGATATATTCTACGAGCACCAGCGGCCACCAGAAGACACAGCCCAAGGCTTGGCAAGTACAATACCCTGAGGAAAAACAAACAACATGCATGCTAGCATACATGTACATGCATGCATGCAAACAAACAAACATACATACATACATGTAAACAAAAAAACATATGCGCATGTGAACAAACAAACATACATACATACATGCATGTGAACAAACAAACATACAAACACACGAGCATGTGACAACATGCGTTGAACACCACCCCCGATTAATTTGTTCCTCATCAAAGAATGTTCTTGGTCTCCGTCTGTCCCGACAAGTTAATCCTCTCTCTCTCTAATATATACTTTTGCAGAAACATTTTGTCTTGTTTCTATATTTGTTTCCTCTCTATAAATTTTATAAGCTTCCTTGAACTTTGCTCAGGATAATTCTAGAACTAGCTAGTCATTATTCCTGATGAAGGCTAGAGCATCTAGTTATTATTCCTGATGAAGACTAGAGCATCTAGTCATTATTCTTGGAGCATCTAGTCATTATTCCTGATGAAGGCTAGAACATCTAGTTATTATTCCTGATGAAGGCTAGAGCATCTAGTCATTATTCCTGATGAAGGCTAGGGCATCTAGTCATTATTCCTGATGAAGGCTAGAGCATCTAGTCATTATTCCTGATGAAGACTAGAGCATCTAGTCATTATTCCTGATGAAGGCTAGAGCATCTAGTCATTATTCCTGATGAAAGGCTAGAGCATCTAGTCATTATTCCTGATGGAGGCTAGAGCATCTAGCCTGATGAAGGCTAGGGCATCTAGTCATTATTCCTGATGAAGGCTAGGACATCTAGTAATTATTCCTGATGAAGGCTAGAGCATCTAGTCATTATTCCTGATGAAGGCTAGAGCATCTAGTCATTATTCCTGATGAAGGCTAGGGCATCTAGTCATTATTCCTGATGAAGGCTAGGGCATCTAGTCGTTATTCCTGATGAAGAGACTAGAGCATCTAGTCATAATTCCTGATGAAGGCTAGAGCATCTAGTTATTATTCCTGATGAAGACTAATGCATCTAGTTATCATTCCTGATGAAGGCTAGAGCATCTAGTCATCATTCCTGATGAAGACTAGAGCATCTAGTCATCATTCCTGATGAAGGCTAGAGCATCTAGTCATTATTCCTGATGAAGGCTAGAGCATCTAGTCATTATTCCTGATGAAGGCTAGAGCATCTAGTCATTATTCCTGATGAAGGCTAGAGCATCTAGTCATTATTCCTGATGAAGGCTAGAGCATCTAGTCATTATTCCTGATGAAGGCTAGGGCATCTAGACATTATTCCTGATGAAGGCTAGAGCATCTAGTCATTATTCCTGATGAAGGCTAGGGCATCTAGTCATTATTCGTAATGAAGGCTAGGGCATCTAGTCATTATTCCTGATGAAGGCTAGAGCATCTAGTCATTATTCCTGATGAAGGCTAGAGCATCTAGTCATTATTCCTGATGAAGGCTAGAGCATCTAGTCATTATTCCTGATGAAGGCTAGAGCATCTATTCATTATTCCTGATGAAGACTAGAGCATCTAGTCATTATACCTGATGAAGGCTAGAGCATCTAGTCATTATTCCTGATGAAAGCTAGAGCATCTAGTCATTATACCTAATGAAGGCTAGAGCATCTAGTCATTATTCCTGATGAAGGCTAGAGCATCTAGTCATTATTCCTGATGAAGGCTAGAGCATCTAGTCATTATTCCTGATGAAGACTAGAGCATCTAGTCATTATACCTGATGAAGGCTAGAGCATCTAGTCATTATTCCTGATGAAGGCTAGAGCATCTAGTCATTATACCTAATGAAGGCTAGAGCATCTAGTCATTATTCCTGATGAAGGCTAGAGCATCTAGTCATTATTCCTGATGAAGGCTAGAGCATCTAGTCATTATACCTGATGAAGGCTAGAGCATCTAGTCATTATTCCAGATGAAGGCTAGAGCATCTAGTCATTATTCCTGATGAAGGCTAGAGCATCTAGTCATTATTCCTGATGAAGGCTAGAGCATCTAGTCATTATTCCTGATGAAGGCTAGAGCATCTAGTCATTATTCCTGATGAAGGCTAGAGCATCTAGTCATTATACCTGATGAAGGCTAGAGCATCTAGTCATTATTCCTGATGAAGGCTAGAGCATCTAGTCATTATTCGTGATGAAGGCTAGAGCATCTAGTCATTATTCCTGATGAAGGCTAGAGCATCTAGTCATTATTCCTGATGAAGGCTAGAGCATCTAGTCATTATTCCTGATGAAGGCTGGAGCATCTAGTCACTATTCCTGATGAAGGCTAGAGCATCTAGTCATTATTCCTGATGAAGGCTAGAGCATCTAGTCATTATTCCTGATGAAGGCTAGAGCATCTAGTCATTATACCTGATGAAGGCTAGAGCATCTAGTCATTATTCCTGATGAAGGCTAGAGCATCTAGTCATTATTCCTGATGAAGGCTAGAGCACCTAGTCATTATTCCTGATGAAGGCTAGAGCATCTAGTCATTATTCCTGATGAAGGCTAGAGCATCTAGTCATTATTCCTGATGAAAGGTAGAGCATCTAGTCATTATTCCTAATGAAGGCTAGAGCATCTAGTCATTATTCCTGATGAAGGCTAGAGTATCTAGTCATTATTCCTGATGAAGACTAAAGCATCTAGTCATTATTCCTGATGGAGGCTAGAGCATCTAGTCATTATTCCTGATGAAGATTAGAGCATCTAGTCATTATTCCTGATGAAGACTAGAGCATCTAGTCATTATTCCTGTTGAAGATTAGAGCATCTAGTCATTATTCCTGATGAAGGCTAGACATCTAGTCATCATTCCTGATGAAGGCTTGGGCATCTAGTCATTATTCCTGATGAAGGCTAGAGCATCTAGTCATTATTCCTGATGAAGGCTAGAGCATCTAGTCATTATTCCTGATGAACGCTAGAGCATCTAGTCATTATTCCTGATAAAGGCTAGAGCATCTAGTCATTATACCTGATGAAGGCTAGAGCATCTAGTCTAGAGCATCTAGTCATTATTCCTGATGAAGGCTAGAGCATCTAGTCATTATTCCTGATGAAGGCTAAGGCATCTAGTCATTATTCCTGATGAAGGCTAGGGCATCTAGTCATTATTCCTGATGAAGGCTAGAGCATCTAGTAATTATTCCTGATGAAGGCTAGAGCATCTAGTCATTATTCCTGATGAAGGCTGGAGCATCTAGTCACTATTCCTGATGAAGGCTAGAGCATCTAGTCATTATTCCTGATGAAGGCTAGAGCATCTAGTCATTATTCCTGATGAAGGCTAGAGCATCTAGTCATTATTCCTGATGAAGGCTAGAGCATCTAGTCATTATTCCTGATGAACGCTAGAGCATCTAGTCATTATTCCTGATAAAGGCTAGAGCATCTAGTCATTATACCTGATGGAGGCTAGAGCATCTAGTCTAGAGCATCTAGTCATTATTCCTGATGA
This sequence comes from Cladorhizidae sp. MBARI D1340-BT2, assembly GCA_028752905.1. Classification (NCBI taxonomy): domain Eukaryota; kingdom Metazoa; phylum Porifera; class Demospongiae; order Poecilosclerida; family Cladorhizidae; species Cladorhizidae sp. MBARI D1340-BT2. The sequence goes on along the minus strand of JAQNBH010000016.1, from coordinate 53,323,665 downwards.
AGGCTAGAGCATCTAGTCATTATTCCTGATGAAGGCTAAGGCATCTAGTCATTATTCCTGATGAAGGCTAGGGCATCTAGTCATTATTCCTGATGAAGGCCAGGGCATCTAGTCATTATTCCTGATGAAGGCTAGAGCATCTAGTCAATATTCCTGATGAAGGCTAGGGCATCTAGTCATTATTCCTGATGAAGGCTAGGGCATCTAGTCATTATTCCTGATAAAGACTAGAGCATCTAGTCATTATTCCTGATGAAGATTAGAGCATCTAGTCATTATTCCTGATGAAGGCTAGACATCTAGTCATCATTCCTGATGAAGGCTAGGGCATCTAGTCATTATTCCTGATGAAGGCTAGAGCATCTAGTCATTATTCCTGATGAAGGCTAGAGCATCTAGTCATTATTCCTGATGAAGGCTAGAGCATCTAGTCATTATTCCTGATGAACGCTAGAGCATCTAGTCATTATTCCTGATAAAGGCTAGAGCATCTAGTCATTATATCTGATGAAGGCTAGAGCATCTAGTCTAGACCATCTAGTCATTATTCCTGATGAAGGCTAGAGCATCTAGTCATTATTCCTGATGAAGGCTAAGGCATCTAGTCATTATTCCTGATGAAGGCTAGGGCATCTAGTCATTATTCCTGATGAAGGCTAGAGCATCTAGTCATTATTCCTGATGAAGGCTAGAGCATCTAGTCATTATTCCTGATGAAGGCTGGAGCATCTAGTCACTATTCCTGATGAAGGCTAGAGCATCTAGTCATTATTCCTGATGAAGGCTAGAGCATCTAGTCATTATTCCTGATGAAGGCTAGAGCATCTAGTCATTATTCCTGATGAAGGCTAGAGCATCTAGTCATTATTCCTGATGAACGCTAGAGCATCTAGTCATTATTCCTAATAAAGGCTAGAGCATCTAGTCATTATTCCTGATGAACGCTAGAGCATCTAGTCATTATTCCTAATAAAGGCTAGAGCATCTAGTCATTATACTTGATGAAGGCTAGAGCATCTAGTCTAGATCATCTAGTCATTATTCCTGATGAAGTCTAGAGCATCTAGTCATTATTCCTGATGAAGGCTAAGGCATCTAGTCATTATTCCTGATGAAGGCTAGGGCATCTAGTCATTATTCCTGATGAAGGCTAGAGCATCTAGTCATTATTCCTGATGAAGGCTAGAGCATCTAGTCATTATTCCTGATGAAGATTAGAGCATCTAGTCATTATTCCTGATGAAGGCTAGACATCTAGTCATCATTCCTGATTAAGGCTAGGGCATCTAGTCATTATTCCTGATGAAGGCTAGAGCATCTAGTCATTATTCCTGATAAAGGCTAGAGCATCTAGTCATTATACCTGATGAAGGCTAGAGCATCTAGTCTAGAGCATCTAGTCATTATTCCTGATGAAGGCTAGAGCATCTAGTCATTATTCCTGATGAAGGCTAAGGCATCTAGTCATTATTCCTGATGAAGGCTAGGGCATCTAGTCATTATTCCTGATGAAGGCTAGAGCATCTAGTCATTATTCCTGATGAAGGCTAGAGCATCTAGTCATTATTCCTGATGAAGGCTGGAGCATCCAGTCACTATTCCTGATGAAGGCTAGAGCATCTAGTCATTATTCCTGATGAAGGCTAGAGCATCTAGTCATTATTCCTGATGAAGGCTAGAGCATCTAGTCATTATACCTGATGAAGGCTAGAGCATCTAGTCATTATTCCTGATGAAGGCTAGAGCATCTAGTCATTATTCCTGATGAAGGCTAGAGCACCTAGTCATTATTCCTGATGAAGGCTAGAGCATCTAGTCATTATTCCTGATGAAGGCTAGAGCATCTAGTCATTATTCCTGATGAAAGGTAGAGCATCTAGTCATTATTCCTAATGAAGGCTAGAGCATCTAGTCATTATTCCTGATGAAGGCTAGAGTATCTAGTCATTATTCCTGATGAAGACTAAAGCATCTAGTCATTATTCCTGATGGAGGCTAGAGCATCTAGTCATTATTCCTGATGAAGATTAGAGCATCTAGTCATTATTCCTGATGAAGACTAGAGCATCTAGTCATTATTCCTGTTGAAGATTAGAGCATCTAGTCATTATTCCTGATGAATGCTAGACATCTAGTCATCATTCCTGATGAAGGCTAGGGCATCTAGTCATTATTCCTGATGAAGGCTAGAGCATCTAGTCATTATTCCTGATGAAGGCTAGAGCATCTAGTCATTATTCCTGATGAACGCTAGAGCATCTAGTCATTATTCCTGATAAAGGCTAGAGCATCTAGTCATTATACCTGATGAAGGCTAGAGCATCTAGTCTAGAGCATCTAGTCATTATTCCTGATGAAGGCTAGAGCATCTAGTCATTATTCCTGATGAAGGCTAGGGCATCTAGTCATTATTCCTGATGAAGGCTAGAGCATCTAGTCATTATTCCTGATGAAGGCTAGAGCATCTAGTCATTATTCCTGATGAAGGCTGGAGCATCTAGTCACTATTCCTGATGAAGGCTAGAGCATCTAGTCATTATTCCTGATGAAGGCTAGAGCATCTAGTCATTATTCCTGATGAAGGCTAGAGCATCTAGTCATTATTCCTGATGAAGGCTAGAGCATCTAGTCATTATTCCTGATGAACGCTAGGGCATCAAGTCATTATTCCTGATAAAGGCTAGAGCATCTAGTCATTATACCTGATGGAGGCTAGAGCATCTAGTCTAGAGCATCTAGTCATTATTCCTGATGAAGGCTAGAGCATCTAGTCATTATTCCTGATGAAGGCTAAGGCATCTAGTCAATATTCCTGATGAAGGCTAGGGCATCTAGTCATTATTCCTGATGAAGGCCAGGGCATCTAGTCATTATTCCTGATGAAGGCTAGAGCATCTAGTCATTATTCCTGATGAAGGCTAGGGCATCTAGTCATTATTCCTGATGAAGGCTAGGGCATCTAGTCATTATTCCTGATAAAGACTAGAGCATCTAGTCATTATTCCTGATGAAGATTAGAGCATCTAGTCATTATTCCTGATGAAGGCTAGACATCTAGTCATCATTCCTGATGAAGGCTAGGGCATCTAGTCATTATTCCTGATGAAGGCTAGAGCATCTAGTCATTATTCCTGATGAAGGCTAGAGCATCTAGTCATTATTCCTGATGAAGGCTAGAGCGTCTAGTCATTATTCCTGATAAAGGCTAGAGCATCTAGTCATTATACCTGATGAAGGCTAGAGCATCTAGTCTAGAGCATCTAGTCATTATTCCTGATGAAGGCTAGAGCATCTAGTCATTATTCCTGATGAAGGCTAAGGCATCTAGTCATTATTCCTGATGAAGGCTAGGGCATCTCGTCATTATTCCTGATGAAGGCTAGAGCATCTAGTCATTATTCCTGATGAAGGCTAGAGCATCTAGTCATTATTCCTGATGAAGGCTAGAGCATCTAGTCATTATTCCTGATGAAGGCTAGGGCATCTAGTCATTATTCCTGATGAAGGCTAGGGCATCTAGTCATTATTCCTGATGAAGACTAGAGCATCTAGTCATTATTCCTGATTAAGATTAGAGCATCTAGTCATTATTCCTGATGAAGGCTAGACATCTAGTCATCATTCCTGATGAAGGCTAGGGCATCTAGTCATTATTCCTGATGAAGGCTAGAGCATCTAGTCATTATTCCTGATGAAGGCTAGAGCATCTAGTCATTATTCCTGATGAAGGCTAGAGCATCTAGTCATTATTCCTGATAAAGGCTAGAGCATCTAGTCATTATACCTGATGAAGGCTAGAGCATCTAGTCTAGAGCATCTAGTCATTATTCATGATGAAGGCTAGAGCATCTAGTCATTATTCCTGATGAAGGCTAAGGCATCTAGTCATTATTCCTGATGAAGGCTAGGGCATCTAGTCATTATTCCTGATGAAGGCTAGAGCATCTAGTCATTATTCCTGATGAAGGCTAGAGTATCTAGTCATTATTCCTGATGAAGGCTGGAGCATCTAGTAGTCACTATTCCTGATGAAGGCTAGAGCATCTAGTCATTATTCCTGATGAAGACTAGAGCATCTAGTCATTATTCCTGATGAAGGCTAGAGCATCTAGTCATTATACCTGATGAAGGCTAGAGCATCTAGTCATTATTCCTGATGAAGGCTAGAGCATCTAGTCATTATTCCTGATGAGGCTAGAGCACCTAGTCATTATTCCTGATGAAGGCTAGAGCATCTAGTCATTATTCCTGATGAAGGCTAGAGCATCTAGTCATTATTCCTGATGAAAGGTAGAGCATCTAGTCATTATTCCTAATGAAGGCTAGAGCATCTAGTCATTATTCCTGATGAAGGCTAGAGTATCTAGTCATTATTCCTGATGAAGACTAAAGCATCTAGTCATTATTCCTGATGGAGGCTAGAGCATCTAGTCATTATTCCTGATGAAGATTAGAGCATCTAGTCATTATTCCTGATGAAGACTAGAGCATCTAGTCATTATTCCTGTTGAAGATTAGAGCATCTAGTCATTATTCCTGATGAAGGCTACACATCTAGTCATCATTCCTGATGAAGGCTAGGGCATCTAGTCATTATTCCTGATGAAGGCTACAGCATCTAGTCATTATTCCTGATGAAGGCTAGAGCATCTAGTCATTATTCCTGATGAACGCTAGAGCATCTAGTCATTATTCCTGATAAAGGCTAGAGCATCTAGTCATTATATCTGATGAAGGCTAGAGCATCTAGTCTAGAGCATCTAGTCATTATTCCTGATGAAGGCTAGAGCATCTAGTCATTATTCCTGATGAAGGCTAGAGCACCTAGTCATTATTCCTGATGAAGGCTAGAGCATCTAGTCATTATTCCTGATGAAGGCTAGAGCATCTAGTCATTATTCCTGATGAAAGGTAGAGCATCTAGTCATTATTCCTAATGAAGGCTAGAGCATCTAGTCATTATTCCTGATGAAGGCTAGAGTATCTAGTCATTATTCCTGATGAAGACTAAAGCATCTAGTCATTATTCCTGATGGAGGCTAGAGCATCTAGTCATTATTCCTGATGAAGATTAGAGCATCTAGTCATTATTCCTGATGAAGACTAGAGCATCTAGTCATTATTCCTGTTGAAGATTAGAGCATCTAGTCATTATTCCTGATGAAGGCTAGACATCTAGTCATCATTCCTGATGAAGGCTAGGGCATCTAGTCATTATTCCTGATGAAGGCTAGAGCATCTAGTCATTATTCCTGATGAAGGCTAGAGCATCTAGTCATTATTCCTGATGAACGCTAGAGCATCTAGTCATTATTCCTGATAAAGGCTAGAGCATCTAGTCATTATACCTGATGAAGGCTAGAGCATCTAGTCTAGAGCATCTAGTCATTATTCCTGATGAAGGCTAGAGCATCTAGTCATTATTCCTGATGAAGGCTAAGGCATCTAGTCATTATTCCTGATGAAGGCTAGGGCATCTAGTCATTATTCCTGATGAAGGCTAGAGCATCTAGTCATTATTCCTGATGAAGGCTAGAGCATCTAGTCATTATTCCTGATGAAGGCTGGAGCATCTAGTCACTATTCCTGATGAAGGCTAGAGCATCTAGTCATTATTCCTGATGAAGGCTAGAGCATCTAGTCATTATTCCTGATGAAGGCTAGAGCATCTAGTCATTATTCCTGATGAAGGCTAGAGCATCTAGTCATTATTCCTGATGAACGCTAGAGCATCTAGTCATTATTCCTGATAAAGGCTAGAGCATCTAGTCATTATACCTGATGGAGGCTAGAGCATCTAGTCTAGAGCATCTAGTCATTATTCCTGATGAAGGCTAGAGCATCTAGTCATTATTCCTGATGAAGGCTAAGGCATCTAGTCATTATTCCTGATGAAGGCTAGGGCATATAGTCATTATTCCTGATGAAGGCCAGGGCATCTAGTCATTATTCCTGATGAAGGCTAGAGCATCTAGTCATTATTCCTGATGAAGGCTAGGGCATCTAGTCATTATTCCTGATGAAGGCTAGGGCATCTAGTCATTATTCCTGATAAAGACTAGAGCATCTAGTCATTATTCCTGATGAAGATTAGAGCATCTAGTCATTATTCCTGATGAAGGCTACACATCTAGTCATCATTCCTGATGAAGGCTAGGGCATCTAGTCATTATTCCTGATGAAGGCTAGAGCATCTAGTCATTATTCCTGATGAAGGCTAGAGCATCTAGTCATTATTCCTGATGAAGGCTAGAGCATCTAGTCATTATTCCTGATGAACGCTAGAGCATCTAGTCATTATTCCTGATAAAGGCTAGAGCATCTAGTCATTATATCTGATGAAGGCTAGAGCATCTAGTCTAGAGCATCTAGTCATTATTCCTGATGAAGGCTAGAGCATCTAGTCATTATTCCTGATGAAGGCTAAGGCATCTAGTCATTATTCCTGATGAAGGCTAGGGCATCTAGTCATTATTCCTGATGAAGGCTAGAGCATCTAGTCATTATTCCTGATGAAGGCTAGAGCATCTAGTCATTATTCCTGATGAAGGCTGGAGCATCTAGTCACTATTCCTGATGAAGGCTAGAGCATCTAGTCATTATTCCTGATGAAGGCTAGAGCATCTAGTCATTATTCCTGATGAAGGCTAGAGCATCTAGTCATTATTCCTGATGAAGGCTAGAGCATCTAGTCATTATTCCTGATGAACGCTAGAGCATCTAGTCATTATTCCTAATAAAGGCTAGAGCATCTAGTCATTATTCCTGATGAACGCTAGAGCATCTAGTCATTATTCCTGATGAAGGCTAGAGCATCTAGTCATTATACTTGATGAAGGCTAGAGCATCTAGTCTAGATCATCTAGTCATTATTCCTGATGAAGTCTAGAGCATCTAGTCATTATTCCTGATGAAGGCTAAGGCATCTAGTCATTATTCCTGATGAAGGCTAGGGCATCTAGTCATTATTCCTGATGAAGGCTAGAGCATCTAGTCATTATTCCTGATGAAGGCTAGAGCATCTAGTCATTATTCCTGATGAAGATTAGAGCATCTAGTCATTATTCCTGATGAAGGCTAGACATCTAGTCATCATTCCTGATGAAGGCTAGGGCATCTAGTCATTATTCCTGATGAAGGCTAGAGCATCTAGTCATTATTCCTGATGAAGGCTAGAGCATCTAGTCATTATACCTGATGAAGGCTAGAGCATCTAGTCTAGAGCATCTAGTCATTATTCCTGATGAAGGCTAGAGCATCTAGTCATTATTCCTGATGAAGGCTAAGGCATCTAGTCATTATTCCTGATGAAGGCTAGGGCATCTAGTCATTATTCCTGATGAAGGCTAGAGCATCTAGTCATTATTCCTGATGAAGGCTAGAGCATCTAGTCATTATTCCTGATGAAGGCTGGAGCATCCAGTCACTATTCCTGATGAAGGCTAGAGCATCTAGTCATTATTCCTGATGAAGGCTAGAGCATCTAGTCATTATTCCTGATGAAGGCTAGAGCATCTAGTCACTATACCTGATGAAGGCTAGAGCATCTAGTCATTATTCCTGATGAAGGCTAGAGCATCTAGTCATTATTCCTGATGAAGGCTAGAGTACCTAGTCATTATTCCTGATGAAGGCTAGAGCATCTAGTCATTATTCCTGATGAAGGCTAGAGCATCTAGTCATTATTCCTGATGAAAGGTAGAGCATCTAGTCATTATTCCTAATGAAGGCTAGAGCATCTAGTCATTATTCCTGATGAAGGCTAGAGTATCTAGTCATTATTCCTGATGAAGACTAAAGCATCTAGTCATTATTCCTGATGGAGGCTAGAGCATCTAGTCATTATTCCTGATGAAGATTAGAGCATCTAGTCATTATTCCTGATGAAGACTAGAGCATCTAGTCATTATTCCTGTTGAAGATTAGAGCATCTAGTCATTATTCCTGATGAAGGCTAGACATCTAGTCATCATTCCTGATGAAGGCTAGGGCATCTAGTCATTATTCCTGATGAAGGCTAGAGCATCTAGTCATTATTCCTGATGAAGGCTAGAGCATCTAGTCATTATTCCTGATGAACGCTAGAGCATCTAGTCATTATTCCTGATAAAGGCTAGAGCATCTAGTCATTATACCTGATGAAGGCTAGAGTATCTAGTCTAGAGCATCTAGTCATTATTCCTGATGAAGGCTAGAGCATCTAGTCATTATTCCTGATGAAGGCTAAGGCATCTAGTCATTATTCCTGATGAAGGCTAGGGCATCTAGTCATTATTCCTGATGAACGCTAGAGCATCTAGTCATTATTCCTAATAAAGGCTAGAGCATCTAGTCATTATACCTGATGAAGGCTAGAGCATCTAGTCTAGAGCATCTAGTCATTATTCCTGATGAAGTCTAGAGCATCTAGTCATTATTCCTGATGAAGGCTAAGGCATCTAGTCATTATTCCTGATGAAGGCTAGGGCATCTAGTCATTATTCCTGATGAAGGCTAGAGCATCTAGTCATTATTCCTGATGAAGGCTAGAGCATCTAGTCATTATTCCTGATGAAGATTAGAGCATCTAGTCATTATTCCTGATGAAGGCTAGACATCTAGTCATCATTCCTGATGAAGGCTAGGGCATCTAGTCATTATTCCTGATGAAGGCTAGAGCATCTAGTCATTATTCCTGATGAAGGCTAGAGCATCTAGTCATTATTCCTGATGAACGCTAGAGCATCTAGTCATTATTCCTGATAAAGGCTAGAGCATCTAGTCATTATACCTGATGAAGGCTAGAGTATCTAGTCTAGAGCATCTAGTCATTATTCCTGATGAAGGCTAGAGCATCTAGTCATTATTCCTGATGAAGGCTAAGGCATCTAGTCATTATTCCTGATGAAGGCTAGGGCATCTAGTCATTATTCCTGATGAAGGCTAGAGCATCTAGTCATTATTCCTGATGAAGGCTAGAGCATCTAGTCATTATTCCTGATGAAGGCTGGAGCATCTAGTCACTATTCCTGATGAAGGCTAGAGCATCTAGTCATTATTCCTGATGAAGGCTAGAGCATCTAGTCATTATTCCTGATGAAGGCTAGAGCATCTAGTCATTATTCCTGATGAAGGCTAGAGCATCTAGTCATTATTCCTGATGAACGCTAGGGCATCTAGTCATTATTCCTGATAAAGGCTAGAGCATCTAGTCATTATACCTGATGGAGGCTAGAGCATCTAGTCTAGAGCATCTAGTCATTATTCCTGATGAAGGCTAGAGCATCTAGTCATTATTCCTGATGAAGGCTAAGGCATCTAGTCATTATTCCTGATGAAGGCTAGGGCATCTAGTCATTATTCCTGATGAAGGCTAGAGCATCTAGTCATTATTCCTGATGAAGGCTAGGGCATCTAGTCATTATTCCTGATGAAGGCTAGGGCATCTAGTCATTATTCCTGATAAAGACTAGAGCATCTAGTCATTATTCCTGATGAAGATTAGAGCATCTAGTCATTATTCCTGATGAAGGCTAGACATCTAGTCATCATTCCTGATGAAGGCTAGGGCATCTAGTCATTATTCCTGATGAAGGCTAGAGCATCTAGTCATTATTCCTGATGAAGGCTAGAGCATCTAGTCATTATTCCTGATGAAGGCTAGAGCATCTAGTCATTATTCCTGATAAAGGCTAGAGCATCTAGTCATTATAACTGATGAAGGCTAGAGCATCTAGTCTAGAGCATCTAGTCATTATTCCTGATGAAGGCTAGAGCATCTAGTCATTATTCCTGATGAAGGCTAAGGCATCTAGTCATTATTCCTGATGAAGGCTAGGGCATCTCGTCATTATTCCTGATGAAGGCTAGAGCATCTAGTCATTATTCCTGATGAAGGCTAGAGCATCTAGTCATTATTCCTGATGAAGGCTAGAGCATCTAGTCATTATTCCTGATGAAGGCTAGGGCATCTAGTCATTATTCCTGATGAAGGCTAGGGCATCTAGTCATTATTCCTGATGAAGACTAGAGCATCTAGTCATTATTCCTGATTAAGATTAGAGCATCTAGTCATTATTCCTGATGAAGGCTAGACATCTAGTCATCATTCCTGATGAAGGCTAGGGCATCTAGTCATTATTCCTGATGAAGGCTAGAGCATCTAGTCATTATTCCTGATGAAGGCTAGAGCATCTAGTCATTATTCCTGATGAAGGCTAGAGCATCTAGTCATTATTCCTGATAAAGGCTAGAGCATCTAGTCATTATACCTGATGAAGGCTAGAGCATCTAGTCTAGAGCATCTAGTCATTATTCATGATGAAGGCTAGAGCATCTAGTCATTATTCCTGATGAAGGCTAAGGCATCTAGTCATTATTCCTGATGAAGGCTAGGGCATCTAGTCATTATTCCTGATGAAGGCTAGAGCATCTAGTCATTATTCCTGATGAAGGCTAGAGCATCTAGTCATTATTCCTGATGAAGGCTGGAGCATCTAGTCACTATTCCTGATGAAGGCTAGAGCATCTAGTCATTATTCCTGATGAAGGCTAGAGCATCTAGTCATTATTCCTGATGAAGGCTAGAGCATCTAGTCATTATACCTGATGAAGGCTAGAGCATCTAGTCATTATTCCTGATGAAGGCTAGAGCATCTAGTCATTATTCCTGATGAAGGCTAGAGCACCTAGTCATTATTCCTGATGAAGGCTAGAGCATCTAGTCATTATTCCTGATGAAGGCTAGAGCATCTAGTCATTATTCCTGATGAAAGGTAGAGCATCTAGTCATTATTCCTAATGAAGGCTAGAGCATCTAGTCATTATTCCTGATGAAGGCTAGAGTATCTAGTCATTATTCCTGATGAAGACTAAAGCATCTAGTCATTATTCCTGATGGAGGCTAGAGCATCTAGTCATTATTCCTGATGAAGATTAGAGCATCTAGTCATTATTCCTGATGAAGACTAGAGCATCTAGTCATTATTCCTGTTGAAGATTAGAGCATCTAGTCATTATTCCTGATGAAGGCTAGACATCTAGTCATCATTCCTGATGAAGGCTAGGGCATCTAGTCATTATTCCTGATGAAGGCTACAGCATCTAGTCATTATTCCTGATGAAGGCTAGAGCATCTAGTCATTATTCCTGATGAACGCTAGAGCATCTAGTCATTATTCCTGATAAAGGCTAGAGCATCTAGTCATTATATCTGATGAAGGCTAGAGCATCTAGTCTAGAGCATCTAGTCATTATTCCTGATGAAGGCTAGAGCATCTAGTCATTATTCCTGATGAAGGCTAAGGCATCTAGTCATTATTCCTGATGAAGGCTAGGGCATCTAGTCATTATTCCTGATGAAGGCTAGAGCATCTAGTCATTATTCCTGATGAAGGCTAGAGCATCTAGTCATTATTCCTGATGAAGGCTGGAGCATCTAGTCACTATTCCTGATGAAGGCTAGAGCATCTAGTCATTATTCCTGATGAAGGCTAGAGCATCTAGTCATTATTGCTGATGAAGGCTAGAGCATCTAGTCATTATTCCTGATGAAGGCTAGAGCATCTAGTCATTATTCCTGATGAACGCTAGAGCATCTAGTCATTATTCCTAATAAAGGCTAGAGCATCTAGTCATTATACCTGATGAAGGCTAGAGCATCTAGTCTAGAGCATCTAGTCATTATTCCTGATGAAGTCTAGAGCATCTAGTCATTATTCCTGATGAAGGCTAAGGCATCTAGTCATTATTCCTGATGAAGGCTAGGGCATCTAGTCATTATTCCTGATGAAGGCTAGAGCATCTAGTCATTATTCCTGATGAAGGCTAGAGCATCTAGTCATTATTCCTGATGAAGATTAGAGCATCTAGTCATTATTCCTGATGAAGGCTAGACATCTAGTCATCATTCCTGATGAAGGCTAGGGCATCTAGTCATTATTCCTGATGAAGGCTAGAGCATCTAGTCATTATTCCTGATGAAGGCTAGAGCATCTAGTCATTATTCCTGATGAACGCTAGAGCATCTAGTCATTATTCCTGATAAAGGCTAGAGCATCTAGTCATTATACCTGATGAAGGCTAGAGTATCTAGTCTAGAGCATCTAGTCATTATTCCTGATGAAGGCTAGAGCATCTAGTCATTATTCCTGATGAAGGCTAAGGCATCTAGTCATTATTCCTGATGAAGGCTAGGGCATCTAGTCATTATTCCTGATGAAGGCTAGAGCATCTAGTCATTATTCCTGATGAAGGCTAGAGCATCTAGTCATTATTCCTGATGAAGGCTGGAGCATCTAGTCACTATTCCTGATGAAGGCTAGAGCATCTAGTCATTATTCCTGATGAAGGCTAGAGCATCTAGTCATTATTCCTGATGAAGGCTAGAGCATCTAGTCATTATTCCTGATGAAGGCTAGAGCATCTAGTCATTATTCCTGATGAACGCTAGGGCATCTAGTCATTATTCCTGATAAAGGCTAGAGCATCTAGTCATTATACCTGATGGAGGCTAGAGCATCTAGTCTAGAGCATCTAGTCATTATTCCTGATGAAGGCTAGAGCATCTAGTCATTATTCCTGATGAAGGCTAAGGCATCTAGTCATTATTCCTGATGAAGGCTAGGGCATCTAGTCATTATTCCTGATGAAGGCTAGAGCATCTAGTCATTATTCCTGATGAAGGCTAGGGCATCTAGTCATTATTCCTGATGAAGGCTAGGGCATCTAGTCATTATTCCTGATAAAGACTAGAGCATCTAGTCATTATTCCTGATGAAGATTAGAGCATCTAGTCATTATTCCTGATGAAGGCTAGACATCTAGTCATCATTCCTGATGAAGGCTAGGGCATCTAGTCATTATTCCTGATGAAGGCTAGAGCATCTAGTCATTATTCCTGATGAAGGCTAGAGCATCTAGTCATTATTCCTGATGAAGGCTAGAGCATCTAGTCATTATTCCTGATAAAGGCTAGAGCATCTAGTCATTATACCTGATGAAGGCTAGAGCATCTAGTCTAGAGCATCTAGTCATTATTCCTGATGAAGGCTAGAGCATCTAGTCATTATTCCTGATGAAGGCTAAGGCATCTAGTCATTATTCCTGATGAAGGCTAGGGCATCTCGTCATTATTCCTGATGAAGGCTAGAGCATCTAGTCATTATTCCTGATGAAGGCTAGAGCATCTAGTCATTATTCCTGATGAAGGCTAGAGCATCTAGTCATTATTCCTGATGAAGGCTAGGGCATCTAGTCATTATTCCTGATGAAGGCTAGGGCATCTAGTCATTATTCCTGATGAAGACTAGAGCATCTAGTCATTATTCCTGATTAAGATTAGAGCATCTAGTCATTATTCCTGATGAAGGCTAGACATCTAGTCATCATTCCTGATGAAGGCTAGGGCATCTAGTCATTATTCCTGATGAAGGCTAGAGCATCTAGTCATTATTCCTGATGAAGGCTAGAGCATCTAGTCATTATTCCTGATGAAGGCTAGAGCATCTAGTCATTATTCCTGATAAAGGCTAGAGCATCTAGTCATTATACCTGATGAAGGCTAGAGCATCTAGTCTAGAGCATCTAGTCATTATTCATGATGAAGGCTAGAGCATCTAGTCATTATTCCTGATGAAGGCTAAGGCATCTAGTCATTATTCCTGATGAAGGCTAGGGCATCTAGTCATTATTCCTGATGAAGGCTAGAGCATCTAGTCATTATTCCTGATGAAGGCTAGAGCATCTAGTCATTATTCCTGATGAAGGCTGGAGCATCTAGTCACTATTCCTGATGAAGGCTAGAGCATCTAGTCATTATTCCTGATGAAGGCTAGAGCATCTAGTCATTATTCCTGATGAAGGCTAGAGCATCTAGTCATTATACCTGATGAAGGCTAGAGCATCTAGTCATTATTCCTGATGAAGGCTAGAGCATCTAGTCATTATTCCTGATGAAGGCTAGAGCACCTAGTCATTATTCCTGATGAAGGCTAGAGCATCTAGTCATTATTCCTGATGAAGGCTAGAGCATCTAGTCATTATTCCTGATGAAAGGTAGAGCATCTAGTCATTATTCCTAATGAAGGCTAGAGCATCTAGTCATTATTCCTGATGAAGGCTAGAGTATCTAGTCATTATTCCTGATGAAGACTAAAGCATCTAGTCATTATTCCTGATGGAGGCTAGAGCATCTAGTCATTATTCCTGATGAAGATTAGAGCATCTAGTCATTATTCCTGATGAAGACTAGAGCATCTAGTCATTATTCCTGTTGAAGATTAGAGCATCTAGTCATTATTCCTGATGAAGGCTAGACATCTAGTCATCATTCCTGATGAAGGCTAGGGCATCTAGTCATTATTCCTGATGAAGGCTACAGCATCTAGTCATTATTCCTGATGAAGGCTAGAGCATCTAGTCATTATTCCTGATGAACGCTAGAGCATCTAGTCATTATTCCTGATAAAGGCTAGAGCATCTAGTCATTATATCTGATGAAGGCTAGAGCATCTAGTCTAGAGCATCTAGTCATTATTCCTGATGAAGGCTAGAGCATCTAGTCATTATTCCTGATGAAGGCTAAGGCATCTAGTCATTATTCCTGATGAAGGCTAGGGCATCTAGTCATTATTCCTGATGAAGGCTAGAGCATCTAGTCATTATTCCTGATGAAGGCTAGAGCATCTAGTCATTATTCCTGATGAAGGCTGGAGCATCTAGTCACTATTCCTGATGAAGGCTAGAGCATCTAGTCATTATTCCTGATGAAGGCTAGAGCATCTAGTCATTATTGCTGATGAAGGCTAGAGCATCTAGTCATTATTCCTGATGAAGGCTAGAGCATCTAGTCATTATTCCTGATGAACGCTAGAGCATCTAGTCATTATTCCTAATAAAGGCTAGAGCATCTAGTCATTATACCTGATGAAGGCTAGAGCATCTAGTCTAGAGCATCTAGTCATTATTCCTGATGAAGTCTAGAGCATCTAGTCATTATTCCTGATGAAGGCTAAGGCATCTAGTCATTATTCCTGATGAAGGCTAGGGCATCTAGTCATTATTCCTGATGAAGGCTAGAGCATCTAGTCATTATTCCTGATGAAGGCTAGAGCATCTAGTCATTATTCCTGATGAAGATTAGAGCATCTAGTCATTATTCCTGATGAAGGCTAGACATCTAGTCATCATTCCTGATGAAGGCTAGGGCATCTAGTCATTATTCCTGATGAAGGCTAGAGCATCTAGTCATTATTCCTGATGAAGGCTAGAGCATCTAGTCATTATTCCTGATGAAAGGCTAGAGCATCTAGTCATTATTCCTGATAAAGGCCAGAGCATCTAGTCATTATACCTGATGAAGGCTAGAGCATCTAGTCTAGAGCATCTAGTCATTATTCCTGATGAAGGCTAGAGCATCTAGTCATTATTCCTGATGAAGGCTAAGGCATCTAGTCATTATTCCTGATGAAGGCTAGGGCATCTAGTCATTATTCCTGATGAAGGCTAGAGCATCTAGTCATTATTCCTGATGAAGGCTAGAGCATCTAGTCATTATTCCTGATGAAGGCTGGAGCATCTAGTCACTATTCCTGATGAAGGCTAGAGCATCTAGTCATTATTCCTGATGAAGGCTAGAGCATCTAGTCATTATTCCTGATGAAGGCTAGAGCATCTATTCATTATACCTGATGAAGGCTAGAGCATCTAGTCATTATTCCTGATGAAGGCTAGAGCATCTAGTCATTATTCCTGATGAAGGCTAGAGCACCTAGTCATTATTCCTGATGAAGGCTAGAGCATCTAGTCATTATTCCTGATGAAGGCTAGAGCATCTAGTCATTATTCCTGATGAAAGGTAGAGCATCTAGTCATTATTCCTAATGAAGGCTAGAGCATCTAGTCATTATTCCTGATGAAGGCTAGAGTATCTAGTCATTATTCCTGATGAAGACTAAAGCATCTAGTCATTATTCCTGATGGAGGCTAGAGCATCTAGTCATTATTCCTGATGAAGATTAGAGCATCTAGTCATTATTCCTGATGAAGGCTAAGGCATCTAGTCATTATTCCTGATGAAGGCTAGGGCATCTAGTCATTATTCCTGATGAAGGCTAGAGCATCTAGTCATTATTCCTGATGAAGGCTAGAGCATCTAGTCATTATTCCTGATGAAGGCTGGAGCATCTAGTCACTATTCCTGATGAAGGCTAGAGCATCTAGTCATTATTCCTGATGAAGGCTAGAGCATCTAGTCATTATTCCTGATGAAGGCTAGAGCATCTAGTCATTATTCCTGATGAAGGCTAGAGCATCTAGTCATTATTCCTGATGAACGCTAGGGCATCTAGTCATTATTCCTGATAAAGGCTAGAGCATCTAGTCATTATACCTGATGGAGGCTAGAGCATCTAGTCTAGAGCATCTAGTCATTATTCCTGATGAAGGCTAGAGCATCTAGTCATTATTCCTGATGAAGGCTAAGGCATCTAGTCATTATTCCTGATGAAGGCTAGGGCATCTAGTCATTATTCCTGATGAAGGCTAGAGCATCTAGTCATTATTCCTGATGAAGGCTAGGGCATCTAGTCATTATTCCTGATGAAGGCTAGGGCATCTAGTCATTATTCCTGATAAAGACTAGAGCATCTAGTCATTATTCCTGATGAAGATTAGAGCATCTAGTCATTATTCCTGATGAAGGCTAGACATCTAGTCATCATTCCTGATGAAGGCTAGGGCATCTAGTCATTATTCCTGATGAAGGCTAGAGCATCTAGTCATTATTCCTGATGAAGGCTAGAGCATCTAGTCATTATTCCTGATGATGGCTAGAGCATCTAGTCATTATTCCTGATAAAGGCTAGAGCATCTAGTCATTATACCTGATGAAGGCTAGAGCATCTAGTCTAGAGCATCTAGTCATTATTCCTGATGAAGGCTAGAGCATCTAGTCATTATTCCTGATGAAGGCTAAGGCATCTAGTCATTATTCCTGATGAAGGCTAGGGCATCTCGTCATTATTCCTGATGAAGGCTAGAGCATCTAGTCATTATTCCTGATGAAGGCTAGAGCATCTAGTCATTATTCCTGATGAAGGCTAGAGCATCTAGTCATTATTCCTGATGAAGGCTAGGGCATCTAGTCATTATTCCTGATGAAGGCTAGGGCATCTAGTCATTATTCCTGATGAAGACTAGAGCATCTAGTCATTATTCCTGATTAAGATTAGAGCATCTAGTCATTATTCCTGATGAAGGCTAGACATCTAGTCATCATTCCTGATGAAGGCTAGGGCATCTAGTCATTATTCCTGATGAAGGCTAGAGCATCTAGTCATTATTCCTGATGAAGGCTAGAGCATCTAGTCATTATTCCTGATGAAGGCTAGAGCATCTAGTCATTATTCCTGATAAAGGCTAGAGCATCTAGTCATTATACCTGATGAAGGCTAGAGCATCTAGTCTAGAGCATCTAGTCATTATTCATGATGAAGGCTAGAGCATCTAGTCATTATTCCTGATGAAGGCTAAGGCATCTAGTCATTATTCCTGATGAAGGCTAGGGCATCTAGTCATTATTCCTGATGAAGGCTAGAGCATCTAGTCATTATTCCTGATGAAGGCTAGAGCATCTAGTCATTATTCCTGATGAAGGCTGGAGCATCTAGTCACTATTCCTGATGAAGGCTAGAGCATCTAGTCATTATTCCTGATGAAGGCTAGAGCATCTAGTCATTATTCCTGATGAAGGCTAGAGCATCTAGTCATTATACCTGATGAAGGCTAGAGCATCTAGTCATTATTCCTGATGAAGGCTAGAGCATCTAGTCATTATTCCTGATGAAGGCTAGAGCACCTAGTCATTATTCCTGATGAAGGCTAGAGCATCTAGTCATTATTCCTGATGAAGGCTAGAGCATCTAGTCATTATTCCTGATGAAAGGTAGAGCATCTAGTCATTATTCCTAATGAAGGCTAGAGCATCTAGTCATTATTCCTGATGAAGGCTAGAGTATCTAGTCATTATTCCTGATGAAGACTAAAGCATCTAGTCATTATTCCTGATGGAGGCTAGAGCATCTAGTCATTATTCCTGATGAAGATTAGAGCATCTAGTCATTATTCCTGATGAAGACTAGAGCATCTAGTCATTATTCCTGTTGAAGATTAGAGCATCTAGTCATTATTCCTGATGAAGGCTAGACATCTAGTCATCATTCCTGATGAAGGCTAGGGCATCTAGTCATTATTCCTGATGAAGGCTACAGCATCTAGTCATTATTCCTGATGAAGGCTAGAGCATCTAGTCATTATTCCTGATGAACGCTAGAGCATCTAGTCATTATTCCTGATAAAGGCTAGAGCATCTAGTCATTATATCTGATGAAGGCTAGAGCATCTAGTCTAGAGCATCTAGTCATTATTCCTGATGAAGGCTAGAGCATCTAGTCATTATTCCTGATGAAGGCTAAGGCATCTAGTCATTATTCCTGATGAAGGCTAGGGCATCTAGTCATTATTCCTGATGAAGGCTAGAGCATCTAGTCATTATTCCTGATGAAGGCTAGAGCATCTAGTCATTATTCCTGATGAAGGCTGGAGCATCTAGTCACTATTCCTGATGAAGGCTAGAGCATCTAGTCATTATTCCTGATGAAGGCTAGAGCATCTAGTCATTATTGCTGATGAAGGCTAGAGCATCTAGTCATTATTCCTGATGAAGGCTAGAGCATCTAGTCATTATTCCTGATGAACGCAAGAGCATCTAGTCATTATTCCTAATAAAGGCTAGAGCATCTAGTCATTATACCTGATGAAGGCTAGAGCATCTAGTCTAGAGCATCTAGTCATTATTCCTGATGAAGTCTAGAGCATCTAGTCATTATTCCTGATGAAGGCTAAGGCATCTAGTCATTATTCCTGATGAAGGCTAGGGCATCTAGTCATTATTCCTGATGAAGGCTAGAGCATCTAGTCATTATTCCTGATGAAGGCTAGAGCATCTAGTCATTATTCCTGATGAAGATTAGAGCATCTAGTCATTATTCCTGATGAAGGCTAGACATCTAGTCATCATTCCTGATGAAGGCTAGGGCATCTAGTCATTATTCCTGATGAAGGCTAGAGCATCTAGTCATTATTCCTGATGAAGGCTAGAGCATCTAGTCATTATTCCTGATGAAAGGCTAGAGCATCTAGTCATTATTCCTGATAAAGGCCAGAGCATCTAGTCATTATACCTGATGAAGGCTAGAGCATCTAGTCTAGAGCATCTAGTCATTATTCCTGATGAAGGCTAGAGCATCTAGTCATTATTCCTGATGAAGGCTAAGGCATCTAGTCATTATTCCTGATGAAGGCTAGGGCATCTAGTCATTATTCCTGATGAAGGCTAGAGCATCTAGTCATTATTCCTGATGAAGGCTAGAGCATCTAGTCATTATTCCTGATGAAGGCTGGAGCATCTAGTCACTATTCCTGATGAAGGCTAGAGCATCTAGTCATTATTCCTGATGAAGGCTAGAGCATCTAGTCATTATTCCTGATGAAGGCTAGAGCATCTATTCATTATACCTGATGAAGGCTAGAGCATCTAGTCATTATTCCTGATGAAGGCTAGAGCATCTAGTCATTATTCCTGATGAAGGCTAGAGCACCTAGTCATTATTCCTGATGAAGGCTAGAGCATCTAGTCATTATTCCTGATGAAGGCTAGAGCATCTAGTCATTATTCCTGATGAAAGGTAGAGCATCTAGTCATTATTCCTAATGAAGGCTAGAGCATCTAGTCATTATTCCTGATGAAGGCTAGAGTATCTAGTCATTATTCCTGATGAAGACTAAAGCATCTAGTCATTATTCCTGATGGAGGCTAGAGCATCTAGTCATTATTCCTGATGAAGATTAGAGCATCTAGTCATTATTCCTGATGAAGACTAGAGCATCTAGTCATTATTCCTGTTGAAGATTAGAGCATCTAGTCATTATTCCTGATGAAGGCTAGACATCTAGTCATCATTCCTGATGAAGGCTAGGGCATCTAGTCATTATTCCTGATGAAGGCTAGAGCATCTAGTCATTATTCCTGATGAAGGCTAGAGCATCTAGTCATTATTCCTGATGAACGCTAGAGCATCTAGTCATTATTCCTGGTAAAGGTTAGAGCATCTAGTCATTATACCTGATGAAGGCTAGAGCATCTAGTCTAGAGCATCTAGTCATTATTCCTGATGAAGGCTAGAGCATCTAGTCATTATTCCTGATGAAGGCTAAGGCATCTAGTCATTATTCCTGATGAAGGCTAGGGCATCTAGTCATTATTCCTGATGAAGGCTAGAGCATCTAGTCATTATTCCTGATGAAGGCTAGAGCATCTAGTCATTATTCCTGATGAAGGCTGGAGCATCTAGTCACTATTCCTGATGA
Organism: Cladorhizidae sp. MBARI D1340-BT2; assembly: GCA_028752905.1. NCBI lineage: Eukaryota > Metazoa > Porifera > Demospongiae > Poecilosclerida > Cladorhizidae > Cladorhizidae sp. MBARI D1340-BT2. The sequence continues at coordinate 53,303,259 of JAQNBH010000016.1, read as the reverse complement.
AGGCTAGAGCATCTAGTCATTATTCCTGATGAAGGCTAGAGCATCTAGTCATTATTCCTGATGAAGGCTAGAGCATCTAGTCATTATTCCTGATGAAGGCTAGAGCATCTAGTCATTATTCCTGATGAACGCTAGAGCATCTAGTCATTATTCCTGATGAAGGCTAGAGCATCTAGTCATTATACCTGATGGAGGCTAGAGCATCTAGTCTAGAGCATCTAGTCATTATTCCTGATGAAGGCTAGAGCATCTAGTCATTATTCCTGATGAAGGCTAAGGCATCTAGTCATTATTCCTGATGAAGGCTAGGGCATCTAGTCATTATTCCTGATGAAGGCTAGGGCATCTAGTCATTATTCCTGATGAAGGCTAGAGCATCTAGTCATTATTCCTGATGAAGGCTAGGGCATCTAGTCATTATTCCTGATGAAGGCTAGGGCATCTAGTCATTATTCCTGATAAAGACTAGAGCATCTAGTCATTATTCCTGATGAAGATTAGAGCATCTAGTCATTATTCCTGATGAAGGCTAGACATCTAGTCATCATTCCTGATGAAGGCTAGGGCATCTAGTCATTATTCCTGATGAAGGCTAGAGCATCTAGTCATTATTCCTGATGAAGGCTAGAGCATCTAGTCATTATTCCTGATGAAGGCTAGAGCATCTAGTCATTATTCCTGATAAAGGCTAGAGCATCTAGTCAATTTACTTGATGAAGGCTAGAGCATCTAGTCTAGAGCATCTAGTCATTATTCCTGATGAAGGCTAGAGCATCTAGTCATTATTCCTTATGAAGGCTAAGGCATCTAGTCATTATTCCTGATGAAGGCTAGGGCATCTCGTCATTATTCCTGATGAAGGCGAGAGCATCTAGTCATTATTCCTGATGAAGGCTAGAGCATCTAGTCATTATTCCTGATGAAGGCTGGAGCATCTAGTCACTATTCCTGATGAAGGCTAGAGCATCTAATCATTATTCCTGATGAAGGCTAGAGCATCTAGTCATTATTCCTGATGAAGGCTAGAGCATCTAGTCATTATACCTGATGAAGGCTAGAGCATCTAGTCATTATTCCTGATGAAGGCTAGAGCATCTAGTCATTATTCCTGATGAAGGCTAGAGCACCTAGTCATTATTCCTGATGAAGGCTAGAGCATCTAATCATTATTCCTGATGAAAGGTAGAGCATCTAGTCATTATACCTGATGAAGGCTAGAGCATCTAGTCATTATTCCTGATGAAGGCTAGAGCATCTAGTCATTATTCCTGATGAAGGCTAGAGCACCTAGTCATTATTCCTGATGAAGGCTAGAGCATCTAGTCATTATTCCTGATGAAGGCTAGAGCATCTAGTTATTATTCCTGATGAAAGGTAGAGCATCTAGTCATTATTCCTAATGAAGGCTAGAGCATCTAGTCATTATTCCTGATGAAGGCTAGAGTATCTAGTCATTATTCCTGATGAAGACTAAAGCATCTAGTCATTATTCCTGATGGAGGCTAGAGCATCTAGTCATTATTCCTGATGAAGATTAGAGCATCTAGTCATTATTCCTGATGAAGACTAGAGCATCTAGTCATTATTCCTGTTGAAGATTAGAGCATCTAGTCATTATTCCTGATGAAGGCTAGACATCTAGTCATCATTCCTGATGAAGGCTAGGGCATCTAGTCATTATTCCTGATGAAGGCTAGAGCATCTAGTCATTATTCCTGATGAAGGCTAGAGCATCTAGTCATTATTCCTGATGAACGCTAGAGCATCTAGTCATTATTCCTGATAAAGGCTAGAGCATCTAGTCATTATTCCTGATAAAGGCTAGAGCATCTAGTCATTATACCTGATGAAGGCTAGAGCATCTAGTCTAGAGCATCTAGTCATTATTCCTGATGAAGGCTAGAGCATCTAGTCATTATTCCTGATGAAGGCTAAGGCATCTAGTCATTATTCCTGATGAAGGCTAGGGCATCTAGTCATTATTCCTGATGAAGGCTAGAGCATCTAGTCATTATTCCTGATGAAGGCTAGAGCATCTAGTCATTATTCCTGATGAAGGCTGGAGCATCTAGTCACTATTCCTGATGAAGGCTAGAGCATCTAGTCATTATTCCTGATGAAGGCAAGAGCATCTAGTCATTATTCCTGATGAAGGCTAGAGCATCTAGTCATTATTCCTGATGAAGGCTAGAGCATCTAGTCATTATTCCTGATGAACGCTAGGGCATCTAGTCATTATTCCTGATAAAGGCTAGAGCATCTAGTCATTATACCTGATGGAGGCTAGAGCATCTAGTCTAGAGCATCTAGTCATTATTCCTGATGAAGGCTAGAGCATCTAGTCATTATTCCTGATGAAGGCTAAGGCATCTAGTCATTATTCCTGATGAAGGCTAGGGCATCTAGTCATTATTCCTGATGAAGGCTAGAGCATCTAGTCATTATTCCTGATGAAGGCTAGAGCATCTAGTCATTATTCCTGATGAAGGCTGGAGCATCTAGTCACTATTCCTGATGAAGGCTAGAGCATCTAGTCATTATTCCTGATGAAGGCTAGAGCATCTAGTCATTATTGCTGATGAAGGCTAGAGCATCTAGTCATTATTCCTGATGAAGGCTAGAGCATCTAGTCATTATTCATGATGAACGCTAGAGCATCTAGTCATTATTCCTAATAAATGCTAGAGCATCTAGTCATTATACCTGATGAAGGCTAGAGCATCTAGTCTAGAGCATCTAGTCATTATTCCTGATGAAGTCTAGAGCATCTAGTCATTATTCCTGATGAAGGCTAAGGCATCTAGTCATTATTCCTGATGAAGGCTAGGGCATCTAGTCAATTTTCCTGATGAAGGCTAGAGCATCTAGTCATTATTCCTGATGAAGGCTAGAGCATCTAGTCATTATTCCTGATGAAGATTAGAGCATCTAGTCATTATTCCTGATGAAGGCTAGACATCTAGTCATCATTCCTGATGAAGGCTAGGGCATCTAGTCATTATTCCTGATGAAGGCTAGAGCATCTAGTCATTATTCCTGATGAAGGCTAGAGCATCTAGTCATTATTCCTGATGAAAGGCTAGAGCATCTAGTCATTATTCCTGATAAAGGCCAGAGCATCTAGTCATTATACCTGATGAAGGCTAGAGCATCTAGTCTAGAGCATCTAGTCATTATTCCTGATGAAGGCTAGAGCATCTAGTCATTATTCCTGATGAAGGCTAAGGCATCTAGTCATTATTCCTGATGAAGGCTAGGGCATCTAGTCATTATTCCTGATGAAGGCTAGAGCATCTAGTCATTATTCCTGATGAAGGCTAGAGCATCTAGTCATTATTCCTGATGAAGGCTGGAGCATCTAGTCACTATTCCTGATGAAGGCTAGAGCATCTAGTCATTATTCCTGATGAAGGCTAGAGCATCTAGTCATTATTCCTGATGAAGGCTAGAGCATCTATTCATTATACCTGATGAAGGCTAGAGCATCTAGTCATTATTCCTGATGAAGGCTAGAGCATCTAGTCATTATTACTGATGAAGGCTAGAGCACCTAGTCATTATTCCTGATGAAGGCTAGAGCATCTAGTCATTATTCCTGATGAAGGCTAGAGCATCTAGTCATTATTCCTGATGAAAGGTAGAGCATCTAGTCATTATTCCTAATGAAGGCTAGAGCATCTAGTCATTATTCCTGATGAAGGCTAGAGTATCTAGTCATTATTCCTGATGAAGACTAAAGCATCTAGTCATTATTCCTGATGGAGGCTAGAGCATCTAGTCATTATTCCTGATGAAGATTAGAGCACTAGTCATTATTCCTGATGAAGACTAGAGCATCTAGTCATTATTCCTGTTGAAGATTAGAGCATCTAGTCATTATTCCTGATGAAGGCTAGACATCTAGTCATCATTCCTGATGAAGGCTAGGGCATCTAGTCATTATTCCTGATGAAGGCTAGAGCATCTAGTCATTATTCCTGATGAAGGCTAGAGCATCTAGTCATTATTCCTGATGAACGCTAGAGCATCTAGTCATTATTCCTGGTAAAGGTTAGAGCATCTAGTCATTATACCTGATGAAGGCTAGAGCATCTAGTCTAGAGCATCTAGTCATTATTCCTGATGAAGGCTAGAGCATCTAGTCATTATTCCTGATGAAGGCTAAGGCATCTAGTCATTATTCCTGATGAAGGCTAGGGCATCTAGTCATTATTCCTGATGAAGGCTAGAGCATCTAGTCATTATTCCTGATGAAGGCTAGAGCATCTAGTCATTATTCCTGATGAACGCTAGGGCATCTAGTCATTATTCCTGATAAAGGCTAGAGCATCTAGTCATTATACCTGATGGAGGCTAGAGCATCTAGTCTAGAGCATCTAGTCATTATTCCTGATGAAGGCTAGAGCATCTAGTCATTATTCCTGATGAAGGCTAAGGCATCTAGTCATTATTCCTGATGAAGGCTAGGGCATCTAGTCATTATTCCTGATGAAGGCTAGAGCATCTAGTCATTATTCCTGATGAAGGCTAGAGCATCTAGTCATTATTCCTGATGAAGGCTGGAGCATCTAGTCACTATTCCTGATGAAGGCTAGAGCATCTAGTCATTATTCCTGATGAAGGCTAGAGCATCTAGTCATTATTGCTGATGAAGGCTAGAGCATCTAGTCATTATTCCTGATGAAGGCTAGAGCATCTAGTCATTATTCATGATGAACGCTAGAGCATCTAGTCATTATTCCTAATAAAGGCTAGAGCATCTAGTCATTATACCTGATGAAGGCTAGAGCATCTAGTCTAGAGCATCTAGTCATTATTCCTGATGAAGTCTAGAGCATCTAGTCATTATTCCTGATGAAGGCTAAGGCATCTAGTCATTATTCCTGATGAAGGCTAGGGCATCTAGTCAATTTTCCTGATGAAGGCTAGAGCATCTAGTCATTATTCCTGATGAAGGCTAGAGCATCTAGTCATTATTCCTGATGAAGATTAGAGCATCTAGTCATTATTCCTGATGAAGGCTAGACATCTAGTCATCATTCCTGATGAAGGCTAGGGCATCTAGTCATTATTCCTGATGAAGGCTAGAGCATCTAGTCATTATTCCTGATGAAGGCTAGAGCATCTAGTCATTATTCCTGATGAAAGGCTAGAGCATCTAGTCATTATTCCTGATAAAGGCCAGAGCATCTAGTCATTATACCTGATGAAGGCTAGAGCATCTAGTCTAGAGCATCTAGTCATTATTCCTGATGAAGGCTAGAGCATCTAGTCATTATTCCTGATGAAGGCTAAGGCATCTAGTCATTATTCCTGATGAAGGCTAGGGTATCTAGTCATTATTCCTGATGAAGGCTAGAGCATCTAGTCATTATTCCTGATGAAGGCTAGAGCATCTAGTCATTATTCCTGATGAAGGCTGGAGCATCTAGTCACTATTCCTGATGAAGGCTAGAGCATCTAGTCATTATTCCTGATGAAGGCTAGAGCATCTAGTCATTATTCCTGATGAAGGCTAGAGCATCTATTCATTATACCTGATGAAGGCTAGAGCATCTAGTCATTATTCCTGATGAAGGCTAGAGCATCTAGTCATTATTACTGATGAAGGCTAGAGCACCTAGTCATTATTCCTGATGAAGGCTAGAGCATCTAGTCATTATTCCTGATGAAGGCTAGAGCATCTAGTCATTATTCCTGATGAAAGGTAGAGCATCTAGTCATTATTCCTAATGAAGGCTAGAGCATCTAGTCATTATTCCTGATGAAGGCTAGAGTATCTAGTCATTATTCCTGATGAAGACTAAAGCATCTAGTCATTATTCCTGATGGAGGCTAGAGCATCTAGTCATTATTCCTGATGAAGATTAGAGCACTAGTCATTATTCCTGATGAAGACTAGAGCATCTAGTCATTATTCCTGTTGAAGATTAGAGCATCTAGTCATTATTCCTGATGAAGGCTAGACATCTAGTCATCATTCCTGATGAAGGCTAGGGCATCTAGTCATTATTCCTGATGAAGGCTAGAGCATCTAGTCATTATTCCTGATGAAGGCTAGAGCATCTAGTCATTATTCCTGATGAACGCTAGAGCATCTAGTCATTATTCCTGGTAAAGGTTAGAGCATCTAGTCATTATACCTGATGAAGGCTAGAGCATCTAGTCTAGAGCATCTAGTCATTATTCCTGATGAAGGCTAGAGCATCTAGTCATTATTCCTGATGAAGGCTAAGGCATCTAGTCATTATTCCTGATGAAGGCTAGGGCATCTAGTCATTATTCCTGATGAAGGCTAGAGCATCTAGTCATTATTCCTGATGAAGGCTAGAGCATCTAGTCATTATTCCTGATGAAGGCTGGAGCATCTAGTCACTATTCCTGATGAAGGCTAGAGCATCTAGTCATTATTCCTGATGAAGACTAGAGCATCTAGTCATTATTCCTGATGAAGGCTAGAGCATCTAGTCATTATTCCTGATGAAGGCTAGAGCATCTAGTCATTATTCCTGATGGAGGCTAGAGCATCTAGTCTAGAGCATCTAGTCATTATTCCTGATGAAGGCTAGAGCATCTAGTCATTATTCCTGATGAAGGCTAAGGCATCTAGTCATTATTCCTGATGAAGGCTAGGGCATCTAGTCATTATTCCTGATGAAGGCTAGGGCATCTAGTCATTATTCCTGATGAAGGCTAGAGCATCTAGTCATTATTCCTGATGAAGGCTAGGGCATCTAGTCATTATTCCTGATAAAGACTAGAGCATCTAGTCATTATTCCTGATGAAGATTAGAGCATCTAGTCATTATTCCTGATGAAGGCTAGACATCTAGTCATCATTCCTGATGAAGGCTAGGGCATCTAGTCATTATTCCTGATGAAGGCTAGAGCATCTAGTCATTATTCCTGATGAAGGCTAGAGCATCTAGTCATTATTCCTGATGAAGGCTAGAGCATCTAGTCATTATTCCTGATAAAGGCTAGAGCATCTAGTCAATTTACTTGATGAAGGCTAGAGCATCTAGTCTAGAGCATCTAGTCATTATTCCTGATGAAGGCTAGAGCATCTAGTCATTATTCCTTATGAAGGCTAAGGCATCTAGTCATTATTCCTGATGAAGGCTAGGGCATCTCGTCATTATTCCTGATGAAGGCGAGAGCATCTAGTCATTATTCCTGATGAAGGCTAGAGCATCTAGTCATTATTCCTGATGAAGGCTGGAGCATCTAGTCACTATTCCTGATGAAGGCTAGAGCATCTAATCATTATTCCTGATGAAGGCTAGAGCATCTAGTCATTATTCCTGATGAAGGCTAGAGCATCTAGTCATTATACCTGATGAAGGCTAGAGCATCTAGTCATTATTCCTGATGAAGGCTAGAGCATCTAGTCATTATTCCTGATGAAGGCTAGAGCACCTAGTCATTATTCCTGATGAAGGCTAGAGCATCTAGTCATTATTCCTGATGAAGGCTAGAGCATCTAATCATTATTCCTGATGAAAGGTAGAGCATCTAGTCATTATTCCTGATGAAGGCTAGAGCATCTAGTCATTATTCCTGATGAAGGCTAGAGCATCTACTCATTATTCCTGATGAAGGCTAGAGCATCTAGTCATTATACCTGATGAAGGCTAGAGCATCTAGTCATTATTCCTGATGAAGGCTAGAGCATCTAGTCATTATTCCTGATGAAGGCTAGAGCACCTAGTCATTATTCCTGATGAAGGCTAGAGCATCTAGTCATTATTCCTGATGAAGGCTAGAGCATCTAGTTATTATTCCTGATGAAAGGTAGAGCATCTAGTCATTATTCCTAATGAAGGCTAGAGCATCTAGTCATTATTCCTGATGAAGGCTAGAGTATCTAGTCATTATTCCTGATGAAGACTAAAGCATCTAGTCATTATTCCTGATGGAGGCTAGAGCATCTAGTCATTATTCCTGATGAAGATTAGAGCATCTAGTCATTATTCCTGATGAAGACTAGAGCATCTAGTCATTATTCCTGTTGAAGATTAGAGCATCTAGTCATTATTCCTGATGAAGGCTAGACATCTAGTCATCATTCCTGATGAAGGCTAGGGCATCTAGTCATTATTCCTGATGAAGGCTAGAGCATCTAGTCATTATTCCTGATGAAGGCTAGAGCATCTAGTCATTATTCCTGATGAGCGCTAGAGCATCTAGTCATTATTCCTGATAAAGGCTAGAGCATCTAGTCATTATACCTGATGAAGGCTAGAGCATCTAGTCTAGAGCATCTAGTCATTATTCCTGATGAAGGCTAGAGCATCTAGTCATTATTCCTGATGAAGGCTAAGGCATCTAGTCATTATTCCTGATGAAGGCTAGGGCATCTAGTCATTATTCCTGATGAAGGCTAGAGCATCTAGTCATTATTCCTGATGAAGGCTAGAGCATCTAGTCATTATTCCTGATGAAGGCTGGAGCATCTAGTCACTATTCCTGATGAAGGATAGAGCATCTAGTCATTATTCCTGATGAAGGCTAGAGCATCTAGTCATTATTCCTGATGAAGGCTAGAGCATCTAGTCATTATTCCTGATGAAGGCTAGAGCATCTAGTCATTATTCCTGATGAACGCTAGGGCATCTAGTCATTATTCCTGATAAAGGCTAGAGCATCTAGTCATTATACCTGATGGAGGCTAGAGCATCTAGTCTAGAGCATCTAGTCATTATTCCTGATGAAGGCTAGAGCATCTAGTCATTATTCCTGATGAAGGCTAAGCCATCTAGTCATTATTCCTGATGAAGGCTAGGGCATCTAGTCATTATTCCTGATGAAGGCCAGGGCATCTAGTCATTATTCCTGATGAAGGCTAGAGCATCTAGTCATTATTCCTGATGAAGGCTAAGGCATCTAGTCATTATTCCTGATGAAGGCTAGGGCATCTAGTCATTATTCCTGATGAAGGCCAGGGCATCTAGTCATTATTCCTGATGAAGGCTAGAGCATCTAGTCATTATTCCTGATGAAGGCTAGGGCATCTAGTCATTATTCCTGATGAAGGCTAGGGCATCTAGTCATTATTCCTGATAAAGACTAGAGCATCTAGTCATTATTCCTGATGAAGATTAGAGCATCTAGTCATTATTCCTGATGAAGGCTAGACATCTAGTCATCATTCCTGATGAAGGCTAGGGCATCTAGTCATTATTCCTGATGAAGGCTAGAGCATCTAGTCATTATTCCTGATGAAGGCTAGAGCATCTAGTCATTATTCCTGATGAAGGCTAGAGCATCTAGTCATTATTCCTGATGAAGGCTAGAGCATCTAGTCATTATTCCTGATGAAGGCTAGAGCATCTAGTCATTATTCCTGATGAAGGCTAGAGCATCTAGTCATTATTCCTGATAAAGGCTAGAGCATCTAGTCATTATACCTGATGAAGGCTAGAGCATCTAGTCTAGAGCATCTAGTCATTATTCATGATGAAGGCTAGAGCATCTAGTCATTATTCCTGATGAAGGCTAAGGCATCTAGTCATTATTCCTGATGAAGGCTAGGGCATCTAGTCATTATTCCTGATGAAGGCTAGAGCATCTAGTCATTATTCCTGATGAAGGCTAGAGCATCTAGTCATTATTCCTGATGAAGGCTGGAGCATCTAGTCACTATTCCTGATGAAGGCTAGAGCATCTAGTCATTATTCCTGATGAAGGCTAGAGCATCTAGTCATTATTCCTGATGAAGGCTAGAGCATCTAGTCATTATACCTGATGAAGGCTAGAGCATCTAGTCATTATTCCTGATGAAGGCTAGAGCATCTAGTCATTATTCCTGATGAAGGCTAGAGCACCTAGTCATTATTCCTGATGAAGGCTAGAGCATCTAGTCATTATTCCTGATGAAGGCTAGAGCATCTAGTCATTATTCCTGATGAAAGGTAGAGCATCTAGTCATTATTCCTAATGAAGGCTAGAGCATCTAGTCATTATTCCTGATGAAGGCCAGAGTATCTAGTCATTATTCCTGATGAAGACTAAAGCATCTAGTCATTATTCCTGATGGAGGCTAGAGCATCTAGTCATTATTCCTGATGAAGTTTAGAGCATCTAGTCATTATTCCTGATGAAGACTAGAGCATCTAGTCATTATTCCTGTTGAAGATTAGAGCATCTAGTCATTATTCCTGATGAAGGCAAGACGTCTAGTCATCATTCCTGATGAAGGCTAGGGCATCTAGTCATTATTCCTGATGAAGGCTACAGCATCTAGTCATTATTCCTGATGAAGGCTAGAGCATCTAGTCATTATTCCTGATGAACGCTAGAGCATCTAGTCATTATTCCTGATAAAGGCTAGAGCATCTAGTCATTATATCTGATGAAGGCTAGAGCATCTAGTCTAGAGCATCTAGTCATTATTCCTGATGAAGGCTAGAGCATCTAGTCATTATTCCTGATGAAGGCTAAGGCATCTAGTCATTATTCCTGATGAAGGCTAGGGCATCTAGTCATTATTCCTGATGAAGGCTAGAGCATCTAGTCATTATTCCTGATGAAGGCTAGAGCATCTAGTCATTATTCCTGATGAAGGCTGGAGCATCTAGTCACTATTCCTGATGAAGGCTAGAGCATCTAGTCATTATTCCTGATGAAGGCTAGAGCATCTAGTCATTATTGCTGATGAAGGCTAGAGCATCTAGTCATTATTCCTGATGAAGGCTAGAGCATCTAGTCATTATTCCTGATGAACGCTAGAGCATCTAGTCATTATTCCTAATAAAGGCTAGAGCATCTAGTCATTATACCTGATGAAGGCTAGAGCATCTAGTCTAGAGCATCTAGTCATTATTCCTGATGAAGTCTAGAGCATCTAGTCATTATTCCTGATGAAGGCTAGAGCATCTAGTCATTATTCCTGATGAAGGCTAGAGCATCTAGTCATTATTCCTGATGAAGATTAGAGCATCTAGTCATTATTCCTGATGAAGGCTAGACATCTAGTCATCATTCCTGATGAAGGCTAGGGCATCTAGTCATTATTCCTGATGAAGGCTAGAGCATCTAGTCATTATTCCTGATGAAGGCTAGAGCATCTAGTCATTATTCCTGATGAAAGGCTAGAGCATCTAGTCATTATTCCTGATAAAGGCCAGAGCATCTAGTCATTATACCTGATGAAGGCTAGAGCATCTAGTCTAGAGCATCTAGTCATTATTCCTGATGAAGGCTAGAGCATCTAGTCATTATTCCTGATGAAGGCTAAGGCATCTAGTCATTATTCCTGATGAAGGCTAGGGCATCTAGTCATTATTCCTGATGAAGGCTAGAGCATCTAGTCATTATTCCTGATGAAGGCTAGAGCATCTAGTCATTATTCCTGATGAAGGCTGGAGCATCTAGTCACTATTCCTGATGAAGGCTAGAGCATCTAGTCATTATTCCTGATGAAGGCTAGAGCATCTAGTCATTATTCCTGATGAAGGCTAGAGCATCTATTCATTATACCTGATGAAGGCTAGAGCATCTAGTCATTATTCCTGATGAAGGCTAGAGCATCTAGTCATTATTCCTGATGAAGGCTAGAGCACCTAGTCATTATTCCTGATGAAGGCTAGAGCATCTAGTCATTATTCCTGATGAAGGCTAGAGCATCTAGTCATTATTCCTGATGAAAGGTAGAGCATCTAGTCATTATTCCTAATGAAGGCTAGAGCATCTAGTCATTATTCCTGATGGAGGCTAGAGTATCTAGTCATTATTCCTGATGAAGATAAGAGCATCTAGTCATTATTCCTGATGAAGACTAGAGCATCTAGTCATTATTCCTGTTGAAGATTAGAGCATCTAGTCATTATTCCTGATGAAGGCTAGACATCTAGTCATCATTCCTGATGAAGGCTAGGGCATCTAGTCATTATTCCTGATGAAGGCTAGAGCATCTAGTCATTATTCCTGATGAAGGCTAGAGCATCTAGTCATTATTCCTGATGAACGCTAGAGCATCTAGTCATTATTCCTGGTAAAGGTTAGAGCATCTAGTCATTATACCTGATGAAGGCTAGAGCATCTAGTCTAGAGCATCTAGTCATTATTCCTGATGAAGGCTAGAGCATCTAGTCATTATTCCTGATGAAGGCTAAGGCATCTAGTCATTATTCCTGATGAAGGCTAGGGCATCTAGTCATTATTCCTGATGAAGGCTAGAGCATCTAGTCATTATTCCTGATGAAGGCTAGAGCATCTAGTCATTATTCCTGATGAAGGCTGGAGCATCTAGTCACTATTCCTGATGAAGGCTAGAGCATCTAGTCATTATTCCTGATGAAGGCTAGAGCATCTAGTCATTATTCCTGATGAAGGCTAGAGCATCTATTCATTATACCTGATGAAGGCTAGAGCATCTAGTCATTATTCCTGATGAAGGCTAGAGCATCTAGTCATTATTCCTGATGAAGGCTAGAGCACCTAGTCATTATTCCTGATGAAGGCTAGAGCATCTAGTCATTATTCCTGATGAAGGCTAGAGCATCTAGTCATTATTCCTGATGAAAGGTAGAGCATCTAGTCATTATTCCTAATGAAGGCTAGAGCATCTAGTCATTATTCCTGATGGAGGCTAGAGTATCTAGTCATTATTCCTGATGAAGATAAGAGCATCTAGTCATTATTCCTGATGAAGACTAGAGCATCTAGTCATTATTCCTGTTGAAGATTAGAGCATCTAGTCATTATTCCTGATGAAGGCTAGACATCTAGTCATCATTCCTGATGAAGGCTAGGGCATCTAGTCATTATTCCTGATGAAGGCTAGAGCATCTAGTCATTATTCCTGATGAAGGCTAGAGCATCTAGTCATTATTCCTGATGAACGCTAGAGCATCTAGTCATTATTCCTGGTAAAGGTTAGAGCATCTAGTCATTATACCTGATGAAGGCTAGAGCATCTAGTCTAGAGCATCTAGTCATTATTCCTGATGAAGGCTAGAGCATCTAGTCATTATTCCTGATGAAGGCTAAGGCATCTAGTCATTATTCCTGATGAAGGCTAGGGCATCTAGTCATTATTCCTGATGAAGGCTAGAGCATCTAGTCATTATTCCTGATGAAGGCTAGAGCATCTAGTCATTATTCCTGATGAAGGCTGGAGCATCTAGTCACTATTCCTGATGAAGGCTAGAGCATCTAGTCATTATTCCTGATGAAGGCTAGAGCATCTAGTCATTATTCCTGATGAAGGCTAGAGCATCTAGTCATTATTCCTGATGAAGGCTAGAGCATCTAGTCATTATTCCTGATGAACGCTAGAGCATCTAGTCATTATTCCTGATGAAGGCTAGAGCATCTAGTCATTATACCTGATGGAGGCTAGAGCATCTAGTCTAGAGCATCTAGTCATTATTCCTGATGAAGGCTAGGGCATCTAGTCATTATTCCTGATGAAGGCTAGAGCATCTAGTCATTATTCCTGATGAAGGCTAGAGCATCTAGTCATTATTCCTGATGAAGGCTGGAGCATCTAGTCACTATTCCTGATGAAGGCTAGAGCATCTAGTCATTATTCCTGATGAAGGCTAGAGCACCTAGTCATTATTCCTGATGAAGGCTAGAGCATCTAGTCATTATTCCTGATGAAGGCTAGAGCATCTAGTCATTATGCCTGATGAAGGGTAGAGCATCTAGTCATTATTCCTAATGAAGGCTAGAGCATCTAGTCATTATTCCTGATGAAGGCTAGAGCATCTAGTCATTATTTCTGATGAAGGCTAGAGTATCTAGTCATTATTCCTGATGAAGATTAGAGCATCTAGTCATTATTCCTGATGGAGGCTAGAGCATCTAGTCATTATTCCTGATGAAGGCTAGAGCATCTAGTTATTATTCCTGATGAAGACTAGAGCATCTAGTCATCATTCCTGATGAAGGCTAAAGCATCTACCTGATGAAGACTAGAGCATCTAGTCATTATTCCTGATGAAGATTAGAGCATCTAGTCATTATACCTGATGAAGGCTAGAGCATCTAGTCATTATTCCTGATGAAGGCTAGAGCATCTAGTCATTATTCCTGATGAAGGCTAGAGCATCTAGTCATTATTCCTGATGAAGGCTAGAGCACCTAGTCATTATTCCTGATGAAGGCTAGAGCATTATTCCTGATGAAGGCTAGAGCATCTAGTCATTATTCCTGATGCAGGGTAGAGCATCTAGTCATTATTATTCATGATGAAGGCTAGGCCATCTAGTCATTATTCCTGATGAAGTCTAGAGCATCTAGTCATTATTCCTGATGAAGGCTAGAGCATCTAGTCATTATTCCGATGAAGGCTAGGGCATCTAGTCATTATTCCTGATGAAGGCTAGGGCATCTAGTCATTATACCTGATGAAGGCTAGAGCATCTAGTCATTATTCCTGATGAAGGCTAGAGCATCTAGTCATTATTCATGATGAAAGCAAGAGCACCTAGTCATTATTCCTGATGAAGGCTAGAGCATTATTCCTGATGAAGGCTAGAGCATCTAGTCATTATTCCTGATGAAGGGTAGAGCATCTAGTCATTATTATTCATGATGAAGGCTAGGCCATCTAGTCATTATTCCTGATGATGTTTAGAGCATCTAGTCATTATTCCTGATGAAGGCTAGAGCATCTAGTCATTATTCCTGATGAAGGCTAGGGCATCTAGTCATTATTCCTGATGAAGGCTAGGGCATCTAGTCATTATTCCTGATAAAGACTAGAGCATCTAGTCATTATTCCTGATGAAGATTAGAGCATCTAGTCATTATTCCTGATGAAGGCTAGACATCTAGTCATCATTCCTGATGAAGGCTAGGGCATCTAGTCATTATTCCTGATGAAGGCTAGAGCATTATTCCTGATGAAGGCTAGAGCATCTAGTCATTATTCCTGATGAAGGGTAGAGCATCTACTCATTATTATTCATGATGAAGGCTAGGCCATCTAGTCATTATTCCTGATGAAGTCTAGAGCATCTAGTCATTATTCCTGATGAAGGCTAGAGCATCTAGTCATTATTCCTGATGAAGGCTAGGGCATCTAGTCATTATTCCTGATGAAGGCTAGGGCATCTAGTCATTATTCCTGATAAAGACTAGAGCATCTAGTCATTATTCCTGATGAAGATTAGAGCATCTAGTCATTATTCCTGATGAAGGCTAGAGCATCTAGTCATTATTCCTGATGAACGCTAGAGCATCTAGTCATTATTGATAAAGGCTAGAGCATCTAGTCATTATACCTGATGAAGGCTAGAGCATCTAGTCTAGAGCATCTAGTCATTATTCCTGATGAAGGCTAGAGCATCTAGTCATTATTCCTGATGAAGGCTAAGGCATCTAGTCATTATTCCTGATGAAGGCTAGGGCATCTAGTCATTATTCCTGATGAAGGCTAGAGCATCTAGTCATTATTCCTGATGAAGGCTAGAGCATCTAGTCATTATTCCTGATGAAGGCTGGAGCATCTAGTCACTATTCCTGATGAAGGCTAGAGCATCTAGTCATTATTCCTGATGAAGGCTAGAGCACCTAGTCATTATTCCTGATGAAGGCTAGAGCATCTAGTCATTATTCCTGATGAAGGCTAGAGCATCTAGTCATTATGCCTGATGAAGGGTAGAGCATCTAGTCATTATTCCTAATGAAGGCTAGAGCATCTAGTCATTATTCCTGATGAAGGCTAGAGCATCTAGTCATTATTTCTGATGAAGGCTAGAGTATCTAGTCATTATTCCTGATGAAGACTAGAGCATCTAGTCATTATTCCTGATGGAGGCTAGAGCATCTAGTCATTATTCCTGATGAAGGCTAGAGCATCTAGTTATTATTCCTGATGAAGACTAGAGCATCTAGTCATCATTCCTGATGAAGGCTAAAGCATCTACCTGATGAAGACTAGAGCATCTAGTCATTATTCCTGATGAAGATTAGAGCATCTAGTCATTATACCTGATGAAGGCTAGAGCATCTAGTCATTATTCCTGATGAAGGCTAGAGCATCTAGTCATTATTCCTGATGAAGGCTAGAGCATCTAGTCATTATTCCTGATGAAGGCTAGAGCACCTAGTCATTATTCCTGATGAAGGCTAGAGCATTATTCCTGATGAAGGCTAGAGCATCTAGTCATTATTCCTGATGCAGGGTAGAGCATCTAGTCATTATTATTCATGATGAAGGCTAGGCCATCTAGTCATTATTCCTGATGAAGTCTAGAGCATCTAGTCATTATTCCTGATGAAGGCTAGAGCATCTAGTCATTATTCCGATGAAGGCTAGGGCATCTAGTCATTATTCCTGATGAAGGCTAGGGCATCTAGTCATTATACCTGATGAAGGCTAGAGCATCTAGTCATTATTCCTGATGAAGGCTAGAGCATCTAGTCATTATTCATGATGAAAGCAAGAGCACCTAGTCATTATTCCTGATGAAGGCTAGAGCATTATTCCTGATGAAGGCTAGAGCATCTAGTCATTATTCCTGATGAAGGGTAGAGCATCTAGTCATTATTATTCATGATGAAGGCTAGGCCATCTAGTCATTATTCCTGATGATGTTTAGAGCATCTAGTCATTATTCCTGATGAAGGCTAGAGCATCTAGTCATTATTCCTGATGAAGGCTATGGCATCTAGTCATTATTCCTGATGAAGGCTAGGGCATCTAGTCATTATTCCTGATAAAGACTAGAGCATCTAGTCATTATTCCTGATGAAGATTAGAGCATCTAGTCATTATTCCTGATGAAGGCTAGACATCTAGTCATCATTCCTGATGAAGGCTAGGGCATCTAGTCATTATTCCTGATGAAGGCTAGAGCATTATTCCTGATGAAGGCTAGAGCATCTAGTCATTATTCCTGATGAAGGGTAGAGCATCTAGTCATTATTATTCATGATGAAGGCTAGGCCATCTAGTCATTATTCCTGATGAAGTCTAGAGCATCTAGTCATTATTCCTGATGAAGGCTAGAGCATCTAGTCATTATTCCTGATGAAGGCTAGGGCATCTAGTCATTATTCCTGATGAAGGCTAGGGCATCTAGTCATTATTCCTGATAAAGACTAGAGCATCTAGTCATTATTCCTGATGAAGATTAGAGCATCTAGTCATTATTCCTGATGAAGGCTAGACATCTAGTCATCATTCCTGATGAAGGCTAGGGCATCTAGTCATTATTCCTGATAAAGGCTAGAGCATCTAGTCATTATTCCTGATGAAGGCTAGAGCATCTAGTCATTATTCCTGATGAAGGCTAGAGCATCTAGTCATTATTCCTGATGAAGGCTAGAGCATCTAGTCATTATTCCTGATGAAAGGTAGAGCATCTAGTCATTATTCCTAATGAAGGCTAGAGCATCTAGTCATTATTCCTGATGAAGACTAAAGCATCTAGTCATTATTCCTGATGGAGGCTAGAGCATCTAGTCATTATTCCTGATGAAGATTAGAGCATCTAGTCATTATTCCTGATGAAGACTAGAGCATCTAGTCATTATTCCTGTTGAAGATTAGAGCATCTAGTCATTATTCCTGATGAAGGCTAGACATCTAGTCATCATTCCTGATGAAGGCTAGGGCATCTAGTCATTATTCCTGATGAAGGCTAGAGCATCTAGTCATTATTCCTGATGAAGGCTAGAGCATCTAGTCATTATTCCTGATGAACGCTAGAGCATCTAGTCATTATTCCTGATAAAGGCTAGAGCATCTAGTCATTATACCTGATGAAGGCTAGAGCATCTAGTCTAGAGCATCTAGTCATTATTCCTGATGAAGGCTAGAGCATCTAGTCATTATTCCTGATGAAGACTAAGGCATCTAGTCATTATTCCTGATGAAGGCTAGGGCATCTAGTCATTATTCCTGATGAAGGCTAGAGCATCTAGTCATTATTCCTGATGAAGGCTAGAGCATCTAGTCATTATTCCTGATGAAGGCTGGAGCATCTAGTCACTATTCCTGATGAAGGCTAGAGCATCTAGTCATTATTCCTGATGAAGGCTAGAGCATCTAGTCATTATTCCTGATGAAGGCTAGAGCATCTAGTCATTATTCCTGATGAAGGCTAGAGCATCTATTCATTATTCCTGATGAACGCTAGAGCATCTAGTCATTATTCCTGATAAAGGCTAGAGCATCTAGTCATTATACCTGATGGAGGCTAGAGCATCTAGTCTAGAGCATCTAGTCATTATTCCTGATGAAGGCTAGAGCATCTAGTCATTATTCCTGATGAAGGCTAAGGCATCTAGTCATTATTCCTGATGAAGGCTAGGGCATCTAGTCATTATTCCTGATGAAGGCTAGAGCATCTAGTCATTATTCCTGATGAAGGCTAGAGCATCTAGTCATTATTCCTGATGAAGGCTGGAGCATCTAGTCACTATTCCTGATGAAGGCTAGAGCATCTAGTCATTATTCCTGATGAAGGCTAGAGCATCTAGTCATTATTCCTGATGAAGGCTAGAGCATCTAGTCATTTTACCTGATGAAGGCTAGAGCATCTAGTCATTATTCCTGATGAAGGCTAGAGCATCTAGTCATTATTCCTGATGAAGGCTAGAGCACCTAGTCATTATTCCTGATGAAGGGTAGAGCATCTAGTCATTATTCCTAATGAAGGCTAGAGCATCTAGTCATTATTCCTGATGAAGGCTAGAGCATCTAGTCATTATTCCTGATGAAGGCTAGAGTATCTAGTCATTATTCCTGATGAAGGCTAGAGTATCTAGTCATTATTCCTGATGAAGACTAGAGCATCTAGTCATTATTCCTGATGGAGGCTAGAGCATCTAGTCATTATTCCTGATGAAGGCTAGAGCATCTAGTTATTATTCCTGATGAAGACTAGAGCATCTAGTCATCATTCCTGATGAAGGCTAAAGCATCTACCTGATGAAGACTAGAGCATCTAGTCATTATTCCTGATGAAGATTAGAGCATCTAGTCATTATACCTGATGAAGGCTAGAGCATCTAGTCATTATTCCTGATGAAGGCTAGAGCATCTAGTCATTATTCCTGATGAAGGCTAGAGCATCTAGTCATTATTCCTGATGAAGGCTAGAGCACCTAGTCATTATTCCTGATGAAGGCTAGAGCATTAATCCTGATGAAGGCTAGAGCATCTAGTCATTATTCCTGATGAAGGGTAGAGCATCTAGTCATTATTATTCATGATGAAGGCTAGGCCATCTAGTCATTATTCCTGATGAAGTCTAGAGCATCTAGTCATTATTCCTGATGAAGGCTAGGGCATCTAGTCATTATTCCTGATGAAGGCTAGGGCATCTAGTCATTATACCTGATGAAGGCTAGAGCATCTAGTCATTATTCCTGATGAAGGCTAGAGCATCTAGTCATTATTCCTGATGAAGGCTAGAGCACCTAGTCATTATTCCTGATGAAGGCTAGAGCATCTAGTCATTATTCCTGATGAAGGCTAGACATCTAGTCATCATTCCTGATGAAGGCTAGGGCATCTAGTCATTATTCCTGATGAAGGCTAGAGCATCTAGTCATTATTCCTGATGAAGGCTAGAGCATCTAGTCATTATTCCTGATGAACGCTAGAGCATCTAGTCATTATTCCTGATAAAGGCTAGAGCATCTAGTCATTATACCTGATGAAGGCTAGAGCATCTAGTCTAGAGCATCTAGTCATTATTCCTGATGAAGGCTAGAGCATCTAGTCATTATTCCTGATGAAGGCTAAGGCATCTAGTCATTATTCCTGATGAAGGCTAGGGCATCTAGTCATTATTCCTGATGAAGGCTAGAGCATCTAGTCATTATTCCTGATGAAGGCTAGAGCATCTAGTCATTATTCCTGATGAAGGCTGGAGCATCTAGTCACTATTCCTGATGAAGGCTAGAGCATCTAGTCATTATTCCTGATGAAGGCTAGAGCATCTAGTCATTATTCCTGATGAAGGCTAGAGCATCTAGTCATTATTCCTGATGAAGGCTAGAGCATCTATTCATTATTCCTGATGAACGCTAGAGCATCTAGTCATTATTCCTGATAAAGTCTAGAGCATCTAGTCATTATACCTGATGGAGGCTAGAGCATCTAGTCTAGAGCATCTAGTCATTATTCCTGGCTAGAGCATCTAGTCATTATTCCTGATGAAGGCTAAGGCATCTAGTCATTATTCCTGATGAAGGCTAGGGCATCTAGTCATTATTCCTGATGAAGGCTAGAGCATCTAGTCATTATTCCTGATGAAGGCTAGAGCATCTAGTCATTATTCCTGATGAAGGCTGGAGCATCTAGTCACTATTCCTGATGAAGGCTAGAGCATCTAGTCATTATTCCTGATGAAGGCTAGAGCATCTAGTCATTATTCCTGATGAAGGCTAGAGCATCTAGTCATATACCTGATGAAGGCTAGAGCATCTAGTCATTATTCCTGATGAAGGCTAGAGCATCTAGTCATTATTCCTGATGAAGGCTAGAGCACCTAGTCATTATTCCTGATGAAGGGTAGAGCATCTAGTCATTATTCCTAATGAAGGCTAGAGCATCTAGTCATTATTCCTGATGAAGGCTAGAGCATCTAGTCATTATTCCTGATGAAGGCTAGAGTATCTAGTCATTATTCCTGATGAAGGCTAGAGTATCTAGTCATTATTCCTGATGAAGACTAGAGCATCTAGTCATTATTCCTGATGGAGGCTAGAGCATCTAGTCATTATTCCTGATGAAGGCTAGAGCATCTAGTTATTATTCCTGATGAAGACTAGAGCATCTAGTCAACATTCCTGATGAAGGCTAAAGCATCTACCTGATGAAGACTAGAGCATCTAGTCATTATTCCTGATGAAGATTAGAGCATCTAGTCATTATACCTGATGAAGGCTAGAGCATCTAGTCATTATTCCTGATGAAGGCTAGAGCATCTAGTCATTATTCCTGATGAAGGCTAGAGCACCTAGTCATTATTCCTGATGAAGGCTAGAGCATTAATCCTGATGAAGGCTAGAGCATCTAGTCATTATTCCTGATGAAGGGTAGAGCATCTAGTCATTATTATTCATGATGAAGGCTAGGCCATCTAGTCATTATTCCTGATGAAGTCTAGAGCATCTAGTCATTATTCCTGATGAAGGCTAGGGCATCTAGTCATTATACCTGATGAAGGCTAGAGCATCTAGTCATTATTCCTGATGAAGGCTAGAGCATCTAGTCATTATTCCTGATGAAGGCTAGAGCACCTAGTCATTATTCCTGATGAAGGCTAGAGCATCTAGTCATTATTCCTGATGAAGGCTATACATCTAGTCATCATTCCTGATGAAGGCTAGGGCATCTAGTCATTATTCCTGATGAAGGCTAGAGCATCTAGTCATTATTCCTGATGAAGGCTAGAGCATCTAGTCATTATTCCTGATGAACGCTAGAGCATCTAGTCATTATTCCTGATAAAGGCTAGAGCATCTAGTCATTATACCTGATGAAGGCTAGAGCATCTAGTCTAGAGCATCTAGTCATTATTCCTGATGAAGGCTAGAGCATCTAGTCATTATTCCTGATGAAGGCTAAGGCATCTAGTCATTATTCCTGATGAAGGCTAGGGCATCTAGTCATTATTCCTGATGAAGGCTAGAGCATCCAGTCATTATTCCTGATGAAGGCTAGAGCATCTAGTCATTATTCCTGATGAAGGCTGGAGCAGCTAGTCACTATTCCTGATGAAGGCTAGAGCATCTAGTCATTATTCCTGATGAAGGCTAGAGCATCTAGTCATTATTCCTGATGAAGGCTAGAGCATCTAGTCATTATTCCTGATGAAGGCTAGAGCATCTATTCATTATTCCTGATGAACGCTAGAGCATCTAGTCATTATTCCTGATAAAGTCTAGAGCATCTAGTCATTATACCTGATGGAGGCTAGAGCATCTAGTCTAGAGCATCTAGTCATTATTCCTGATGAAGGCTAGAGCATCTAGTCATTATTCCTGATGAAGGCTAAGGCATCTAGTCATTATTCCTGATGAAGGCTAGGGCATCTAGTCATTATTCCTGATGAAGGCTAGAGCATCTAGTCATTATTCCTGATGAAGGCTAGAGCATCTAGTCATTATTCCTGATGAAGGCTGGAGCATCTAGTCATTATTCCTGATGAAGGCTAGAGCACCTAGTCATTATTCCTGATGAAGGCTAGAGCATTAATCCTGATGAAGGCTAGAGCATCTAGTCATTATTCCTGATGAAGGGTAGAGCATCTAGTCATTATTATTCATGATGAAGGCTAGGCCATCTAGTCATTATTCCTGATGAAGTCTAGAGCATCTAGTCATTATTCCTGATGAAGGCTAGAGCATCTAGTCATTATTCCTGATGAAGGCTAGGGCATCTAGTCATTATTCCTGATGAAGGCTAGGGCATCTAGTCATTATACCTGATGAAGGCTAGAGCATCTAGTCATTATTCCTGATGAAGGCTAGAGCATCTAGTCATTATTCCTGATGAAGGCTAGAGCACCTAGTCATTATTCCTGATGAAGGCTAGAGCATCTAGTCATTATTCCTGATGAAGGCTAGACATCTAGTCATCATTCCTGATGAAGGCTAGGGCATCTAGTCATTATTCCTGATGAAGGCTAGAGCATCTAGTCATTATTCCTGATGAAGGCTAGAGCATCTAGTCATTATTCCTGATGAACGCTAGAGCATCTAGTCATTATTCCTGATAAAGGCTAGAGCATCTAGTCATTATACCTGATGAAGGCTAGAGCATCTAGTCTAGAGCATCTAGTCATTATTCCTGATGAAGGCTAGAGCATCTAGTCATTATTCCTGATGAAGGCTAAGGCATCTAGTCATTATTCCTGATGAAGGCTAGGGCATCTAGTCATTATTCCTGATGAAGGCTAGAGCATCTAGTCATTATTCCTGATGAAGGCTAGAGCATCTAGTCATTATTCCTGATGAAGGCTGGAGCATCTAGTCACTATTCCTGATGAAGGCTAGAGCATCTAGTCATTATTCCTGATGAAGGCTAGAGCATCTAGTCATTATTCCTGATGAAGGCTAGAGCATCTAGTCATTATTCCTGATGAAGGCTAGAGCATCTATTCATTATTCCTGATGAACGCTAGAGCATCTAGTCATTATTCCTGATAAAGTCTAGAGCATCTAGTCATTATACCTGATGGAGGCTAGAGCATCTAGTCTAGAGCATCTAGTCATTATTCCTGATGAAGGCTAGAGCATCTAGTCATTATTCCTGATGAAGGCTAAGGCATCTAGTCATTATTCCTGATGAAGGCTAGGGCATCTAGTCATTATTCCTGATGAAGGCTAGAGCATCTAGTCATTATTCCTGATGAAGGCTAGAGCATCTAGTCATTATTCCTGATGAAGGCTGGAGCATCTAGTCACTATTCCTGATGAAGGCTAGAGCATCTAGTCATTATTCCTGATGAAGGCTAGAGCATCTAGTCATTATTCCTGATGAAGGCTAGAGCATCTAGTCATATACCTGATGAAGGCTAGAGCATCTAGTCATTATTCCTGATGAAGGCTAGAGCATCTAGTCATTATTCCTGATGAAGGCTAGAGCACCTAGTCATTATTCCTGATGAAGGGTAGAGCATCTAGTCATTATTCCTAATGAAGGCTAGAGCATCTAGTCATTATTCCTGATGAAGGCTAGAGCATCTAGTCATTATTCCTGATGAAGGCTAGAGTATCTAGTCATTATTCCTGATGAAGGCTAGAGTATCTAGTCATTATTCCTGATGAAGACTAGAGCATCTAGTCATTATTCCTGATGGAGGCTAGAGCATCTAGTCATTATTCCTGATGAAGGCTAGAGCATCTAGTTATTATTCCTGATGAAGACTAGAGCATCTAGTCAACATTCCTGATGAAGGCTAAAGCATCTACCTGATGAAGACTAGAGCATCTAGTCATAATTCCTGATGAAGATTAGAGCATCTAGTCATTATACCTGATGAAGGCTAGAGCATCTAGTCATTATTCCTGATGAAGGCTAGAGCATCTAGTCATTATTCCTGATGAAGGCTAGAGCACCTAGTCATTATTCCTGATGAAGGCTAGAGCATTAATCCTGATGAAGGCTAGAGCATCTAGTCATTATTCCTGATGAAGGGTAGAGCATCTAGTCATTATTATTCATGATGAAGGCTAGGCCATCTAGTCATTATTCCTGATGAAGTCTAGAGCATCTAGTCATTATTCCTGATGAAGGCTAGGGCATCTAGTCATTATACCTGATGAAGGCTAGAGCATCTAGTCATTATTCCTGATGAAGGCTAGAGCATCTAGTCATTATTCCTGATGAAGGCTAGAGCACCTAGTCATTATTCCTGATGAAGGCTAGAGCATCTAGTCATTATTCCTGATGAAGGCTATACATCTAGTCATCATTACTGATGAAGGCTAGGGCATCTAGTCATTATTCCTGATGAAGGCTAGAGCATCTAGTCATTATTCCTGATGAAGGCTAGAGCATCTAGTCATTATTCCTGATGAACGCTAGAGCATCTAGTCATTATTCCTGATAAAGGCTAGAGCATCTAGTCATTATACCTGATGAAGGCTAGAGCATCTAGTCTAGAGCATCTAGTCATTATTCCTGATGAAGGCTAGAGCATCTAGTCATTATTCCTGATGAAGGCTAAGGCATCTAGTCATTATTCCTGATGAAGGCTAGGGCATCTAGTCATTATTCCTGATGAAGGCTAGAGCATCCAGTCATTATTCCTGATGAAGGCTAGAGCATCTAGTCATTATTCCTGATGAAGGCTGGAGCAGCTAGTCACTATTCCTGATGAAGGCTAGAGCATCTAGTCATTATTCCTGATGAAGGCTAGAGCATCTAGTCATTATTCCTGATGAAGGCTAGAGCATCTAGTCATTATTCCTGATGAAGGCTAGAGCATCTATTCATTATTCCTGATGAACGCTAGAGCATCTAGTCATTATTCCTGATAAAGTCTAGAGCATCTAGTCATTATACCTGATGGAGGCTAGAGCATCTAGTCTAGAGCATCTAGTCATTATTCCTGATGAAGGCTAGAGCATCTAGTCATTATTCCTGATGAAGGCTAAGGCATCTAGTCATTATTCCTGATGAAGGCTAGGGCATCTAGTCATTATTCCTGATGAAGGCTAGAGCATCTAGTCATTATTCCTGATGAAGGCTAGAGCATCTAGTCATTATTCCTGATGAAGGCTGGAGCATCTAGTCACTATTCCTGATGAAGGCTAGAGCATCTAGTCATTATTCCTGATGAAGGCTAGAGCATCTAGTCATTATTCCTGATGAAGGCTAGAGCATCTAGTCATTATACCTGATGAAGGCTAGAGCATCTAGTCATTATTCCTGATGAAGGATAGAGCATCTAGTCATTATTCCTGATGAAGGCTAGAGCACCTAGTCATTATTCCTGATGAAGGGTAGAGCATCTAGTCATTATTCCTAATGAAGGCTAGAGCATCTAGTCATTATTCCTGATGAAGGCTAGAGCATCTAGTCATTATTCCTGATGAAGGCTAGAGTATCTAGTCATTATTCCTGATGAAGGCTAGAGTATCTAGTCATTATTCCTGATGAAGACTAGAGCATCTAGTCATTATTCCTGATGGAGGCTAGAGCATCTAGTCATTATTCCTGATGAAGGCTAGAGCATCTAGTTATTATTCCTGATGAAGACTAGAGCATCTAGTCAACATTCCTGATGAAGGCTAAAGCATCTACCTGATGAAGACTAGAGCATCTAGTCATTATTCCTGATGAAGATTAGAGCATCTAGTCATTATACCTGATGAAGGCTAGAGCATCTAGTCATTATTCCTGATGAAGGCTAGAGCATCTAGTCATTATTCCTGATGAAGGCTAGAGCATCTAGTCATTATTCCTGATGAAGGCTAGAGCACCTAGTCATTATTCCTGATGAAGGCTAGAGCATTATTCCTGATGAAGGCTAGAGCATCTAGTCATTATTCCTGATGAAGGGTAGAGCATCTAGTCATTATTATTCATGATGAAGGCTAGGCCATCTAGTCATTATTCCTGATGAAGTCTAGAGCATCTAGTCATTATTCCTGATGAAGGCTAGAGCATCTAGTCATTATTCCTGATGAAGGCTAGGGCATCTAGTCATTATTCCTGATGAAGGCTAGGGCATCTAGTCATTATACCTGATGAAGGCTAGAGCATCTAGTCATTATTCCTGATGAAGGCTAGAGCATCTAGTCATTATTCCTGATGAAGGCTAGAGCATCTAGTCATTATTCCTGATGAAGGCTAGAGCACCTAGTCATTATTCCTGATGATGGCTAGAGCATCTAGTCATTATTCCTGATGAAGGCTAGAGCATCTAGTCATTATTCCTGATGAAAGGTAGAGCATCTAGTCATTATTCCTAATGAAGGCTAGAGCATCTAGTCATTATTCCTGATGAAGGCTAGAGTATCTAGTCATTATTCCTGATGAAGACTAAAGCATCTAGTCATTATTCCTGATGGAGGCTAGAGCATCTAGTCATTATTCCTGATGAAGATTAGAGCATCTAGTCATTATTCCTGATGAAGACTAGAGCATCTAGTCATTATTCCTGTTGAAGATTAGAGCATCTAGTCATTATTCCTGATGAAGGCTAGACATCTAGTCATCATTCCTGATGAAGGCTAGGGCATCTAGTCATTATTCCTGATGAAGGCTAGAGCATCTAGTCATTATTCCTGATGAAGGCTAGAGCATCTAGTCATTATTCCTGATGAACGCTAGAGCATCTAGTCATTATTCCTGATAAAGGCTAGAGCATCTAGTCATTATACCTGATGAAGGCTAGAGCATCTAGTCTAGAGCATCTAGTCATTATTCCTGATGAAGGCTAGAGCATCTAGTCATTATTCCTGATGAAGGCTAAGGCATCTAGTCATTATTCCTGATGAAGGCTAGGGCATCTAGTCATTATTCCTGATGAAGGCTAGAGCATCTAGTCATTATTCCTGATGAAGGCTAGAGCATCTAGTCATTATTCCTGATGAAGGCTGGAGCATCTAGTCACTATTCCTGATGAAGGCTAGAGCATCTAGTCATTATTCCTGATGAAGGCTAGAGCATCTAGTCATTATTCCTGATGAAGGCTAGAGCATCTAGTCATTATTCCTGATGAACGCTAGAGCATCTAGTCATTATTCCTGATAAAGGCTAGAGCATCTAGTCATTATACCTGATGGAGGCTAGAGCATCTAGTCTAGAGCATCTAGTCATTATTCCTGATGAAGGCTAGAGCATCTAGTCATTATTCCTGATGAAGGCTAAGGCATCTAGTCATTATTCCTGATGAAGGCTAGGGCATCTAGTCATTATTCCTGATGAAGACTAGAGCATCTAGTCA
The DNA here is from genome assembly GCA_028752905.1 of Cladorhizidae sp. MBARI D1340-BT2. Taxonomy (NCBI): domain Eukaryota; kingdom Metazoa; phylum Porifera; class Demospongiae; order Poecilosclerida; family Cladorhizidae; species Cladorhizidae sp. MBARI D1340-BT2. The sequence continues at coordinate 53,275,885 of JAQNBH010000016.1, read as the reverse complement.
TTATTCCTGATGAAGGCTAGAGCATCTAGTCATTATTCCTGATGAAGGCTGGAACATCTAGTCACTATTCCTGATGAAGGCTAGAGCATCTAGTCATTATTCCTGATGAAGGCTAGAGCATCTAGTCATTATTCCTGATGAAGGCTAGACCATCTAGTCATTATACATGATGAAGGCTAGAGCATCTAGTCATTATTCCTGATGAAGGCTAGAGCATCTAGTCATTATTCCTGATGAAGGCTAGAGCACCTAGTCATTATTCCTGATGAAGGCTAGAGCATCTAGTCATTATTCCTGATGAAGGCTAGAGCATCTAGTCATTATGCCTGATGAAGGGTAGAGCATCTAGTCATTATTCCTGATGAAGGCTAGAGCATCTAGTCATTATGCCTGATGAAGGGTAGAGCATCTAGTCATTATTCCTAATGAAGGCTAGAGCATCTAGTCATTATTCCTGATGAAGGCTAGAGCATCTAGTCATTATTCCTGATGAAGGCTAGAGTATCTAGTCATTATTCCTGATGAAGGCTAGAGTATCTAGTCATTATTCCTGATGAAGACTAGAGCATCTAGTCATTATTCCTGTTGGAGGCTAGAGCATCTAGTCATTATTCCTGATGAAGGCTAGAGCATCTAGTTATTATTCCTGATGAAGATTAGAGCATCTAGTCATCATTCCTGATGAAGGCTAAAGCATCTACCTGATGAAGACTAGAGCATCTAGTCATTATTCCTGATGAAGATTAGAGCATCTAGTCATTATACCTGATGAAGGCTAGAGCATCTAGTCATTATTCCTGATGAAGGCTAGAGCATCTAGTCATTATTCCTGATGAAGGCTAGAGCATCTAGTCATTATTCCTGATGAAAGCAAGAGCACCTAGTCATTATTCCTGATGAAGGCTAGAGCATTATTCCTGATGAAGGCTAGAGCATCTAGTCATTATTCCTGATGAAGGGTAGAGCATCTAGTCATTATTATTCATGATGAAGGCTAGGCCATCTAGTCATTATTCCTGATGAAGTCTAGAGCATCTAGTCATTATTCCTGATGAAGGCTAGAGCATCTAGTCATTATTCCTGATGAAGGCTAGGGCATCTAGTCATTATTCCTGATGAAGGCTAGGGCATCTAGTCATTATTCCTGATAAAGACTAGAGCATCTAGTCATTATTCCTGATGAAGATTAGAGCATCTAGTCATTATTCCTGATGAAGGCTAGACATCTAGTCATCATTCCTGATGAAGGCTAGGGCATCTAGTCATTATTCCTGATGAAGGCTAGAGCATTATTCCTGATGAAGGCTAGAGCATCTAGTCATTATTCCTGATGAAGGGTAGAGCATCTAGTCATTATTATTCATGATGAAGGCTAGGCCATCTAGTCATTATTCCTGATGAAGTCTAGAGCATCTAGTCATTATTCCTGATGAAGGCTAGAGCATCTAGTCATTATTCCTGATGAAGGCTAGGGCATCTAGTCATTATTCCTGATGAAGGCTAGGGCATCTAGTCATTATTCCTGATAAAGACTAGAGCATCTAGTCATTATTCCTGATGAAGATTAGAGCATCTAGTCATTATTCCTGATGAAGGCTAGACATCTAGTCATCATTCCTGATGAAGGCTAGGGCATCTAGTCATTATTCCTGATGAAGGCTAGAGCATCTAGTCATTATTCCTGATGAAGGCTAGAGCATCTAGTCATTATTCCTGATGAAGGCTAGAGCATCTAGTCATTATTCCTGATGAAGGCTAGAGCATCTAGTCATTATTCCTGATGAAAGGTAGAGCATCTAGTCATTATTCCTAATGAAGGCTAGAGCATCTAGTCATTATTCCTGATGAAGGCTAGAGTATCTAGTCATTATTCCTGATGAAGACTAAAGCATCTAGTCATTATTCCTGATGGAGGCTAGAGCATCTAGTCATTATTCCTGATGAAGATTAGAGCATCTAGTCATTATTCGTGATGAAGACTAGAGCATCTAGTCATTATTCCTGTTGAAGATTAGAGCATCTAGTCATTATTCCTGATGAAGGCTAGACATCTAGTCATCATTCCTGATGAAGGCTAGGGCATCTAGTCATTATTCCTGATGAAGGCTAGAGCATCTAGTCATTATTCCTGATGAAGGCTAGAGCATCTAGTCATTATTCCTGATGAACGCTAGAGCATCTAGTCATTATACCTGATGAAGGCTAGAGCATCTAGTCTAGAGCATCTAGTCATTATTCCTGATGAAGGCTAGAGCATCTAGTCATTATTCCTGATGAAGGCTAAGGCATCTAGTCATTATTCCTGATGAAGGCTAGGGCATCTAGTCATTATTCCTGATGAAGGCTAGAGCATCTAGTCATTATTCCTGATAAAGGCTAGAGCATCTAGTCATTATTCCTGATGAAGGCTGGAGCATCTAGTCACTATTCCTGATGAAGGCTAGAGCATCTAGTCATTATTCCTGATGAAGGCTAGAGCATCTAGTCATTATTCCTGATGAAGGCTAGAGCATCTAGTCATTATTCCTGATGAAGGCTAGAGCATCTAGTCATTATTCCTGATGAAGGCTGGAGCATCTAGTCACTATTCCTGATGAAGGCTAGAGTATCTAGTCATTATTCCTGATGAAGACTAAAGCATCTAGTCATTATTCCTGATGGAGGCTAGAGCATCTAGTCATTATTCCTGATGAAGATTAGAGCATCTAGTCATTATTCCTGATGAAGACTAGAGCATCTAGTCATTATTCCTGTTGAAGATTAGAGCATCTAGTCATTATTCCTGATGAAGGCTAGACATCTAGTCATCATTCCTGATGAAGGCTAGGGCATCTAGTCATTATTCCTGATGAAGGCTAGAGCATCTAGTCATTATTCCTGATGAAGGCTAGAGCATCTAGTCATTATTCCTGATGAACGCTAGAGCATCTAGTCATTATTCCTGATAAAGGCTAGAGCATCTAGTCATTATACCTGATGAAGGCTAGAGCATCTAGTCTAGAGCATCTAGTCATTATTCCTGATGAAGGCTAGAGCATCTAGTCATTATTCCTGATGAAGGCTAAGGCATCTAGTCATTATTCCTGATGAAGGCTAGGGCATCTAGTCATTATTCCTGATGAAGGCTAGAGCATCTAGTCATTATTCCTGATGAAGGCTAGAGCATCTAGTCATTATTCCTGATGAAGGCTGGAGCATCTAGTCACTATTCCTGATGAAGGCTAGAGCATCTAGTCATTATTCCTGATGAAGGCTAGAGCATCTAGTCATTATTCCTGATGAAGGCTAGAGCATCTAGTCATTATTCCTGATGAACACTAGAGCATCTAGTCATTATTCCTGATAAAGGCTAGAGCATCTAGTCATTATACCTGATGGAGGCTAGAGCATCTAGTCTAGAGCATCTAGTCATTATTCCTGATGAAGGCTAGAGCATCTAGTCATTATTCCTGATGAAGGCTAAGGCATCTAGTCATTATTCCTGATGAAGGCTAGGGCATCTAGTCATTATTCCTGATGAAGACTAGAGCATCTAGTCATTATTCCTGATGAAGGCTAGAGCATCTAGTCATTATTCCTGATGAAGGCTGGAACATCTAGTCACTATTCCTGATGAAGGCTAGAGCATCTAGTCATTATTCCTGATGAAGGCTAGAGCATCTAGTCATTATTCCTGATGAAGGCTAGACCATCTAGTCATTATACATGATGAAGGCTAGAGCATCTAGTCATTATTCCTGATGAAGGCTAGAGCATCTAGTCATTATTCCTGATGAAGGCTAGAGCACCTAGTCATTATTCCTGATGAAGGCTAGAGCATCTAGTCATTATTCCTGATGAAGGCTAGAGCATCTAGTCATTATGCCTGATGAAGGGTAGAGCATCTAGTCATTATTCCTGATGAAGGCTAGAGCATCTAGTCATTATGCCTGATGAAGGGTAGAGCATCTAGTCATTATTCCTAATGAAGGCTAGAGCATCTAGTCATTATTCCTGATGAAGGCTAGAGCATCTAGTCATTATTCCTGATGAAGGCTAGAGTATCTAGTCATTATTCCTGATGAAGGCTAGAGTATCTAGTCATTATTCCTGATGAAGACTAGAGCATCTAGTCATTATTCCTGTTGGAGGCTAGAGCATCTAGTCATTATTCCTGATGAAGGCTAGAGCATCTAGTTATTATTCCTGATGAAGATTAGAGCATCTAGTCATCATTCCTGATGAAGGCTAAAGCATCTACCTGATGAAGACTAGAGCATCTAGTCATTATTCCTGATGAAGATTAGAGCATCTAGTCATTATACCTGATGAAGGCTAGAGCATCTAGTCATTATTCCTGATGAAGGCTAGAGCATCTAGTCATTATTCCTGATGAAGGCTAGAGCATCTAGTCATTATTCCTGATGAAAGCAAGAGCACCTAGTCATTATTCCTGATGAAGGCTAGAGCATTATTCCTGATGAAGGCTAGAGCATCTAGTCATTATTCCTGATGAAGGGTAGAGCATCTAGTCATTATTATTCATGATGAAGGCTAGGCCATCTAGTCATTATTCCTGATGAAGTCTAGAGCATCTAGTCATTATTCCTGATGAAGGCTAGAGCATCTAGTCATTATTCCTGATGAAGGCTAGGGCATCTAGTCATTATTCCTGATGAAGGCTAGGGCATCTAGTCATTATTCCTGATAAAGACTAGAGCATCTAGTCATTATTCCTGATGAAGATTAGAGCATCTAGTCATTATTCCTGATGAAGGCTAGACATCTAGTCATCATTCCTGATGAAGGCTAGGGCATCTAGTCATTATTCCTGATGAAGGCTAGAGCATTATTCCTGATGAAGGCTAGAGCATCTAGTCATTATTCCTGATGAAGGCTAGGGCATCTAGTCATTATTCCTGATGAAGGCTAGGGCATCTAGTCATTATTCCTGATAAAGACTAGAGCATCTAGTCATTATTCCTGATGAAGATTAGAGCATCTAGTCATTATTCCTGATGAAGGCTAGACATCTAGTCATCATTCCTGATGAAGGCTAGGGCATCTAGTCATTATTCCTGATGAAGGCTAGAGCATCTAGTCATTATTCCTGATGAAGGCTAGAGCATCTAGTCATTATTCCTGATGAAGGCTAGAGCATCTAGTCATTATTCCTGATGAAGGCTAGAGCATCTAGTCATTATTCCTGATGAAAGGTAGAGCATCTAGTCATTATTCCTAATGAAGGCTAGAGCATCTAGTCATTATTCCTGATGAAGGCTAGAGTATCTAGTCATTATTCCTGATGAAGACTAAAGCATCTAGTCATTATTCCTGATGGAGGCTAGAGCATCTAGTCATTATTCCTGATGAAGATTAGAGCATCTAGTCATTATTCCTGATGAAGACTAGAGCATCTAGTCATTATTCCTGTTGAAGATTAGAGCATCTAGTCATTATTCCTGATGAAGGCTAGACATCTAGTCATCATTCCTGATGAAGGCTAGGGCATCTAGTCATTATTCCTGATGAAGGCTAGAGCATCTAGTCATTATTCCTGATGAAGGCTAGAGCATCTAGTCATTATTCCTGATGAACGCTAGAGCATCTAGTCATTATACCTGATGAAGGCTAGAGCATCTAGTCTAGAGCATCTAGTCATTATTCCTGATGAAGGCTAGAGCATCTAGTCATTATTCCTGATGAAGGCTAAGGCATCTAGTCATTATTCCTGATGAAGGCTAGGGCATCTAGTCATTATTCCTGATGAAGGCTAGAGCATCTAGTCATTATTCCTGATGAAGGCTAGAGCATCTAGTCATTATTCCTGATGAAGGCTGGAGCATCTAGTCACTATTCCTGATGAAGGCTAGAGCATCTAGTCATTATTCCTGATGAAGGCTAGAGCATCTAGTCATTATTCCTGATGAAGGCTAGAGCATCTAGTCATTATTCCTGATGAAGGCTAGAGCATCTAGTCATTATTCCTGATGAACGCTAGAGCATCTAGTCATTATTCCTGATAAAGGCTAGAGCATCTAGTCATTATACCTGATGGAGGCTAGAGCATCTAGTCTAGAGCATCTAGTCATTATTCCTGATGAAGGCTAGAGCATCTAGTCATTATTCCTGATGAAGGCTAAGGCATCTAGTCATTATTCCTGATGAAGGCTAGGGCATCTAGTCATTATTCCTGATGAAGGCTAGAGCATCTAGTCATTATTCCTGATGAAGGTTAGAGCATCTAGTCATTATTCCTGATGAAGGCTGGAGCATCTAGTCACTATTCCTGATGAAGGCTAGAGCATCTAGTCATTATTCCTGATGAAGGCTAGAGCATCTAGTCATTATTCCTGATGAAGGCTAGAGCATCTAGTCATTATACCTGATGAAGGCTAGAGCATCTAGTCATTATTCCTGATGAAGGCTAGAGCATCTAGTCATTATTCCTGATGAAGGCTAGAGCATCTAGTCATTATTCCTGATGAAGGCTAGAGCATCTAGTCATTATACCTGATGAAGGCTAGAGCATCTAGTCATTATTCCTGATGAAGGCTAGAGCATCTAGTCATTATTCCTGATGAAGGGTAGAGCATCTAGTCATTATTATTCATGATGAAGGCTAGGCCATCTAGTCATTATTCCTGATGAAGTCTAGAGCATCTAGTCATTATTCCTGATGAAGGCTAGAGCATCTAGTCATTATTCCTGATGAAGGCTAGGGCATCTAGTCATTATTCCTGATGAAGGCTAGGGCATCTAGTCATTATTCCTGATAAAGACTAGAGCATCTAGTCATTATTCCTGATGAAGATTAGAGCATCTAGTCATTATTCCTGATGAAGGCTAGACATCTAGTCATCATTCCTGATGAAGGCTAGGGCATCTAGTCATTATTCCTGATGAAGGCTAGAGCATCTAGTCATTATTCCTGATGAAGGCTAGAGCATCTAGTCATTATTCCTGATGAAGGCTAGAGCATCTAGTCATTATTCCTGATGAAGGCTAGAGCATCTAGTCATTATTCCTGATGAAAGGTAGAGCATCTAGTCATTATTCCTGATGAAGGCTAGAGTATCTAGTCATTATTCCTGATGAAGACTAGACATCTAGTCATCATTCCTGATGAAGGCAAGGGCATCTAGTCATTATTCCTGATGAAGGCTAGAGCATCTAGTCATTATTCCTGATGAAGGCTAGAGTATCTAGTCATTATTCCTGATGAACGCTAGAGCATCTAGTCATTATTCCTGATAAAGGCTAGAGCATCTAGTCATTATACCTGATGAAGGCTAGAGCATCTAGTCTAGAGCATCTAGTCATTATTCCTGATGAAGTCTAGAGCATCTAGTCATTATTCCTGATGAAGGCTAGAGCATCTAGTCATTATTCCTGATGAAGGCTAGGGCATCTAGTCATTATTCCTGATGAAGGCTAGGGCATCTAGTCATTATTCCTGATAAAGACTAGAGCATCTAGTCATTATTCCTGATGAAGATTAGAGCATCTAGTCATTATTCCTGATGAAGGCTAGACATCTAGTCATCATTCCTGATGAAGGCTAGGGCATCTAGTCATTATTCCTGATGAAGGCTAGAGCATTATTCCTGATGAAGGCTAGAGCATCTAGTCATTATTCCTGATGAAGGGTAGAGCATCTAGTCATTATTATTCATGATGAAGGCTAGGCCATCTAGTCATTATTCCTGATGAAGTCTAGAGCATCTAGTCATTATTCCTGATGAAGGCTAGAGCATCTAGTCATTATTCCTGATGAAGGCTAGGGCATCTAGTCATTATTCCTGATGAAGGCTAGGGCATCTAGTCATTATTCCTGATAAAGACTAGAGCATCTAGTCATTATTCCTGATGAAGATTAGAGCATCTAGTCATTATTCCTGATGAAGGCTAGACATCTAGTCATCATTCCTGATGAAGGCTAGGGCATCTAGTCATTATTCCTGATGAAGGCTAGAGCATCTAGTCATTATTCCTGATGAAGGCTAGAGCATCTAGTCATTATTCCTGATGAAGGCTAGAGCATCTAGTCATTATTCCTGATGAAGGCTAGAGCATCTAGTCATTATTCCTGATGAAAGGTAGAGCATCTAGTCATTATTCCTAATGAAGGCTAGAGCATCTAGTCATTATTCCTGATGAAGGCTAGAGTATCTAGTCATTATTCCTGATGAAGACTAAAGCATCTAGTCATTATTCCTGATGGAGGCTAGAGCATCTAGTCATTATTCCTGATGAAGATTAGAGCATCTAGTCATTATTCCTGATGAAGACTAGAGCATCTAGTCATTATTCCTGTTGAAGATTAGAGCATCTAGTCATTATTCCTGATGAAGGCTAGACATCTAGTCATCATTCCTGATGAAGGCTAGGGCATCTAGTCATTATTCCTGATGAAGGCTAGAGCATCTAGTCATTATTCCTGATGAAGGCTAGAGCATCTAGTCATTATTCCTGATGAACGCTAGAGCATCTAGTCATTATACCTGATGAAGGCTAGAGCATCTAGTCTAGAGCATCTAGTCATTATTCCTGATGAAGGCTAGAGCATCTAGTCATTATTCCTGATGAAGGCTAAGGCATCTAGTCATTATTCCTGATGAAGGCTAGGGCATCTAGTCATTATTCCTGATGAAGGCTAGAGCATCTAGTCATTATTCCTGATAAAGGCTAGAGCATCTAGTCATTATTCCTGATGAAGGCTGGAGCATCTAGTCACTATTCCTGATGAAGGCTAGAGCATCTAGTCATTATTCCTGATGAAGGCTAGAGCATCTAGTCATTATTCCTGATGAAGGCTAGAGCATCTAGTCATTATTCCTGATGAAGGCTAGAGCATCTAGTCATTATTCCTGATGAAGGCTGGAGCATCTAGTCACTATTCCTGATGAAGGCTAGAGTATCTAGTCATTATTCCTGATGAAGACTAAAGCATCTAGTCATTATTCCTGATGGAGGCTAGAGCATCTAGTCATTATTCCTGATGAAGATTAGAGCATCTAGTCATTATTCCTGATGAAGACTAGAGCATCTAGTCATTATTCCTGTTGAAGATTAGAGCATCTAGTCATTATTCCTGATGAAGGCTAGACATCTAGTCATCATTCCTGATGAAGGCTAGGGCATCTAGTCATTATTCCTGATGAAGGCTAGAGCATCTAGTCATTATTCCTGATGAAGGCTAGAGCATCTAGTCATTATTCCTGATGAACGCTAGAGCATCTAGTCATTATTCCTGATAAAGGCTAGAGCATCTAGTCATTATACCTGATGAAGGCTAGAGCATCTAGTCTAGAGCATCTAGTCATTATTCCTGATGAAGGCTAGAGCATCTAGTCATTATTCCTGATGAAGGCTAAGGCATCTAGTCATTATTCCTGATGAAGGCTAGGGCATCTAGTCATTATTCCTGATGAAGGCTAGAGCATCTAGTCATTATTCCTGATGAAGGCTAGAGCATCTAGTCATTATTCCTGATGAAGGCTGGAGCATCTAGTCACTATTCCTGATGAAGGCTAGAGCATCTAGTCATTATTCCTGATGAAGGCTAGAGCATCTAGTCATTATTCCTGATGAAGGCTAGAGTATCTAGTCATTATTCCTGATGAACGCTAGAGCATCTAGTCATTATTCCTGATAAAGGCTAGAGCATCTAGTCATTATACCTGATGGAGGCTAGAGCATCTAGTCTAGAGCATCTAGTCATTATTCCTGATGAAGGCTAGAGCATCTAGTCATTATTCCTGATGAAGGCTAAGGCATCTAGTCATTATTCCTGATGAAGGCTAGGGCATCTAGTCATTATTCCTGATGAAGACTAGAGCATCTAGTCATTATTCCTGATGAAGGCTAGAGCATCTAGTCATTATTCCTGATGAAGGCTGGAACATCTAGTCACTATTCCTGATGAAGGCTAGAGCATCTAGTCATTATTCCTGATGAAGGCTAGAGCATCTAGTCATTATTCCTGATGAAGGCTAGACCATCTAGTCATTATACATGATGAAGGCTAGAGCATCTAGTCATTATTCCTGATGAAGGCTAGAGCATCTAGTCATTATTCCTGATGAAGGCTAGAGCACCTAGTCATTATTCCTGATGAAGGCTAGAGCATCTAGTCATTATTCCTGATGAAGGCTAGAGCATCTAGTCATTATGCCTGATGAAGGGTAGAGCATCTAGTCATTATTCCTGATGAAGGCTAGAGCATCTAGTCATTATGCCTGATGAAGGGTAGAGCATCTAGTCATTATTCCTAATGAAGGCTAGAGCATCTAGTCATTATTCCTGATGAAGGCTAGAGCATCTAGTCATTATTCCTGATGAAGGCTAGAGTATCTAGTCATTATTCCTGATGAAGGCTAGAGTATCTAGTCATTATTCCTGATGAAGACTAGAGCATCTAGTCATTATTCCTGTTGGAGGCTAGAGCATCTAGTCATTATTCCTGATGAAGGCTAGAGCATCTAGTTATTATTCCTGATGAAGATTAGAGCATCTAGTCATCATTCCTGATGAAGGCTAAAGCATCTACCTGATGAAGACTAGAGCATCTAGTCATTATTCCTGATGAAGATTAGAGCATCTAGTCATTATACCTGATGAAGGCTAGAGCATCTAGTCATTATTCCTGATGAAGGCTAGAGCATCTAGTCATTATTCCTGATGAAGGCTAGAGCATCTAGTCATTATTCCTGATGAAAGCAAGAGCACCTAGTCATTATTCCTGATGAAGGCTAGAGCATTATTCCTGATGAAGGCTAGAGCATCTAGTCATTATTCCTGATGAAGGGTAGAGCATCTAGTCATTATTATTCATGATGAAGGCTAGGCCATCTAGTCATTATTCCTGATGAAGTCTAGAGCATCTAGTCATTATTCCTGATGAAGGCTAGAGCATCTAGTCATTATTCCTGATGAAGGCTAGGGCATCTAGTCATTATTCCTGATGAAGGCTAGGGCATCTAGTCATTATTCCTGATAAAGACTAGAGCATCTAGTCATTATTCCTGATGAAGATTAGAGCATCTAGTCATTATTCCTGATGAAGGCTAGACATCTAGTCATCATTCCTGATGAAGGCTAGGGCATCTAGTCATTATTCCTGATGAAGGCTAGAGCATTATTCCTGATGAAGGCTAGAGCATCTAGTCATTATTCCTGATGAAGGGTAGAGCATCTAGTCATTATTATTCATGATGAAGGCTAGGCCATCTAGTCATTATTCCTGATGAAGTCTAGAGCATCTAGTCATTATTCCTGATGAAGGCTAGAGCATCTAGTCATTATTCCTGATGAAGGCTAGGGCATCTAGTCATTATTCCTGATGAAGGCTAGGGCATCTAGTCATTATTCCTGATAAAGACTAGAGCATCTAGTCATTATTCCTGATGAAGATTAGAGCATCTAGTCATTATTCCTGATGAAGGCTAGACATCTAGTCATCATTCCTGATGAAGGCTAGGGCATCTAGTCATTATTCCTGATGAAGGCTAGAGCATCTAGTCATTATTCCTGATGAAGGCTAGAGCATCTAGTCATTATTCCTGATGAAGGCTAGAGCATCTAGTCATTATTCCTGATGAAGGCTAGAGCATCTAGTCATTATTCCTGATGAAAGGTAGAGCATCTAGTCATTATTCCTAATGAAGGCTAGAGCATCTAGTCATTATTCCTGATGAAGGCTAGAGTATCTAGTCATTATTCCTGATGAAGACTAAAGCATCTAGTCATTATTCCTGATGGAGGCTAGAGCATCTAGTCATTATTCCTGATGAAGATTAGAGCATCTAGTCATTATTCCTGATGAAGACTAGAGCATCTAGTCATTATTCCTGTTGAAGATTAGAGCATCTAGTCATTATTCCTGATGAAGGCTAGACATCTAGTCATCATTCCTGATGAAGGCTAGGGCATCTAGTCATTATTCCTGATGAAGGCTAGAGCATCTAGTCATTATTCCTGATGAAGGCTAGAGCATCTAGTCATTATTCCTGATGAACGCTAGAGCATCTAGTCATTATACCTGATGAAGGCTAGAGCATCTAGTCTAGAGCATCTAGTCATTATTCCTGATGAAGGCTAGAGCATCTAGTCATTATTCCTGATGAAGGCTAAGGCATCTAGTCATTATTCCTGATGAAGGCTAGGGCATCTAGTCATTATTCCTGATGAAGGCTAGAGCATCTAGTCATTATTCCTGATGAAGGCTAGAGCATCTAGTCATTATTCCTGATGAAGGCTGGAGCATCTAGTCACTATTCCTGATGAAGGCTAGAGCATCTAGTCATTATTCCTGATGAAGGCTAGAGCATCTAGTCATTATTCCTGATGAAGGCTAGAGCATCTAGTCATTATTCCTGATGAAGGCTAGAGCATCTAGTCATTATTCCTGATGAACGCTAGAGCATCTAGTCATTATTCCTGATAAAGGCTAGAGCATCTAGTCATTATACCTGATGGAGGCTAGAGCATCTAGTCTAGAGCATCTAGTCATTATTCCTGATGAAGGCTAGAGCATCTAGTCATTATTCCTGATGAAGGCTAAGGCATCTAGTCATTATTCCTGATGAAGGCTAGGGCATCTAGTCATTATTCCTGATGAAGGCTAGAGCATCTAGTCATTATTCCTGATGAAGGTTAGAGCATCTAGTCATTATTCCTGATGAAGGCTGGAGCATCTAGTCACTATTCCTGATGAAGGCTAGAGCATCTAGTCATTATTCCTGATGAAGGCTAGAGCATCTAGTCATTATTCCTGATGAAGGCTAGAGCATCTAGTCATTATACCTGATGAAGGCTAGAGCATCTAGTCATTATTCCTGATGAAGGCTAGAGCATCTAGTCATTATTCCTGATGAAGGCTAGAGCATCTAGTCATTATTCCTGATGAAGGCTAGAGCATCTAGTCATTATACCTGATGAAGGCTAGAGCATCTAGTCATTATTCCTGATGAAGGCTAGAGCATCTAGTCATTATTCCTGATGAAGGGTAGAGCATCTAGTCATTATTATTCATGATGAAGGCTAGGCCATCTAGTCATTATTCCTGATGAAGTCTAGAGCATCTAGTCATTATTCCTGATGAAGGCTAGAGTATCTAGTCATTATTCCTGATGAAGGCTAGGGCATCTAGTCATTATTCCTGATGAAGGCTAGGGCATCTAGTCATTATTCCTGATAAAGACTAGAGCATCTAGTCATTATTCCTGATGAAGATTAGAGCATCTAGTCATTATTCCTGATGAAGGCTAGACATCTAGTCATCATTCCTGATGAAGGCTAGGGCATCTAGTCATTATTCCTGATGAAGGCTAGAGCATCTAGTCATTATTCCTGATGAAGGCTAGAGCATCTAGTCATTATTCCTGATGAAGGCTAGAGCATCTAGTCATTATTCCTGATGAAGGCTAGAGCATCTAGTCATTATTCCTGATGAAAGGTAGAGCATCTAGTCATTATTCCTGATGAAGGCTAGAGTATCTAGTCATTATTCCTGATGAAGACTAGACATCTAGTCATCATTCCTGATGAAGGCAAGGGCATCTAGTCATTATTCCTGATGAAGGCTAGAGCATCTAGTCATTATTCCTGATGAAGGCTAGAGTATCTAGTCATTATTCCTGATGAACGCTAGAGCATCTAGTCATTATTCCTGATGAACGCTAGAGCATCTAGTCATTATACCTGATGAAGGCTAGAGCATCTAGTCTAGAGCATCTAGTCATTATTCCTGATGAAGGCTAGAGCATCTAGTCATTATTCCTGATGAAGGCTAAGGCATCTAGTCATTATTCCTGATGAAGGCTAGGGCATCTAGTCATTATTCCTGATGAAGGCTAGAGCATCTAGTCATTATTCCTGATGACGGCTAGAGCATCTAGTCATTATTCCTGATGAAGGCTGGAGCATCTAGTCACTATTCCTGATGAAGGCTAGAGCATCTAGTCATTATTCCTGATGAAGGCTAGAGCATCTAGTCATTATTCCTGATGAAGGCTAGAGCATCTAGTCATTATTCCTGATGAAGGCTAGAGCATCTAGTCATTATTCCTGATGAACGCTAGAGCATCTAGTCATTATTCCTGATAAAGGCTAGAGCATCTAGTCATTATACCTGATGGAGGCTAGAGCATCTAGTCTAGAGCATCTAGTCATTATTCCTGATGAAGGCTAGAGCATCTAGTCATTATTCCTGATGAAGGCTAAGGCATCTAGTCATTATTCCTGATGAAGGCTAGGGCATCTAGTCATTATTCCTGATGAAGGCTAGAGCATCTAGTCATTATTCCTGATGAAGGCTAGAGCATCTAGTCATTATTCCTGATGAAGGCTGGAGCATCTAGTCACTATTCCTGATGAAGGCTAGAGCATCTAGTCATTATTCCTGATGAAGGCTAGAGCATCTAGTCATTATTCCTGATGAAGGCTAGAGCATCTAGTCATTATACTTGATGAAGGCTAGAGCATCTAGTCATTATTCCTGATGAAGGCTAGAGCATCTAGTCATTATTCCTGATGAAGGCTAGAGCACCTAGTCATTATTCCTGATGAAGGCTAGAGCATCTAGTCATTATTCCTGATGAAGGCTAGAGCATCTAGTCATTATTCCTGATGAAGGCTAGAGTATCTAGTCATTATTCCTGATGAAGGCTAGAGCATCTAGTTATCATTCCTGATGAAGACTAGAGCATCTAGTCATCATTCCTGATGAAGGCTAAAGCATCTACCTGATGAAGACTAGAGCATCTAGTCATTATTCCTGATGAAGATTAGAGCATCTAGTCATTATACCTGATGAAGCCTAGAGCATCTAGTCATTATTCCTGATGAAGGCTAGAGCATCTAGTCATTATTCCTGATGAAGGCTAGAGCATCTAGTCATTATTCCTGATGAAGGCTAGAGCACCTAGTCATTATTCCTGATGAAGGCTAGAGCATTATTCCTGATGAAGGCTTGAGCATCTAGTCATTATTCCTGATGAAGGGTAGAGCATCTAGTCATTATTATTCATGATGAAGGCTAGGCCATCTAGTCATTATTCCTGATGAAGTCTAGAGCATCTAGTCATTATTCCTGATGAAGGCTAGAGCATCTAGTCATTATTCCTGATGAAGGCTAGGGCATCTAGTCATTATTCCTGATGAAGGCTAGGGCATCTAGTCATTATTCCTGATAAAGACTAGAGCATCTAGTCATTATTCCTGATGAAGATTAGAGCATCTAGTCATTATTCCTGATGAAGGCTAGACATCTAGTCATCATTCCTGATGAAGGCTAGGGCATCTAGTCATTATTCCTGATGAAGGCTAGAGCATCTAGTCATTATTCCTGATGAAGGCTAGAGCATCTAGTCATTATTCCTGATGAAGGCTAGAGCATCTAGTCATTATACCTGATGAAGGCTAGAGCATCTAGTCATTATTCCTGAATAAGGCTAGAGCATCTAGTCATTATTCCTGATGAAGGCTAGAGCATCTAGTCATTATTCCTGATGAAGGTTAGAGCATTTAGTCATTATTCCTGATGAAGGCTAGAGCATCTAGTCATTATTCCTGATAAAGGCTAGAGCATCTAGTCATTATACCTGATGAAGGCTAGAGCATCTAGTCTAGAGCATCTAGTCATTATTCCTGATGAAGGCTAGAGCATCTAGTCATTATTCCTGATGAAGGCTAAGGCATCTAGTCATTATTCCTGATGAAGGCTAGGGCATCTAGTCATTATTCCTGATGAAGGCTAGAGCATCTAGTCATTATTCCTGATGAAGGCTAGAGCATCTAGTCATTATTCCTGATGAAGGCTGGAGCATCTAGTCACTATTCCTGATGAAGGCTAGAGCATCTAGTCATTATTCCTGATGAAGGCTAGAGCATCTAGTCATTATTCCTGATGAAGGCTAGAGCATCTAGTCATTATACCTGATGAAGGCTAGAGCATCTAGTCATTATTCCTGAATAAGGCTAGAGCATCTAGTCATTATTCCTGATGAAGGCTAGAGCACCTAGTCATTATTCCTGATGAAGGCTAGAGCATCTAGTCATTATTCCTGATGAAGGCTAGAGCATCTAGTCATTATTCCTGATGAAAGGTAGAGCATCTAGTCATTATTCCTGATGAAGGCTAGAGCATCTAGTCATTATTCCTGATGAAGGTTAGAGCATCTAGTCATTATTCCTGATGAAGGCTAGAGCATCTAGTCATTATACCTGATGAAGGCTAGAGCATCTAGTCATTATTCCTGATGAAGGCTAGAGCATCTAGTCATTATTCCTGATGAAGGCTAGAGCATCTAGTCATTATTCCTGATGAAGGCTAGAGCATCTAGTCATTATTCCTGATGAAGGCTAGAGCATCTAGTCATTATTCCTGATGAAAGGTAGAGCATCTAGTCATTATTCCTAATGAAGGCTAGAGCATCTAGTCATTATTCCTGATGAAGGCTAGAGTATCTAGTCATTATTCCTGATGAAGACTAAAGCATCTAGTCATTATTCCTGATGGAGGCTAGAGCATCTAGTCATTATTCCTGATGAAGATTAGAGCATCTAGTCATTATTCCTGATGAAGACTAGAGCATCTTGTCATTATTCCTGTTGAAGATTAGAGCATCTAGTCATTATTCCTGATGAAGGTTAGACATCTAGTCATCATTCCTGATGAAGGCTAGGGCATCTAGTCATTATTCCTGATGAAGGCTAGAGCATCTAGTCATTATTCCTGATGAAGGCTAGAGCATCTAGTCATTATTCCAGATGAACGCTAGAGCATCTAGTCATTATTCCTGATAAAGGCTAGAGCATCTAGTCATTATACCTGATGAAGGCTAGAGCATCTAGTCTAGAGCATCTAGTCATTATTCCTGATGAAGGCTAGAGTATCTAGTCATTATTCCTGATGAAGACTAAAGCATCTAGTCATTATTCCTGATGGAGGCTAGAGCATCTAGTCATTATTCCTGATGAAGATTAGAGCATCTAGTCATTATTCCTGATGAAGACTAGAGCATCTAGTCATTATTCCTGTTGAAGATTAGAGCATCTAGTCATTATTCCTGATGAAGGCTAGACATCTAGTCATCATTCCTGATGAAGGCTAGGGCATCTAGTCATTATTCCTGATGAAGGCTAGAGCATCTAGTCATTATTCCTGATGAAGGCTAGAGCATCTAGTCATTATTCCTGATGAATGCTAGAGCATCTAGTCATTATTCCTGATGAAGTCTAGAGCATCTAGTCATTATTCCTGATGAAGGCTAGAGCATCTAGTCATTATTCCTGATGAAGGCTAGGGCATCTAGTCATTATTCCTGATGAAGGCTTGGGCATCTAGTCATTATTCCTGATAAAGACTAGAGCATCTAGTCATTATTACTGATGAAGATAAGAGCATCTAGTCATTATTCCTGATGAAGGCTAGACATCTAGTCATCATTCCTGATGAAGGCTAGGGCATCTAGTCATTATTCCTGATGAAGGCTAGAGCATCTAGTCATTATTCCTGATGAAGGCTAGAGCATCTAGTCATTATTCCTGATGAAGGCTAGAGCATCTAGTCATTATTCCTGATAAAGGCTAGAGCATCTAGTCATTATACCTGATGAAGGCCAGAGCATCTAGTCTAGAGCATCTAGTCATTATTCCTGATGAAGGCTAGAGCATCTAGTCATTATTCCTGATGAAGGCTAAGGCATCTAGTCATTATTCCTGATGAAGGCTAGGGCATCTAGTCATTATTCCTGATGAAGGCTAGAGCATCTAGTCATTATTCCTGATGAAGGCTAGAGCATCTAGTCATTATTCCTGATGAAGGCTGGAGCATCTAGTCACTATTCCTGATGAAGGCTAGAGCATCTAGTCATTATTCCTGATGAAGGCTAGAGCATCTAGTCATTATTCCTGATGAAGGCTAGAGCATCTAGTCATTATTCCTGATGAAGGCTAGAGCATCTAGTCATTATTCCTGATGAAGGCTAGAGCATCTAGTCATTATTCCTGATGAAGGCTAGAGCATCTAGTCATTATTCCTGATGAAGGCTAGAGCACCTAGTCATTATTCCTGATGAAGGCTAGAGCATCTAGTCATTATTCCTGATGAAGGCTAGAGCATCTAGTCATTATTCCTGATGAAGGCTAGGGCATCTAGTCATTATTCCTGATGAAGGCTAGGGCATCTAGTCATTATTCCTGATAAAGACTAGAGCATCTAGTCATTATTCCTGATGAAGATTAGAGCATCTAGTCATTATTCCTGATGAAGGCTAGACATTTAGTCATCATTCCTGATGAAGGCTAGGGCATCTAGTCATTATTCCTGATGAAGGCTAGAGCATTATTCCTGATGAAGGCTAGAGCATCTAGTCATTATTCCTGATGAAGGGTAGAGCATCTAGTCATTATTATTCATGATGAAGGCTAGGCCATCTAGTCATTATTCCTGATGAAGTCTAGAGCATCTAGTCATTATTCCTGATGAAGGCTAGAGCATCTAGTCATTATTCCTGATGAAGGCTAGGGCATCTAGTCATTATTCCTGATGAAGGCTAGGGCATCTAGTCATTATTCCTGATAAAGACTAGAGCATCTAGTCATTATTCCTGATGAAGATTAGAGCATCTAGTCATTATTCCTGATGAAGGCTAGACATCTAGTCATCATTCCTGATGAAGGCTAGGGCATCTAGTCATTATTCCTGATGAAGGCTAGAGCATCTAGTCATTATTCCTGATGAAGGCTAGAGCATCTAGTCATTATTCCTGATGAAGGATAGAGCATCTAGTCATTATTCCTGATGAAGGCTAGAGCATCTAGTCATTATTCCTGATGAAAGGTAGAGCATCTAGTCATTATTCCTGATGAAGGCTAGAGTATCTAGTCATTATTCCTGATGAAGACTAGACATCTAGTCATCATTCCTGATGAAGGCTAGGGCATCTAGTCATTATTCCTGATGAAGGCTAGAGCATCTAGTCATTATTCCTGATGAAGGCTAGAGTATCTAGTCATTATTCCTGATGAACGCTAGAGCATCTAGTCATTATTCCTGATAAAGGCTAGAGCATCTAGTCATTATACCTGATGAAGGCTAGAGCATCTAGTCTAGAGCATCTAGTCATTATTCCTGATGAAGGCTAGAGCATCTAGTCATTATTCCTGATGAAGGCTAAGGCATCTAGTCATTATTCCTGATGAAGGCTAGGGCATCTAGTCATTATTCCTGATGAAGGCTAGAGCAACTAGTCATTATTCCTGATGACGGCTAGAGCATCTAGTCATTATTCCTGATGAAGGCTGGAGCATCTAGTCACTATTCCTGATGAAGGCTAGAGCATCTAGTCATTATTCCTGATGAAGGCTAGAGCATCTAGTCATTATTCCTGATGAAGGCTAGAGCATCTAGTCATTATTCCTGATGAAGGCTAGAGCATCTAGTCATTATTCCTGATGAACGCTAGAGCATCTAGTCATTATTCCTGATAAAGGCTAGAGCATCTAGTCATTATACCTGATGGAGGCTAGAGCATCTAGTCTAGAGCATCTAGTCATTATTCCTGATGAAGGCTAGAGCATCTAGTCATTATTCCTGATGAAGGCTAAGGCATCTAGTCATTATTCCTGATGAAGGCTAGGGCATCTAGTCATTATTCCTGATGAAGGCTAGAGCATCTAGTCATTATTCCTGATGAAGGCTAGAGCATCTAGTCATTATTCCTGATGAAGGCTGGAGCATCTAGTCACTATTCCTGATGAAGGCTAGAGCATCTAGTCATTATTCCTGATGAAGGCTAGAGCATCTAGTCATTATTCCTGATGAAGGCTAGAGCATCTAGTCATTATACTTGATGAAGGCTAGAGCATCTAGTCATTATTCCTGATGAAGGCTAGAGCATCTTGTCATTATTCCTGATGAAGGCTAGAGCACCTAGTCATTATTCCTGATGAAGGCTAGAGCATCTAGTCATTATTCCTGATGAAGGCTAGAGCATCTAGTCATTATTCCTGATGAAGGCTAGAGTATCTAGTCATTATTCCTGATGAAGGCTAGAGCATCTAGTTATCATTCCTGATGAAGACTAGAGCATCTAGTCATCATTCCTGATGAAGGCTAAAGCATCTACCTGATGAAGACTAGAGCATCTAGTCATTATTCCTGATGAAGATTAGAGCATCTAGTCATTATACCTGATGAAGGCTAGAGCATCTAGTCATTATTCCTGATGAAGGCTAGAGCATCTAGTCATTATTCCTGATGAAGGCTAGAGCATCTAGTCATTATTCCTGATGAAGGCTAGAGCACCTAGTCATTATTCCTGATGAAGGCTAGAGCATTATTCCTGATGAAGGCTTGAGCATCTAGTCATTATTCCTGATGAAGGGTAGAGCATCTAGTCATTATTATTCATGATGAAGGCTAGGCCATCTAGTCATTATTCCTGATGAAGTCTAGAGCATCTAGTCATTATTCCTGATGAAGGCTAGAGCATCTAGTCATTATTCCTGATGAAGGCTAGGGCATCTAGTCATTATTCCTGATGAAGGCTAGGGCATCTAGTCATTATTCCTGATAAAGACTAGAGCATCTAGTCATTATTCCTGATGAAGATTAGAGCATCTAGTCATTATTCCTGATGAAGGCTAGACATCTAGTCATCATTCCTGATGAAGGCTAGGGCATCTAGTCATTATTCCTGATGAAGGCTAGAGCATTATTCCTGATGAAGGCTAGAGCATCTAGTCATTATTCCTGATGAAGGGTAGAGCATCTAGTCATTATTATTCATGATGAAGGCTAGGCCATCTAGTCATTATTCCTGATGAAGTCTAGAGCATCTAGTCATTATTCCTGATGAAGGCTAGAGCATCTAGTCATTATTCCTGATGAAGGCTAGGGCATCTAGTCATTATTCCTGATGAAGGCTAGGGCATCTAGTCATTATTCCTGATAAAGACTAGAGCATCTAGTCATTATTCCTGATGAAGATTAGAGCATCTAGTCATTATTCCTGATGAAGGCTAGACATCTAGTCATCATTCCTGATGAAGGCTAGGGCATCTAGTCATTATTCCTGATGAAGGCTAGAGCATCTAGTCATTATTCCTGATGAAGGCTAGAGCATCTAGTCATTATTCCTGATGAAGGCTAGAGCATCTAGTCATTATTCCTGATGAAGGCTAGAGCATCTAGTCATTATTCCTGATGAAAGGTAGAGCATCTAGTCATTATTCCTAATGAAGGCTAGAGCATCTAGTCATTATTCCTGATGAAGGCTAGAGTATCTAGTCATTATTCCTGATGAAGACTAAAGCATCTAGTCATTATTCCTGATGGAGGCTAGAGCATCTAGTCATTATTCCTGATGAAGATTAGAGCATCTAGTCATTATTCCTGATGAAGACTAGAGCATCTAGTCATTATTCCTGTTGAAGATTAGAGCATCTAGTCATTATTCCTGATGAAGGCTAGACATCTAGTCATCATTCCTGATGAAGGCTAGGGCATCTAGTCATTATTCCTGATGAAGGCTAGAGCATCTAGTCATTATTCCTGATGAAGGCTAGAGCATCTAGTCATTATTCCTGATGAACGCTAGAGCATCTAGTCATTATACCTGATGAAGGCTAGAGCATCTAGTCTAGAGCATCTAGTCATTATTCCTGATGAAGGCTAGAGCATCTAGTCATTATTCCTGATGAAGGCTAAGGCATCTAGTCATTATTCCTGATGAAGGCTAGGGCATCTAGTCATTATTCCTGATGAAGGCTAGAGCATCTAGTCATTATTCCTGATGAAGGCTAGAGCATCTAGTCATTATTCCTGATGAAGGCTGGAGCATCTAGTCACTATTCCTGATGAAGGCTAGAGCATCTAGTCATTATTCCTGATGAAGGCTAGAGCATCTAGTCATTATTCCTGATGAAGGCTAGAGCATCTAGTCATTATTCCTGATGAAGGCTAGAGCATCTAGTCATTATTCCTGATGAACGCTAGAGCATCTAGTCATTATTCCTGATAAAGGCTAGAGCATCTAGTCATTATACCTGATGGAGGCTAGAGCATCTAGTCTAGAGCATCTAGTCATTATTCCTGATGAAGGCTAGAGCATCTAGTCATTATTCCTGATGAAGGCTAAGGCATCTAGTCATTATTCCTGATGAAGGCTAGGGCATCTAGTCATTATTCCTGATGAAGGCTAGAGCATCTAGTCATTATTCCTGATGAAGGTTAGAGCATCTAGTCATTATTCCTGATGAAGGCTGGAGCATCTAGTCACTATTCCTGATGAAGGCTAGAGCATCTAGTCATTATTCCTGATGAAGGCTAGAGCATCTAGTCATTATTCCTGATGAAGGCTAGAGCATCTAGTCATTATACCTGATGAAGGCTAGAGCATCTAGTCATTATTCCTGATGAAGGCTAGAGCATCTAGTCATTATTCCTGATGAAGGCTAGAGCATCTAGTCATTATTCCTGATGAAGGCTAGAGCATCTAGTCATTATACCTGATGAAGGCTAGAGCATCTAGTCATTATTCCTGATGAAGGCTAGAGCATCTAGTCATTATTCCTGATGAAGGGTAGAGCATCTAGTCATTATTATTCATGATGAAGGCTAGGCCATCTAGTCATTATTCCTGATGAAGTCTAGAGCATCTAGTCATTATTCCTGATGAAGGCTAGAGTATCTAGTCATTATTCCTGATGAAGGCTAGGGCATCTAGTCATTATTCCTGATGAAGGCTAGGGCATCTAGTCATTATTCCTGATAAAGACTAGAGCATCTAGTCATTATTCCTGATGAAGATTAGAGCATCTAGTCATTATTCCTGATGAAGGCTAGACATCTAGTCATCATTCCTGATGAAGGCTAGGGCATCTAGTCATTATTCCTGATGAAGGCTAGAGCATCTAGTCATTATTCCTGATGAAGGCTAGAGCATCTAGTCATTATTCCTGATGAAGGCTAGAGCATCTAGTCATTATTCCTGATGAAGGCTAGAGCATCTAGTCATTATTCCTGATGAAAGGTAGAGCATCTAGTCATTATTCCTGATGAAGGCTAGAGTATCTAGTCATTATTCCTGATGAAGACTAGACATCTAGTCATCATTCCTGATGAAGGCAAGGGCATCTAGTCATTATTCCTGATGAAGGCTAGAGCATCTAGTCATTATTCCTGATGAAGGCTAGAGTATCTAGTCATTATTCCTGATGAACGCTAGAGCATCTAGTCATTATTCCTGATGAACGCTAGAGCATCTAGTCATTATACCTGATGAAGGCTAGAGCATCTAGTCTAGAGCATCTAGTCATTATTCCTGATGAAGGCTAGAGCATCTAGTCATTATTCCTGATGAAGGCTAAGGCATCTAGTCATTATTCCTGATGAAGGCTAGGGCATCTAGTCATTATTCCTGATGAAGGCTAGAGCATCTAGTCATTATTCCTGATGACGGCTAGAGCATCTAGTCATTATTCCTGATGAAGGCTGGAGCATCTAGTCACTATTCCTGATGAAGGCTAGAGCATCTAGTCATTATTCCTGATGAAGGCTAGAGCATCTAGTCATTATTCCTGATGAAGGCTAGAGCATCTAGTCATTATTCCTGATGAAGGCTAGAGCATCTAGTCATTATTCCTGATGAACGCTAGAGCATCTAGTCATTATTCCTGATAAAGGCTAGAGCATCTAGTCATTATACCTGATGGAGGCTAGAGCATCTAGTCTAGAGCATCTAGTCATTATTCCTGATGAAGGCTAGAGCATCTAGTCATTATTCCTGATGAAGGCTAAGGCATCTAGTCATTATTCCTGATGAAGGCTAGGGCATCTAGTCATTATTCCTGATGAAGGCTAGAGCATCTAGTCATTATTCCTGATGAAGGCTAGAGCATCTAGTCATTATTCCTGATGAAGGCTGGAGCATCTAGTCACTATTCCTGATGAAGGCTAGAGCATCTAGTCATTATTCCTGATGAAGGCTAGAGCATCTAGTCATTATTCCTGATGAAGGCTAGAGCATCTAGTCATTATACTTGATGAAGGCTAGAGCATCTAGTCATTATTCCTGATGAAGGCTAGAGCATCTAGTCATTATTCCTGATGAAGGCTAGAGCACCTAGTCATTATTCCTGATGAAGGCTAGAGCATCTAGTCATTATTCCTGATGAAGGCTAGAGCATCTAGTCATTATTCCTGATGAAGGCTAGAGTATCTAGTCATTATTCCTGATGAAGGCTAGAGCATCTAGTTATCATTCCTGATGAAGACTAGAGCATCTAGTCATCATTCCTGATGAAGGCTAAAGCATCTACCTGATGAAGACTAGAGCATCTAGTCATTATTCCTGATGAAGATTAGAGCATCTAGTCATTATACCTGATGAAGCCTAGAGCATCTAGTCATTATTCCTGATGAAGGCTAGAGCATCTAGTCATTATTCCTGATGAAGGCTAGAGCATCTAGTCATTATTCCTGATGAAGGCTAGAGCACCTAGTCATTATTCCTGATGAAGGCTAGAGCATTATTCCTGATGAAGGCTTGAGCATCTAGTCATTATTCCTGATGAAGGGTAGAGCATCTAGTCATTATTATTCATGATGAAGGCTAGGCCATCTAGTCATTATTCCTGATGAAGTCTAGAGCATCTAGTCATTATTCCTGATGAAGGCTAGAGCATCTAGTCATTATTCCTGATGAAGGCTAGGGCATCTAGTCATTATTCCTGATGAAGGCTAGGGCATCTAGTCATTATTCCTGATAAAGACTAGAGCATCTAGTCATTATTCCTGATGAAGATTAGAGCATCTAGTCATTATTCCTGATGAAGGCTAGACATCTAGTCATCATTCCTGATGAAGGCTAGGGCATCTAGTCATTATTCCTGATGAAGGCTAGAGCATCTAGTCATTATTCCTGATGAAGGCTAGAGCATCTAGTCATTATTCCTGATGAAGGCTAGAGCATCTAGTCATTATACCTGATGAAGGCTAGAGCATCTAGTCATTATTCCTGAATAAGGCTAGAGCATCTAGTCATTATTCCTGATGAAGGCTAGAGCATCTAGTCATTATTCCTGATGAAGGTTAGAGCATTTAGTCATTATTCCTGATGAAGGCTAGAGCATCTAGTCATTATTCCTGATAAAGGCTAGAGCATCTAGTCATTATACCTGATGAAGGCTAGAGCATCTAGTCTAGAGCATCTAGTCATTATTCCTGATGAAGGCTAGAGCATCTAGTCATTATTCCTGATGAAGGCTAAGGCATCTAGTCATTATTCCTGATGAAGGCTAGGGCATCTAGTCATTATTCCTGATGAAGGCTAGAGCATCTAGTCATTATTCCTGATGAAGGCTAGAGCATCTAGTCATTATTCCTGATGAAGGCTGGAGCATCTAGTCACTATTCCTGATGAAGGCTAGAGCATCTAGTCATTATTCCTGATGAAGGCTAGAGCATCTAGTCATTATTCCTGATGAAGGCTAGAGCATCTAGTCATTATACCTGATGAAGGCTAGAGCATCTAGTCATTATTCCTGAATAAGGCTAGAGCATCTAGTCATTATTCCTGATGAAGGCTAGAGCACCTAGTCATTATTCCTGATGAAGGCTAGAGCATCTAGTCATTATTCCTGATGAAGGCTAGAGCATCTAGTCATTATTCCTGATGAAAGGTAGAGCATCTAGTCATTATTCCTGATGAAGGCTAGAGCATCTAGTCATTATTCCTGATGAAGGTTAGAGCATCTAGTCATTATTCCTGATGAAGGCTAGAGCATCTAGTCATTATACCTGATGAAGGCTAGAGCATCTAGTCATTATTCCTGATGAAGGCTAGAGCATCTAGTCATTATTCCTGATGAAGGCTAGAGCATCTAGTCATTATTCCTGATGAAGGCTAGAGCATCTAGTCATTATTCCTGATGAAGGCTAGAGCATCTAGTCATTATTCCTGATGAAAGGTAGAGCATCTAGTCATTATTCCTAATGAAGGCTAGAGCATCTAGTCATTATTCCTGATGAAGGCTAGAGTATCTAGTCATTATTCCTGATGAAGACTAAAGCATCTAGTCATTATTCCTGATGGAGGCTAGAGCATCTAGTCATTATTCCTGATGAAGATTAGAGCATCTAGTCATTATTCCTGATGAAGACTAGAGCATCTTGTCATTATTCCTGTTGAAGATTAGAGCATCTAGTCATTATTCCTGATGAAGGTTAGACATCTAGTCATCATTCCTGATGAAGGCTAGGGCATCTAGTCATTATTCCTGATGAAGGCTAGAGCATCTAGTCATTATTCCTGATGAAGGCTAGAGCATCTAGTCATTATTCCAGATGAACGCTAGAGCATCTAGTCATTATTCCTGATAAAGGCTAGAGCATCTAGTCATTATACCTGATGAAGGCTAGAGCATCTAGTCTAGAGCATCTAGTCATTATTCCTGATGAAGGCTAGAGTATCTAGTCATTATTCCTGATGAAGACTAAAGCATCTAGTCATTATTCCTGATGGAGGCTAGAGCATCTAGTCATTATTCCTGATGAAGATTAGAGCATCTAGTCATTATTCCTGATGAAGACTAGAGCATCTAGTCATTATTCCTGTTGAAGATTAGAGCATCTAGTCATTATTCCTGATGAAGGCTAGACATCTAGTCATCATTCCTGATGAAGGCTAGGGCATCTAGTCATTATTCCTGATGAAGGCTAGAGCATCTAGTCATTATTCCTGATGAAGGCTAGAGCATCTAGTCATTATTCCTGATGAATGCTAGAGCATCTAGTCATTATTCCTGATGAAGTCTAGAGCATCTAGTCATTATTCCTGATGAAGGCTAGAGCATCTAGTCATTATTCCTGATGAAGGCTAGGGCATCTAGTCATTATTCCTGATGAAGGCTTGGGCATCTAGTCATTATTCCTGATAAAGACTAGAGCATCTAGTCATTATTACTGATGAAGATAAGAGCATCTAGTCATTATTCCTGATGAAGGCTAGACATCTAGTCATCATTCCTGATGAAGGCTAGGGCATCTAGTCATTATTCCTGATGAAGGCTAGAGCATCTAGTCATTATTCCTGATGAAGGCTAGAGCATCTAGTCATTATTCCTGATGAAGGCTAGAGCATCTAGTCATTATTCCTGATAAAGGCTAGAGCATCTAGTCATTATACCTGATGAAGGCCAGAGCATCTAGTCTAGAGCATCTAGTCATTATTCCTGATGAAGGCTAGAGCATCTAGTCATTATTCCTGATGAAGGCTAAGGCATCTAGTCATTATTCCTGATGAAGGCTAGGGCATCTAGTCATTATTCCTGATGAAGGCTAGAGCATCTAGTCATTATTCCTGATGAAGGCTAGAGCATCTAGTCATTATTCCTGATGAAGGCTGGAGCATCTAGTCACTATTCCTGATGAAGGCTAGAGCATCTAGTCATTATTCCTGATGAAGGCTAGAGCATCTAGTCATTATTCCTGATGAAGGCTAGAGCATCTAGTCATTATTCCTGATGAAGGCTAGAGCATCTAGTCATTATTCCTGATGAAGGCTAGAGCATCTAGTCATTATTCCTGATGAAGGCTAGAGCATCTAGTCATTATTCCTGATGAAGGCTAGAGCACCTAGTCATTATTCCTGATGAAGGCTAGAGCATCTAGTCATTATTCCTGATGAAGGCTAGAGCATCTAGTCATTATTCCTGATGAAGGCTAGGGCATCTAGTCATTATTCCTGATGAAGGCTAGGGCATCTAGTCATTATTCCTGATAAAGACTAGAGCATCTAGTCATTATTCCTGATGAAGATTAGAGCATCTAGTCATTATTCCTGATGAAGGCTAGACATTTAGTCATCATTCCTGATGAAGGCTAGGGCATCTAGTCATTATTCCTGATGAAGGCTAGAGCATTATTCCTGATGAAGGCTAGAGCATCTAGTCATTATTCCTGATGAAGGGTAGAGCATCTAGTCATTATTATTCATGATGAAGGCTAGGCCATCTAGTCATTATTCCTGATGAAGTCTAGAGCATCTAGTCATTATTCCTGATGAAGGCTAGAGCATCTAGTCATTATTCCTGATGAAGGCTAGGGCATCTAGTCATTATTCCTGATGAAGGCTAGGGCATCTAGTCATTATTCCTGATAAAGACTAGAGCATCTAGTCATTATTCCTGATGAAGATTAGAGCATCTAGTCATTATTCCTGATGAAGGCTAGACATCTAGTCATCATTCCTGATGAAGGCTAGGGCATCTAGTCATTATTCCTGATGAAGGCTAGAGCATCTAGTCATTATTCCTGATGAAGGCTAGAGCATCTAGTCATTATTCCTGATGAAGGATAGAGCATCTAGTCATTATTCCTGATGAAGGCTAGAGCATCTAGTCATTATTCCTGATGAAAGGTAGAGCATCTAGTCATTATTCCTGATGAAGGCTAGAGTATCTAGTCATTATTCCTGATGAAGACTAGACATCTAGTCATCATTCCTGATGAAGGCTAGGGCATCTAGTCATTATTCCTGATGAAGGCTAGAGCATCTAGTCATTATTCCTGATGAAGGCTAGAGTATCTAGTCATTATTCCTGATGAACGCTAGAGCATCTAGTCATTATTCCTGATAAAGGCTAGAGCATCTAGTCATTATACCTGATGAAGGCTAGAGCATCTAGTCTAGAGCATCTAGTCATTATTCCTGATGAAGGCTAGAGCATCTAGTCATTATTCCTGATGAAGGCTAAGGCATCTAGTCATTATTCCTGATGAAGGCTAGGGCATCTAGTCATTATTCCTGATGAAGGCTAGAGCAACTAGTCATTATTCCTGATGACGGCTAGAGCATCTAGTCATTATTCCTGATGAAGGCTGGAGCATCTAGTCACTATTCCTGATGAAGGCTAGAGCATCTAGTCATTATTCCTGATGAAGGCTAGAGCATCTAGTCATTATTCCTGATGAAGGCTAGAGCATCTAGTCATTATTCCTGATGAAGGCTAGAGCATCTAGTCATTATTCCTGATGAACGCTAGAGCATCTAGTCATTATTCCTGATAAAGGCTAGAGCATCTAGTCATTATACCTGATGGAGGCTAGAGCATCTAGTCTAGAGCATCTAGTCATTATTCCTGATGAAGGCTAGAGCATCTAGTCATTATTCCTGATGAAGGCTAAGGCATCTAGTCATTATTCCTGATGAAGGCTAGGGCATCTAGTCATTATTCCTGATGAAGGCTAGAGCATCTAGTCATTATTCCTGATGAAGGCTAGAGCATCTAGTCATTATTCCTGATGAAGGCTGGAGCATCTAGTCACTATTCCTGATGAAGGCTAGAGCATCTAGTCATTATTCCTGATGAAGGCTAGAGCATCTAGTCATTATTCCTGATGAAGGCTAGAGCATCTAGTCATTATACTTGATGAAGGCTAGAGCATCTAGTCATTATTCCTGATGAAGGCTAGAGCATCTTGTCATTATTCCTGATGAAGGCTAGAGCACCTAGTCATTATTCCTGATGAAGGCTAGAGCATCTAGTCATTATTCCTGATGAAGGCTAGAGCATCTAGTCATTATTCCTGATGAAGGCTAGAGTATCTAGTCATTATTCCTGATGAAGGCTAGAGCATCTAGTTATCATTCCTGATGAAGACTAGAGCATCTAGTCATCATTCCTGATGAAGGCTAAAGCATCTACCTGATGAAGACTAGAGCATCTAGTCATTATTCCTGATGAAGATTAGAGCATCTAGTCATTATACCTGATGAAGGCTAGAGCATCTAGTCATTATTCCTGATGAAGGCTAGAGCATCTAGTCATTATTCCTGATGAAGGCTAGAGCATCTAGTCATTATTCCTGATGAAGGCTAGAGCACCTAGTCATTATTCCTGATGAAGGCTAGAGCATTATTCCTGATGAAGGCTTGAGCATCTAGTCATTATTCCTGATGAAGGGTAGAGCATCTAGTCATTATTATTCATGATGAAGGCTAGGCCATCTAGTCATTATTCATGATGAAGTATAGAGCATCTAGTCATTATTCCTGATGAAGGCTAGAGCATCTAGTCATTATTCCTGATGAAGGCTAGGGCATCTAGTCATTATTCCTGATGAAGGCTAGGGCATCTAGTCATTATTCCTGATAAAGACTAGAGCATCTAGTCATTATTCCTGATGAAGATTAGAGCATCTAGTCATTATTCCTGATGAAGGCTAGACATCTAGTCATCATTCCTGATGAAGGCTAGGGCATCTAGTCATTATTCCTGATGAAGGCTAGAGCATCTAGTCATTATTCCTGATAAAGGCTAGAGCATCTAGTCATTATACCTGATGAAGGCTAGAGCATCTAGTCTAGAGCATCTAGTCATTATTCCTGATGAAGGCTAGAGCATCTAGTTATTATTCCTGATGAAGACTAGAGCATCTAGTCATCATTCCTGATGAAGGCTAAAGCATCTACCTGATGAAGACTAGAGCATCTAGTCATTATTCCTGATGAAGATTAGAGCATCTAGTCATTATACCTGATGAAGGCTAGAGCATCTAGTCATTATTCCTGATGAAGGCTAGAGCATCTAGTCATTATTCCTGATGAAGGCTAGAGCATCTAGTCATTATTCCTGATGAAGGCTAGAGCACCTAGTCATTATTCCTGATGAAGGCTAGAGCATTATTCCTGATGAAGGCTAGAGCATCTAGTCATTATTCCTGATGAAGGGTAGTGCATCTAGTCATTATTATTCATGATGAAGGCTAGGCCATCTAGTCATTATTCCTGATGAAGTCTAGAGCATCTAGTCATTATTCCTGATGAAGGCTAGAGCATCTAGTCATTATTCCTGATGAAGGCTAGGGCATCTAGTCATTATTCCTGATGAAGGCTAGGGCATCTAGTCATTATTCCTGATAAAGACTAGAGAATCTAGTCATTACTGATGAAGATTAGTGCATCTAGTCATTATTCCTGATGAAGGCTAGACATCTAGTCATCATTCCTGATGAAGGCTAGGGCATCTAGTCATTATTCCTGATGAAGGCTAGAGCATCTAGTCATTATTCCTGATGAAGGCTAGAGCATCTAGTCATTATTCCTGATGAAGGCTAGAGCATCTAGTCATTATTCTTGATAAAGGCTAGAGCATCTAGTCATTATACCTGATGAAGGCTAGAGCATCTAGTCTAGAGCATCTAGTCATTATTCCTGATGAAGGCTAGAGCATCTAGTCATTATTCCTGATGAAGGCTAAGGCATCTAGTCATTATTCCTGATGAAGGCTAGGGCATCTAGTCATTATTCCTGATGAAGGCTAGAGCATCTAGTCATTATTCCTGATGAAGGCTAGAGCATCTAGTCATTATTCCTGATGAAGGCTGGAGCATCTAGTCACTATTCCTGATGAAGGCTAGAGCATCTATTCATTATTCCTGATGAAGGCTAGAGCATCTAGTCATTATTCCTGATGAAGGCTAGAGCATCTAGTCATTATACCTGATGAAGGCTAGAGCATCTAGTCATTATTCCTGAATAAGGCTAGAGCATCTAGTCATTATTCCTGATGAAGGCTAGAGCACCTAGTCATTATTCCTGATGAAGGCTAGAGCATCTAGTCATTATTCCTGATGAAGGCTAGAGCATCTAGTCATTATTCCTGATGAAAGGTAGAGCATCTAGTCATTATTCCTGATGAAGGCTAGAGCATCTAGTCATTATTCCTGATGAAGGTTAGAGCATCTAGTCATTATTCCTGATGAAGGCTAGAGCATCTAGTCATTATACCTGATGAAGGCTAGAGCATCTAGTCATTATTCCTGATGAAGGCTAGAGCATCTAGTCATTATTCCTGATGAAGGCTAGAGCATCTAGTCATTATTCCTGATGAAGGCTAGAGCATCTAGTCATTATTCCTGATGAAGGCTAGAGCATCTAGTCATTATTCCTGATGAAAGGTAGAGCATCTAGTCATTATTCCTAATGAAGGCTAGAGCATCTAGTCATTATTCCTGATGAAGGCTAGAGTATCTAGTCATTATTCCTGATGAAGACTAAAGCATCTAGTCATTATTCCTGATGGAGGCTAGAGCATCTAGTCATTATTCCTGATGAAGATTAGAGCATCTAGTCATTATTCCTGATGAAGACTAGAGCATCTAGTCATTATTCCTGTTGAAGATTAGAGCATCTAGTCATTATTCCTGATGAAGGCTAGACATCTAGTCATCATTCCTGATGAAGGCTAGGGCATCTAGTCATTATTCCTGATGAAGGCTAGAGCATCTAGTCATTATTCCTGATGAACGCTAGAGCATCTAGTCATTATTCCTGATAAAGGCTAGAGCATCTAGTCATTATACATGATGAAGGCTAGAGCATCTAGTCTAGAGCATCTAGTCATTATTCCTGATGAAGGCTAGAGTATCTAGTCATTATTCCTGATGAAGACTAAAGCATCTAGTCATTATTCCTGATGGAGGCTAGAGCATCTAGTCATTATTCCTGATGAAGATTAGAGCATCTAGTCATTATTCCTGATGAAGACTAGAGCATCTAGTCATTATTCCTGTTGAAGATTAGAGCATCTAGTCATTATTCCTGATGAAGGCTAGAGTATCTAGTCATTATTCCTGATGAAGACTAAAGCATCTAGTCATTATTCCTGATGGAGGCTAGAGCATCTAGTCATTATTCCTGATGAAGATTAGAGCATCTAGTCATTATTCCTGATGAAGACTAGAGCATCTAGTCATTATTCCTGTTGAAGATTAGAGCATCTAGTCATTATTCCTGATGAAGGCTAGACATCTAGTCATCATTCCTGATGAAGGCTAGGGCATCTAGTCATTATTCCTGATGAAGGCTAGAGCATCTAGTCATTATTCCTGATGAAGGCTAGAGCATCTAGTCATTATTCCTGATGAACGCTAGAGCATCTAGTCATTATTCCTGATAAAGGCTAGAGCATCTAGTCATTATACCTGATGAAGGCTAGAGCATCTAGTCTAGAGCATCTAGTCATTATTCCTGATGAAGGCTAGAGCATCTAGTCATTATTCCTGATGAAGGCTAAGGCATCTAGTCATTATTCCTGATGAAGGCTAGGGCATCTAGTCATTATTCCTGATGAAGGCTAGAGCATCTAGTCATTATTCCTGATGAAGGCTAGAGCATCTAGTCATTATTCCTGATGAAGGCTGGAGCATCTAGTCACTATTCCTGATGAAGGCTAGAGCATCTAGTCATTATTCCTGATGAAGGCTAGAGCATCTAGTCATTATTCCTGATGAAGGCTAGAGCATCTAGTCATTATACCTGATGAAGGCTAGATCATCTAGTCATTATTCCTGATGAAGGCTAGAGCATCTAGTCATTATTCCTGATGAAGGCTAGAGCACCTAGTCATTATTCCTGATGAAGGCTAGAGCATCTAGTCATTATTCCTGATGAAGGCTAGAGCATCTAGTCATTATGCCTGATGAAGGGTAGAGCATCTAGTCATTATTCCTGATGGAGGCTAGAGCATCTAGTCATTATTCCTGATGAAGGCTAGAGCATCTAGTTATTATTCCTGATGAAGACTAGAGCATCTAGTCATCATTCCTGATGAAGGCTAAAGCATCTACCTGATGAAGACTAGAGCATCTAGTCATTATTCCTGATGAAGATTAGAGCATCTAGTCATTATACCTGATGAAGGCTAGAGCATCTAGTCATTATTCCTGATGAAGGCTAGAGCATCTAGTCATTATTCCTGATGAAGGCTAGAGCATCTAGTCATTATTCCTGATGAAGGCTAGAGCACCTAGTCATTATTCCTGATGAAGGCTAGAGCATTATTCCTGATGAAGGCTAGAGCATCTAGTCATTATTCCTGATGAAGGGTAGAGCATCTAGTCATTATTATTCATGATGAAGGCTAGGCCATCTAGTCATTATTCCTGATGAAGTCTAGAGCATCTAGTCATTATTCCTGATGAAGGCTAGAGCATCTAGTCATTATTCCTGATGAAGGCTAGGGCATCTAGTCATTATTCCTGATGAAGGCTAGGACATCTAGTCATTATTCCTGATAAAGACTAGAGCATCTAGTCATTATTCCTGATGAAGATTAGAGCATCTAGTCATTATTCCTGATGAAGGCTAGACATCTAGTCATCATTCCTGATGAAGGCTAGGGCATCTAGTCATTATTCCTGATGAAGGCTAGAGCATCTAGTCATTATTCCTGATGAAGGCTAGAGCATCTAGTCATTATTCCTGATGAAGGCTAGAGCATCTAGTCATTATTCCTGATAAAGGCTAGAGCATCTAGTCATTATACCTGATGAAGGCTAGAGCATCTAGTCTAGAGCATCTAGTCATTATTCCTGATGAAGGCTAGAGCATCTAGTCATTATTCCTGATATAGGCTAGGGCATCTAGTCATTATTCCTGATGAAGGCTAGAGCATCTAGTCATTATTCCTGATGAAGGCTAGAGCATCTAGTCATTATTCCTGATGAAGGCTGGAGCATCTAGTAGAGCATCTAGTCATTATTCCTGATGAAGGCTAGAGCATCTAGTCATTATTCCTGATAAAGGCTAGAGCATCTAGTCATTATACCTGATGAAGGCTAGAGCATCTAGTCTAGAGCATCTAGTCATTATTCCTGATGAAGGCTAGAGTATCTAGTCATTATTCCTGATGAAGACTAAAGCATCTAGTCATTATTCCTGATGGAGGCTAGAGCATCTAGTCATTATTCCTGATGAAGATTAGAGCATCTAGTCATTATTCCTGATGAAGACTAGAGCATCTAGTCATTATTCCTGTTGAAGATTAGAGCATCTAGTCATTATTCCTGATGAAGGCTAGACATCTAGTCATCATTCCTGATGAAGGCTAGGGCATCTAGTCATTATTCCTGATGAAGGCTAGAGCATCTAGTCATTATTCCTGATGAAGGCTAGAGCATCTAGTCATTATTCCTGATGAACGCTAGAGCATCTAGTCATTATTCCTGATAAAGGCTAGAGCATCTAGTCATTATACCTGATGAAGGCTAGAGCATCTAGTCTAGAGCATCTAGTAGCATTATTCCTGATGAAGGCTAGAGCATCTAGTCATTATTCCTGATGAAGGCTAAGGCATCTAGTCATTATTCCTGATGAAGGCTAGAGTATCTAGTCATTATTCCTGATGAAGACTAAAGCATCTAGTCATTATTCCTGATGGAGGCTAGAGCATCTAGTCATTATTCCTGATGAAGATTAGAGCATCTAGTCATTATTCCTGATGAAGACTAGAGCATCTAGTCATTATTCCTGTTGAAGATTAGAGCATCTAGTCATTATTCCTGATGAAGGCTAGACATCTAGTCATCATTCCTGATGAAGGCTAGGGCATCTAGTCATTATTCCTGATGAAGGCTAGAGCATCTAGTCATTATTCCTGATGAACGCTAGAGCATCTAGTCATTATTCCTGATAAAGGCTAGAGCATCTAGTCATTATACATGATGAAGGCTAGAGCATCTAGTCTAGAGCATCTAGTCATTATTCCTGATGAAGGCTAGAGTATCTAGTCATTATTCCTGATGAAGACTAAAGCATCTAGTCATTATTCCTGATGGAGGCTAGAGCATCTAGTCATTATTCCTGATGAAGATTAGAGCATCTAGTCATTATTCTTGATGAAGACTAGAGCATCTAGTCATTATTCCTGTTGAAGATTAGAGCATCTAGTCATTATTCCTGATGAAGGCTAGACATCTAGTCATCATTCCTGATGAAGGCTAGGGCATCTAGTCATTATTCCTGATGAAGGCTAGAGCATCTAGTCATTATTCCTGATGAAGGCTAGAGCATCTAGTCATTATTCCTGATGAACGCTAGAGCATCTAGTCATTATTCCTGATAAAGGTTAGAGCATCTAGTCATTATACCTGATGAAGGCTAGAGCATCTAGTCTAGAGCATCTAGTCATTATTCCTGATGAAGGCTAGAGCATCTAGTCATTATTCCTGATGAAGGCTAAGGCATCTAGTCATTATTCCTGATGAAGGCTAGGGCATCTAGTCATTATTCCTGATGAAGGCTAGAGCATCTAGTCATTATTCCTGATGAAGGCTAGAGCATCTAGTCATTATTCCTGATGAAGGCTGGAGCATCTAGTCACTATTCCTGATGAAGGCTAGAGCATCTAGTCATTATTCCTGATGAAGGCTAGAGCATCTAGTCATTATTCCTGATGAAGGCTAGAGCATCTAGTCATTATACCTGATGAAGGCTAGATCATCTAGTCATTATTCCTGATGAAGGCTAGAGCATCTAGTCATTATTCCTGATGAAGGCTAGAGCACCTAGTCATTATTCCTGATGAAGGCTAGAGCATCTAGTCATTATTCCTGATGAAGGCTAGAGCATCTAGTCATTATGCCTGATGAAGGGTAGAGCATCTAGTCATTATTCCTGATGGAGGCTAGAGCATCTAGTCATTATTCCTGATGAAGGCTAGAGCATCTAGTTATTATTCCTGATGAAGACTAGAGCATCTAGTCATCATTCCTGATGAAGGCTAAAGCATCTACCTGATGAAGACTAGAGCATCTAGTCATTATTCCTGATGAAGATTAGAGCATCTAGTCATTATACCTGATGAAGGCTAGAGCATCTAGTCATTATTCCTGATGAAGGCTAGAGCATCTAGTCATTATTCCTGATGAAGGCTAGAGCATCTAGTCATTATTCCTGATGAAGGCTAGAGCACCTAGTCATTATTCCTGATGAAGGCTAGAGCATTATTCCTGATGAAGGCTAGAGCATCTAGTCATTATTCCTGATGAAGGGTAGAGCATCTAGTCATTATTATTCATGATGAAGGCTAGGCCATCTAGTCATTATTCCTGATGAAGTCTAGAGCATCTAGTCATTATTCCTGATGAAGGCTAGAGCATCTAGTCATTATTCCTGATGAAGGCTAGGGCATCTAGTCATTATTCCTGATGAAGGCTAGGACATCTAGTCATTATTCCTGATAAAGACTAGAGCATCTAGTCATTATTCCTGATGAAGATTAGAGCATCTAGTCATTATTCCTGATGAAGGCTAGACATCTAGTCATCATTCCTGATGAAGGCTAGGGCATCTAGTCATTATTCCTGATGAAGGCTAGAGCATCTAGTCATTATTCCTGATGAAGGCTAGAGCATCTAGTCATTATTCCTGATGAAGGCTAGAGCATCTAGTCATTATTCCTGATAAAGGCTAGAGCATCTAGTCATTATACCTGATGAAGGCTAGAGCATCTAGTCTAGAGCATCTAGTCATTATTCCTGATGAAGGCTAGAGCATCTAGTCATTATTCCTGATATAGGCTAAGGCATCTAGTCATTATTCCTGATGAAGGCTAGGGCATCTAGTCATTATTCCTGATGAAGGCTAGAGCATCTAGTCATTATTCCTGATGAAGGCTAGAGCATCTAGTCATTATTCCTGATGAAGGCTGGAGCATCTAGTCACTATTCCTGATGAAGGCTAGAGCATCTAGTCATTATTCCTGATGAAGGCTAGAGCATCTAGTCATTATTCCTGATGAAGGCTAGAGCATCTAGTCATTATTCCTGATGAAGGCTAGAGCACCTAGTCATTATTCCTGATGAAGGCTAGAGCATCTAGTCATTATTCCTGATGAAGGCTAGAGCATCTAGTCATTATTCCTGATGAAAGGTAGAGCATCTAGTCATTATTCCTGATGAAGGCTAGAGCATC
The DNA here is from genome assembly GCA_028752905.1 of Cladorhizidae sp. MBARI D1340-BT2. Taxonomy (NCBI): domain Eukaryota; kingdom Metazoa; phylum Porifera; class Demospongiae; order Poecilosclerida; family Cladorhizidae; species Cladorhizidae sp. MBARI D1340-BT2. The sequence continues at coordinate 53,238,137 of JAQNBH010000016.1, read as the reverse complement.
TAGTCATTATTCCTGATGAAGGCTAGAGCATCTAGTCATTATTCCTGATGAAGGCTAGAGCATCTAGTCATTATACCTGATGAAGGCTAGAGCATCTAGTCATTATTCCTGATGAAGGCTAGAGCATCTAGTCATTATTCCTGATGAAGGCTAGAGCACCTAGTCATTATTCCTGATGAAGGCTAGAGCATCTAGTCATTATTTCTGATGAAGGCTAGAGCATCTAGTCATTATTCCTGATGAAAGGTAGAGCATCTAGTCATTATTCCTAATGAAGGCTAGAGCATCTAGTCATTATTCCTGATGAAGGCTAGAGTATCTAGTCATTATTCCTGATGAAGACTAAAGCATCTAGTCATTATTCCTGATGGAGGCTAGAGCATCTAGTCATTATTCCTGATGAAGATTAGAGCATCTAGTCATTATTCCTGATGAAGACTAGAGCATCTAGTCATTATTCCTGTTGAAGATTAGAGCATCTAGTCATTATTCCTGATGAAGGCTAGACATCTAGTCATCATTCCTGATGAAGGCTAGGGCATCTAGTCATTATTCCTGATGAAGGCTAGAGCATCTAGTCATTATTCCTGATGAAGGCTAGAGCATCTAGTCTTTATTCCTGATAAAGGCTAGAGCATCTAGTCATTATACCTGATGAAGGCTAGAGCATCTAGTCTAGAGCATCTAGTCATTATTCCTGATGAAGGCTAGAGTATCTAGTCATTATTCCTGATGAAGACTAAAGCATCTAGTCATTATTCCTGATGGAGGCTAGAGCATCTAGTCATTATTCCTGATGAAGATTAGAGCATCTAGTCATTATTCCTGATGAAGACTAGAGCATCTAGTCATTATTCCTGTTGAAGATTAGAGCATCTAGTCATTATTCCTGATGAAGGCTAGACATCTAGTCATCATTCCTGATGAAGGCTAGGGCATCTAGTCATTATTCCTGATGAAGGCTAGAGCATCTAGTCATTATTCCTGATGAAGGCTAGAGCATCTAGTCATTATTCCTGATGAACGCTAGAGCATCTAGTCATTATTCCTGATAAAGGCTAGAGCATCTAGTCATTATACCTGATGAAGGCTAGAGCATCTAGTCTAGAGCATCTAGTAGCATTATTCCTGATGAAGGCTAGAGCATCTAGTCATTATTCCTGATGAAGGCTAAGGCATCTAGTCATTATTCCTGATGAAGGCTAGGGCATCTAGTCATTATTCCTGATGAAGGCTAGAGCATCTAGTCATTATTCCTGATGAAGGCTAGAGCATCTAGTCATTATTCCTGATGAAGGCTGGAGCATCTAGTCACTATTCCTGATGAAGGCTAGAGCATCTAGTCATTATTCCTGATGAAGGCTAGAGCATCTAGTCATTATTCCTGATGAAGGCTAGAGCATCTAGTCATTATACCTGATGAAGGCTAGATCATCTAGTCATTATTCCTGATGAAGGCTAGAGCATCTAGTCATTATTCCTGATGAAGGCTAGAGCACCTAGTCATTATTCCTGATGAAGGCTAGAGCATCTAGTCATTATTCCTGATGAAGGCTAGAGCATCTAGTCATTATGCCTGATGAAGGGTAGAGCATCTAGTCATTATTCCTAATGAAGGCTAGAGCATCTAGTCATTATTCCTGATGAAGGCTAGAGCATCTAGTCATTATTCCTGATGAAGGCTAGAGTATCTAGTCATTATTCCTGATGAAGGCTAGAGTATCTAGTCATTATTCCTGATGAAGACTTGAGCATCTAGTCATTATTCCTGATGGAGGCTAGAGCATCTAGTCATTATTCCTGATGAAGGCTAGAGCATCTAGTTATTATTCCTGATGAAGACTAGAGCATCTAGTCATCATTCCTGATGAAGGCTAAAGCATCTACCTGATGAAGACTAGAGCATCTAGTCATTATTCCTGATGAAGATTAGAGCATCTAGTCATTATTCCTGATGAAGGCTAGACATCTAGTCATCATTCCTGATGAAGGCTAGAGCATCTAGTTATTATTCCTGATGAAGACTAGAGCATCTAGTCATTATTCCTGATGAAGGCTAGAGCACCTAGTCATTATTCCTGATGAAGACTATATAGAGCATCTAGTCATCATTCCTGATGAAGGCTAGATCATCTAGTCATTATTCCTGATGAAGACTAGAGCATCTAGTCATCATTCCTGATGAAGACTAGAGCATCTAGTTATTATTCCTGATGAAGACTAGAGCATCTAGTCATCATTCCTGATGAAGGCTAGAGCATCTAGTCATTATTCCTGATGAAGGCTAGAGCATCTAGTCATTATTCCTGATGAAGACTAGAGCATCTAGTTATTATTCTTGATGAAGACTAGAGCATCTAGTCATTATTCCTGATGAAGGCTAGACATCTAATCATCATTCCTGATGAAGGCTAGAGCATCTAGTTATTATTCATGATGAAGACTAGAGCATCTAGTCATTATTCCTGATGGAGGCTAGAGCATCTAGTCATCATTCCAGATGAAGGCTAGAGCATCTAGTCATCATTCCTGATGAAGGCTAGAGCATCTAGTCATCATTCCTGATGAAGGCTAGAGCATCTAGTCATCATTCCTGATGAAGGCTAGAGCATCTAGTCATTATTCCTTATGAAGGCTAGAGCATCTAGTCATCATTCCTGATGAAGGCTAGAGCATCTAGTCATTATTCCTGATGAATAGAGCATCTAATCATTATTCCTGATGGAGGCTAGAGCATCTAGTCATCATTCCTGATGAAGGCTAGGAGCATCTAGTCATCATTCCTGATGAAGGCTAGAGCATCTAGTCATCATTCCTGATGAAGGCTAGAGCATCTAGTCATCATTCCTGATGAAGGCTAGAGCATCTAGTCATCATTCCTGATGAAGGCTAGAGCATCTAGTCATCATTCCTGATGAAGGCTAGAGCATCTAGTCATAATTCCTGATGAAGGCTAGAGCATCTAGTCATTGCCTGATGAAGGCTAGAGCATCTAGTCATTATTCCTGATGAAGGCTAGAGCATCTAGTCATTATTCCTGATGAAGGCTAGAGCATCTAGTCATAATTCCTGAAGGCTAGAGCATCTAGTCATCATTCCTGATGAAGGCTAGAGCATCTAGTCATCATTCCTGATGAAGGCCAGAGCATCTAGTCATCATTCCTGATGAAGGCTAGAGCATCTAGTCATCATTGCTAGAGCATCTAGTCATCATTCCTGATGAAGGCTAGAGCATCTAGTCATCACTCCTGATGAAGGCTAGAGCATCTAGTCATCACTCCTGATGAAGGCTAGAGCATCTAGTCATCACTCCTGATGAATGCTAGAGCATCTAGTCATCATTCCTGATGAAGGCTAGAGCATCTAGTCATCATTCCTGATGAAGGCTAGAGCATCTAGTCATCATTCCTGATGAAGGCCAGAGCATCTAGTCATCACTCCTGATGAATGCTAGAGCATCTAGTCATCATTCCTGATGAAGGCTAGAGCATCTAGTCATCATTCCTGATGAAGGCTAGAGCATCTAGTCATCATTCCTGATGAAGGCCAGAGCATCTAGTCATCATTCCTGATGAAGGCTAGAGCATCTAGTCATCATTCCTGATGAAGGCTAGAGCATCTAGTCATCATTCCTGATGAAGGCTAGAGCATCAAGTCATCATTCCTGATGAAGGCTAGAGCATCTAGTCATCATTCCTTATGAAGGCTAGAGCATCTAGTCATCATTCCTGATGAAGGCTAGAGCATCTAGTCATTATTCCTGATGAAGGCTAGAGCATCTAGTCATAATTCCTGATGAAGGCTAGAGCATCTACTCATTATTCCTGATGAAGGCTAGAGCATCTAGTCATTATTCCTGATGAAGGCTAGAGCATCTAGTCATTATTCCTGATGAAGGCTAGAGCATCTAGTCATAATTCCTGATGAAGGCTAGAGCATCTAGTCATCATTCCTGATGAAGGCTAGAGCATCTAGTCATTATTCCTGATGAAGGCTAGAGCATCTAGTCATAATTCCTGATGAAGGCTAGAGCATCTAGTCATTTCCTGATGAAGGCTAGAGCATCTAGTCATTATTCCTGATGAAGGCTAGAGCATCTAGTCATTATTCCTGATGAAGGCTAGAGCATCTAGTCATTATTCCTGATGAAGGTTAGAGCATCTAGTCATAATTCCTGAAGGCTAGAGCATCTAGTCATCATTCTTGATGAAGGCTAGAGCATCTAGTCATCATTCCTGATGAAGGCTAGAGCATCTAGTCATCATTCCTGATGAAGGCTAGAGCATCTAGTCATCATTCCTGATGAAGGCTAGAGCATCTAGTCATCATTCCTGATGAAGGCTAGAGCATCTTGTCATCATTCCTGATGAAACCTAGAGCATCTAGTCATCATTCCTGATGAAGGCTAGAGCATCTAGTCATTATTCCTGATGAAAGCTAGAGCATCTAGTCATTATTCCTGATGAAGGCTAGAGTATCTAGTCGAAACATACAATTTTAAGTTGATTATTGAGAAGGTTCATATATATGTAGATGTTGAAGCATGCACACATGCACGCACATGCACACACACACATCTTCACATCTGGATGACTAGTAGTTGACCTGGTTCTGTTGAAGGCTTATGCTCACTCTGACTACTGTCAAAAGAGCAAGTTCCAACTACTGTCACAAGAGCAAGTTCCAAGTACTGTCACAAGAGCAAGCTCCAACTACTGTCACCAGAGCAAGCTCCAAGTACTGTCACAAGAGCAAGCTTTAACTACTGTCACCAGAGCAAGCTCCAACTACTGTCACAAGAGCAAGCTCCAACTACTGTCATAAGAGCAAGTTCCAACTACTGTCACAAGAGCAAGATCCAAGTACTGTCACAAGAGCAAGTTCCAACTACTGTCACAAGAGCAAGCTCCAACTACTGTCACAAGAGCAAGCTCCAACTACAGTCACAAGAGCAAGCTCCAACTACTGTCACAAGAGCAAGCTCCAACTACTGTCACAAGAGCAAGCTCCAACTACTGTCACAAGAGCAAGCTCCAACTACTGTCACAAGAGCAAGCTCTAACTACTGTCACAAGAGCAAGCTCCAACCACTGTCACAAGAGCAAGCTCCAACTACTTTCACAAGGCAAGCTCCAACTACTGTCAGCAGAGCAAGCTCCAACTACTGTCACAAGAGCAAGCTCCAACTACTGTCAGCAGAGCAAGCTCCAACTACTGTCACAAGAGCTACTGTCACCAGAGCAAGCTCCAACTACTGTCACAAAAGCAAGCACCAACTACTGTCAAGAGCAAGCTCCAACTATCACAAGAGCAAGCTCCAACTACTGTCACAAGAGCAAGCTCCAACTACTGTCACCAGAGCAAGCTCCAACTACTGTCACAAGAGCTACTGTCACCAGAGCAAGCTCCAACTACTGTCACAAAAGCCAAGCTCCAACTATCACAAGAGCAAGCTCCAACTACTGTCACAAGAGCTACTGTCACCAGAGCAAGCTCCAACTACTGTCACAAAAGCCAAGCTCCAACTATCACAAGAGCAAGCTCCAACTACTGTCACAAGAGCAAGCTCCAACTACTGTCACAAGAGCAAGCTCCAACTACTGTCACAAGAGCAAGCTCCAACAGACTATTCACTTCTTGCAGCGAAATCGTGCTCACCAGCTCTCAATATTGCACTCAAATGTGAGTGTGTTTATTATGTTTATTATGTTGATGACCTCTTACCAATTTTGGTATACCGAATTGAGAAGCAAGTCCTTACAAGTCGTTGAAAGATTTGTCTCATTCTAAAATTGTCATGAATGGACTCATGGCACCCAAGTGAGGGGGAGGACGATTAGAGCTGAAAGATAGATCTTTCAGGAGGAATTTCATGCTGTTTAAAGGTTTGGGCCTGCCTGGTTTGCTACCCAAGTGAAGCACACTGAAAGTGTTACTGGAGTTGAAGTTGGCCGAAGTCACTATTTAGTAAGCAAGAGCTGTCAATGAGATAGGAGATATATGTGTGACATCTGCATTTTGAATAGTGGTCAACCCCCAGTATCAGGATTACCAATATATGGAATGCTTAGTGCACTCCTGACACATGTATTCCCTGACCCACCCACTCACTGACACACCCACTCCCTGACAAACCACACCCCTGACACACACACTCCTTGACACACCCACTCCTTGACATATGCACTCTATGACACATGCAAGCATGTGCACAACAAACAAACAAACATACATACATTCACCAAGAGCGAACAAATCACTGGCCATGGTCTGTAGCTATGGAGGAAGATATGCGTGTTCAGTATATATGTAAATGCTGAAGAGGAGCTTGCTATAAGGCAATGCTCCTGGGCATCCACAAACCATGATCATGTTATATGTATGTACATTCAAAAGTGGTGCACGCCAGTTTATAACCCCCTCCTCTCCCTTGAACCCTACGTGGGGGCATTTAGCTATACTTCATGTGGGTAGCAATAATTGTTCTACTTGCCTCTCTGCTACAACGAAACCAACTCTGAAGATCAGTCCTGAAGCTGGCAAGAATGGAAGAACCACGAGGACAAGTCCCACACCGGCCACAATTCGATCCCTCCTGGAGAACAGAGCGTGAATGGCCACAGCTCCGATGCCAGAGTACAGGAGTAACGACCACACATTCCTCCAGTCAGCCAGCGAGGAGACAAGGGGGATGGAGCCAAGTGACCAATCACAACAGAGTGCCGAAGGAGAGAGGAGGAGCCAAGCATTAATGGAGTAGATGTTGCTGAAACTTAATATCCTGCGAGAGGAGACAGATATTTTGAATGTTCAAATGCTGCTCTAAAAATCCCAGACTAAATAATTGTGTGTGTGTGTCAATGACATTACAGAATATACCATACTTGGTTAACATCATACTGGGTTAACCTCGCATTGGGTTAAATATAACAATGGGGTTAATATGAAGGCTAGAGCATCTAGTCAAACGTCGAGCGAATACATTTCAAGTTGATTATTGAGAAGGTGATTTTAATGTTATTATGTCAACTGAGAGTTCATTGAGAATATCATTCTGGATCAATATCATCCTTGTTTAACATTACACCACATAAATGTTAAAATGGAACATGGAATCAATGTTAGACACTGCCACAAGATTAACATTGCACTGGGTTAACAGACTGGATCAATGTCACGCTGGGTTCACACCACATCATGAAACTTTGTTGAGACTGGTTGAAGTAGGTTGACAATAGATCAATGGGCACACACATTGGAACACCACACTGGGTTGAGGCAGGTTAGTTGACAGTAGCTCTAGTTGAAGTAGGTTGACAATAGCTCTATGGGGGCACACACATTGGAACACCACACTGGGTTGAGACAGGTTAGTTGACAGTAGCTCTAGTTGAAGTAGGTTGACAATAGCTCTATGGGGGCACACACTGGACCAACATCACTGGGTTGAGGCAGGTTGAAGTAGGTTGACAATAGCTCTATGGGGGCACACACTGGACCAACATCACTGGGTTGAGGCAGGTTGAAGTAGGTTGACACTAGTCACTAGCTCTATCTATGGGGACACGCACTGGACCAACACCACACTGGGTTGAGGCAGGTTGAAGTAGGTTGCAAACCTCCAACTATTCCGTACATCTACAATTCTCACCGGACAGATCTGTCAGGATGGAAAGATGCCCTTAGCTCCTCCTCCTTGAATATTGGCTGTGAGTTATTCAAGGAGAGCCTGAAGTAGGTCATCACTGCACCCATCCCTCCAACCAGCACTGCAAGCACCACACAAGTATCATAAGCACCAGCAACAACAACAACACTTCACAACACAGAAACACAGGTAGCCACACACATACACAAGTAGCTATTCAGCAACCAGCAGAGCCGTAGCCTTACTTATCCTTTTCGTTACTTCTTTGAGATCGCCACAGAACTGGTCTCTGGAAGTTGACAATGCAGTTCTGGCCATTTTCCTCTTCAACTTGGTACTTACTGACACAATGCCTGCAGGAATGCTGTTGGTCCTCTGTTCACCATCGACACCATTCTGATTTTCCTGGACATCAACAACCTGTCTTTGTATTTCTGTAGCCCAGCTCATTGATTGTTCTCCTTTCCTGTCACTACTGCAAATACAATTATAACTCTGTCCATTTTTTCCCTTGATACCTCCGCTAATTTTAGTCCTAAACAGATTGAAGAACTCTCCCCAGAAGGGTTCCCAGTTTAGAGCCAGGTCAAGGCAAACACACACTCCTATCACCACCACTCCTTGCTCTTTGCTCAGCATGGAGCAGAGGCTGAAGAATACACTGGCACCAATGTAGCCCCACTTTGTGTGTCGGAGGCAAAGGAGGGAAGAACCAGATCCAATGGAGATGCCCTTGCAGTAAGCAAGGAGGGAGAGAAGAAAGAAAATGGAACACAACACTTCTGCTCTACCAACTAGGCTGGCAACCTACACAACACACATACACACACACACAGAGAAACACAAATTTATAAGATGGTTATTTCAATGTGAGAAAGCCTGTGCTGCATTTTGGTGTGATATTAAAATGATAGCAAAATGATAGCATATAGCATTTATATATATATACTGTAAATTTTGAAATAAAGTGCAAATTAAATGTAAATTGGTTCCTCTCGGCTGACATCATGACATCATAATGCTTTAAGATTTATTATCAAATCAGCTTTTGGGTTTTTGAAGCCAACATTTCAACCGAAATACTTCAGTCTTCATCAGGGCAAATAAAAAATAAAACATAATTGTTTCAAAAATTAAATTTAACGATATAGTTCGTCTATTATTAAAATAAAAAATATTAATATTTAAAAAAATTTAAATATATTTAAAAAAATTATAATCACCTTCTCAATAATCAACTTCAAATTGTATTCACTCGACGTTTCGACTAGATGCTCTAACCTTCATCAGAAATAATGAGATGCTAAGGCTCGGCTATATACCGGTAGCTAGCTATTCACCACGTGCCAGTACATGTGCCTAGCACGTGCACCGGATAAAAAAATTATAATTTTTTTTTATATAATAAAAAAATATTTAAAAAAAGCAAATAAATGAATAAATGAAAATAAATAAATAGATCAAAATAATAAACAAATTTTAAAAAGTCTGTCTGTGGCGATACAGAGGGGGAGTGCTGCAGCAGTTTTGGGCACCCTGGGTCCATCTTCACCTCCTTGACTTTGTTGCTTTTGTCATGGTTTATTGTCATTTGTGTGTGTGTGTGTGTGTGTGCAATTTGATTCTTTATAACTAGCATGTGTTAATTAGGTGTTAATGAACTCGGTATATTTGTTGTAAAAACAACAAACAACAACAATAATAATAAATAATGAGCAATACAGTGAGATGCTACGAGAAGAGTTTACACCAGAGGGCTCGATGGACGTGTTCAGCATGAGATGCCGTGATGAGGAAATTCTACCAGCAAGTTTAAGGATGAAGTCTCCCATTAAGGCCAGGGAAGGGTACAGAATAGCAGAGAGAGCCAGCAAAGTGTTCCTGTCAATTCTCCAGTCCTACAGAAAAAGAGTCCCTTAACAGCCGAGTGTGAAGATCTGGAAGCCAAACTGGAACCAGCACTGGGTAGTGACTATCAGAGGATTCAGGCCTTTTGTAGCGGAGCAGCAGAGAAGACCCACAGCAAATCCAAGCAGAAACATCAAAAGAAACTGGAGACACTTTTGGAGAGAAGGAGATTAAGAGAAGTGAAGTTTCAACCCTAAGACTTGAACAGATGGGTGGTAAATTTGTGGTAAAAGAACCGTTCTCCAGCAGGAAGAAATGCTTGTTTTGGGTCTTAACTTTGTCCCTGCTCCAAAGCCTCATGGATACCATAGTTGCAGTGGAAAGATAGCCAGTAAGCTGGAGGATAACAAGGCACATGAGCTTTGAGGAAGAATGTGTGAGGAAGATGGAAGAGCTCGTAATCTTACCAGCAGACAAAGGGAAGACAAGTTCTGATGACAAAAGGACAGGTACATTTCAAAGCTGGAATGCTGGAAACCAAAACATGTAGAATATTGAAGAAGGATCCTACCAAGGCACATCAAAGCAAGGTCGTGTGTTAAAGAATATGGAGAAGACGGGAGAACTAACATCTGCATTATACAATAGAATTAGGGCCACTGGAAGTAGACCACCACTGATTTATGGGCTCCCTAAAATACATAAACCTGAGGTTCCCCTTAGGCCTACTATTGTGTCTTGTATACGTCCATCATATAATCTTTCCAAGTTCATAGCATATTTGATATCACCTCTAGCTGCAAATACAAGTACATATGTCAAGGATTCTGGGAAATTTATCAAGTGTATTCAAGGTGAATGTTTGGCACAGGATGAGTGTCTTGTCAGTTTTGATGTTTCCTCTCTTTTAACCAATGTTCCCATTGATGCTGTGGAAGTAATTTTGGAAATGTTGACGAAAGATGAGAGCTTGCATGAGAGGACTACACTAGGTGCTGACAGGATTTCTGAACTGGTTGAGTTGTGCCTGAAATCCGCCTACTTCAGGTATCAAGAAAAATACGAGGGTGCAGCAATGGGCTCTCCAGTATCTGCAGTGGTAGTCAACCTTTATATGGAATTCTTTGAGGAATTGGCACTCATAACTGCCCCACTGAAGCCAAGGGTTTGGAAGAGGTACGTGGATGATACCTTCTGCATTGTGAAGAAGGGAAGTGAGCAGGAGTTGTTGGACCATCTGAACAACATCAGGCCATCCATAAAGTTTACCATGGAGCTTGAAGTGGACGGATCGTTTCCCTTTCTGGACTGCCGCCCTATACAGGAAGGAAGTTGGAAGGCTAACTGCAACCGTTTACAGAAAACCCACGCATACCTACCGGTACCTTGATTATAGATCACATCATCCTATGAGTATCCATGTCAGAAGAGGAGTGGTGAAGAGCTTGTATGATAGAGCCAGAAGAGTAGTGACTGAGAAGGAGGACCTTTGGAAGGAAGAACATCATTTGAAAGGTCTTTATAGAGAGAATGGTTATCTGCAAGCCTTCATCAACCTTTCATCTGCAGAAACATCTAAATGCAGAAAGGAAGATGAGTACACCAGTACAGGCAATGAGGGGTCTAAATAGAAGGATCCTATGATAGTGATTCCTTATGCAGCAGGGATGAGGGTCTGCAGGAAGTTCAATATCAAAGTCGTCTTCAGATCGGGAAGAATTCTGAGGATACAACTGAGCAGAGTGAAGGATGTTTTACCAGCTAATATGCACTCATGTGTTGTGTACCGCATCCCTTATAGCTGTGGGAAATACTACATAGGGGAGAACATCAGAAGACTGGAGACCAGAGTGAAAGAACATCAAGATGTCTGTAGAAATTGTGCTTCTGCAATTGCTGAGCAGGCATGGGATACATCCATTTTGTAGGAGGAAGCCACCATCTTGGACCAGGCCAGAAGACAGAAGGAACTGCTAGTGAAGGAGGCATTGCACATCAGCCTAGCACCAAAGTGTGAGCAGTTCAATCGAGACTGTAGAATGAACTTGCCTGTCTGCTGGGGAGCTACTCTGAAGAGCCTGAACTTGAAACTACGACCACCATATTACTCTTATTCAAGTATTAATATTTATTATTTTTTCATTATTATTATTATTTATATATTATTTTTTTATTTTGTTATAATATTGTTATATTTTTAAATTTAAATTTTTATTATTTATTTTGTGTTTAAAAAAATATATATATATATTTATTTGTTTATTATTTTAATCTATTTATTTTTTTATTCAGCATTTATTATATTATTATTTATTATATTTTTTTATATTTTTTTTAATTTTTTTTATTTTTTTATTATTTTTTTTATATAATATAATATATATAATATACATAAATACAAATATATAACATTATATATATATATATATATTTTAGTTTAATAAGTACTATATATTATTATTATTATATTATTATTATTATTATTATAAGTTAATAGCCTAGGCACAAGTGCCTAGGATAGCAGCCGTATTTCCCCGCTGTACCTCCACAGCTATTCTCTGTTGAAGGAAGTGAGAAGACCTGGGATCCCCAGACTGTGAATGGATCCTTTTCCCAAGACTACATAAAAAGGACATGGCTTCCGAGCCAAAGACCCCTGATGTCTCAATAGCAAGAGGGATGAAAATATGGGTTCGTTCCAGATGCCTGTATTTCATCCTTTTATTATTATTGTTTATTTTTTTATATATTTGATTATTTTATTATTTTTTTATTATTTTTTTAAATTATTTTATTATTATAAAAACATATAATATGTTATATAAGTTGAAGTAATGAAGAAGTCAGCCGATCCCAACACTGAGGCCGCATTACCACGTTTTATAGCAACAGAGAGCCTCTGGATGAGGAAGGTGGTAAAACTCTTCTGGCCCGTAATCCGGGCTAGGCGGCGGCCAAGATCTTTCAGGAGTGTCAGAGTCACGGGACCGAAAACCCCAGAAGTCTCGACGGCAATAGGGCTGAAGACGTGGGTTATTATTATTATTATTAATTTATTATTATTATTATTATTATTATTATTATTATTATTATTATTATTATTATTATTATTATTATTATTGTTATTATTGTTATTATTATTATTATTATTATTATTATTATTATTATTATTATTATTATTATTATTATTATTATTATTATTATTATTAATTATTATTATTATTATATTTTACATCCGGTGCACGTGCGAGGTGCGGGCACATGTTGGATAGCTAGCTACTTGTATATATATAGCAGTCTCATGTGAGCCTTAGCATCTCTGATGAAGGCTAGAGCATCTATATAGTCAAAATGAAACGTTGAGTGAATACAATTTGAAGTTGATTATTGAGAAGGTGATAAGTTATGTCAACTGGAGAATATATTAAATTTTATTAACATGTAATAAGAAAATGTTTCCCTTTAATTAAGACGGAATAGCATTCTAACGGGTGCTGCAAATATAGCACAAAAACTATGGAGATCTGATGGAAGAAGCCTCTGGACAAAGTGGCACTTTCCAAAGAAGGCTTAGAATGTTGTCTGGAGTTTCTAGAGTTTCATAAGGCTCCGAAGTTTTGTTGAAAAATAGGAGTAGTGACCATTGGTGTTGGAAAACATAAGCACCATCTAAAAATGGCTCTATATATTGAGAAAGAAGATAATTATACGATGCTGAATGGTACTTGATGCTGAATGGTACTTAAATTATTATTATATTTTGGGTTTCAACATTAGGGTAATTCTCAATGAACTCTCAGTTGACATAGTAATAATTACAATAATCTTCTCAATAAATCAACTATAGAACACAATTTCAAGTTGATTGAGAAGGTTAGGGTAATTGATATAGTTAGCAGTTGCAGATTTGCTGTAAACCCAAACCAGCACTCACTGCTTCGGTGTGGACGCTGTGAACGGCAAACAATATTGCAGCATAAGTGCTCCAGCGCAGCTGCTTAGCTCCAGAGTCCACCTCCATCCGCGTTCTCCTCTGCACAGACCTCCCACCAAGAAGTAGGTGTGAAAGAAGAAGAACAAGGACGGACGCCAGGGAATGAAGTAGGACATTGGCTAAATGATAGCCATAAGGCTCCAAACCGCTGAAGCAGAAGTTGAAATAGCGAAAGGTAAGAACTGTTAGGGGGCGGTAGGACTTGTGGCTTTCTTTGCGAGACATAGGTCCGCCCCAAAAGTCGTGATGGAACAATTCCCATAGTGATGTCTTACCGCTATCCAAATCCTCATTCGTCAAAATAGCTCTGTGATCGTCAAACACGAAGCCACCGCCTAGAGAGCTCCAGTAGCAGAAGAAAGAAGCTGCTAATACTAGCAAGCAGGAATAGAGGATGGACATCTCGAGTGCACAGAAAAAGGGGATGGTTGGGATAAGCATGCGCGGAGAGAAGTAGGAGAAAATCTCCACGACCACTCAGCACTGTAACTTGAAACTAGGCGTAAAATCTACCTTAAAAGGATGTGCGGAAGATGTGCTAGGTAAAAGTGCTAGGTAAGACTTTATCTGGAATTTTAAAACTTCCCTCTCCCCCCCCCTCCTCCCTTTTTGGTCTCTAGTGCCAGAAGTTCAGATAAAATCCGTCGTGCGTGTGCTTATCGCCCCAGAGGAAGATCAAGGGCTGTGAAGCCACCCTGGGTTAGTAGCTGCTCCAGCCTCAAGTATTATCCTTGTTACAATCTCAGTCCTCAAATGAACAGGTATTGTTTTTGTCGATGCCTTACCTATAATCAGCATTTACTCATATTGGAGGGTTGACGCGTATTTCAAAACTGTGGGACCTCCAAACTTCATAATTTTACTATTAGAAGACTCCAAACTACATTGCAACACCTAATCAATTCAGTAAAATCAAGTCGGTAAAAGATCATAAGCTCGATTACAAAACCGTGTAACTACTTACGATGAATGCGGCTATGCTACGTGTATGTATAGTACATAGGCATGTGTGTCTATTTAGTGTCTATTTAGTAATTGATTTGGTCTGTTCCTAATAGAAATGAGATGGAATTAAAAAAACAAAAATTTGAAGATCCTTTACCTAATAAGATGAGCTTTTTAAAATCTGTATTGTGTAAATGTTTGTCTACATTGCACGTGTACATTGTCTACACCATTGGTAAATGTTTGTCTACATGCACATGTGCATTGGTAAATGTTTGTCTACATGCACATGTACATTGGTAAATGTGTCTACATGTACATTGGTAAATGTGTCTACATGTGCAACACCTAATAAATGATTGTCTACATGCATATGTACATTGGTAAATGTTTGACTACATGCACATGTACATGTACATTGGTAAATATGTGTCTACATGCACATGTACATTGGTAAATGTTTGTCTACATGCACATGGTAAATGTTTGTCTACATGCACATGTACATTGATAAATGTGTCTACATACACATACATTAGTAAATGTGGTAAATGTTTAAATGTTTGTCTACATGTGCATTGGTAAATGTGTCTACATGCATATACATTGGTAAATGTGTCTACATAGTACATACATAGTACATACACATGTACATTGGTAAATGTGTCTATATACACCTGTACATGTACATCGATAAATGTTTGACTACATGCACATACACTACATGCACATATACATGTACATTGGTAAATGTTTGTTGTCTACATACATATATTGTGTCTACATGCACATGTACAGTAGAGGCCCCAAAAAACCTTACGTACCGTTGCGTTGGGTTAACGTCCAACGCAGAAACCTTTCTTAAGAAACGCTCAAGCAACGCTCAAGCAACGTATTGCGAATGCAATGCACGAACTGTTATTTAATTACCCGAAACGCGCAATCAACATTCGGTATCCTACACCACGTGTTTAACCCTCTCACCGGTAACTTTACAGGGTTTTTTTTTAATGAATGATTTTCTTAATATTTATTATATTTAAAGATGCATGATGTAAAGTACCTAGCAACCATATATCAGGTGATAGCTGATGAATGGATGAATATTGTAACACAATTTGGTGGCCTAGCTATAAACCACAACATTGTGAATCTCATTATAAGAAACGGGAACTGTTTCTAGCTGTCATTATTATGTCCACTAAGAATGTTCAACAGTTTACTATTGCTCATGTGACAGGTTAGTAACTGACAATCGAAGAATATATTTTTTGCAAACATAATTATGAATATCATTATATGAAGCTGGCAACCACCACATAACTGTGAATATCATTACATGGAGCTGAATAGGAAGGTGTACTTGCATCACTGACTCATCAGAGTCAGAAGGAGAGATGTATGAAGGACCTCAATATAACATAATAAATCTTACTCTATATACCTTTACATTACTAGATTATGTTACATGCATACCAGCAAGAGAGGTAACAGCAGGTGGGCAAGGGCTAGGGCTACCAATGACAGATCTTGTCAGAGCTCATTCACGTCAACCTCGTGGCTTCCCAAGTAAGCAGGGATATTTTCTTTATCTTCTTAAGAGCTATCACTCTTGGAAAGGCCAAAATCATCATAAAAAAGCTGACCGATAACTTCATCTCGATTATATCGAACTGACATCTATATTCCAAAACCGGAAGTGAAGTTTGATGTCACGTTTTTCATGGTTACCGACATTATACATACGTTATATTTTAATTAGTCATAGAGCAAAGCTTTAGCTATGCGAAAATATGTTTATTTTAATTTTTTTGTTAATGGTTAATTTTTAATTATTTTTAGTAGCGGTAATACCATTTCGCGCCTACAGGCGCTTATGCCGGTGAGAGGGTTAATAGAGCGCTTGAAGTCAGTCGGCCTACTGTTGATCACTGTTGGGTTTTGTTGCAGCTTCTACTTTTGATTTGTCCTGAGAATGGCTTACAGAAGAACTCTCGCTGCCACCTTCGCTCTAAGCAGTAAGTGTAATACTAGGTAGAACTCCAATGGCTTGTACCTCTAGCGCCTATCTGTGGGTAGTGACCCAGCCTTTACTTCAGTCTAGTTGTTAGTGTTATAGTAACGTTCAAGAAAACGAAACCCCCCAAAATAAAAGCTAGAACAGTGGATCCAGTAATGATAATTATACAGACTATTGTTTGGTCTTCTGGCAGAATGAAAGTTCTGGGTGGCAGCAGCAATGTTTTACGGGGCTCCTCAGTGGGAGGTCAAGGCAGTGAGGGTGATACATAAAGGCAAGATTTCAGCTATTGGTAAGTTTTAAATCAAATTCAGGTGTGATTTACTATTTTGAAATGCAGTAACCAGGCAGCCATGGAGGAAGAATTCAAGCCCGTTCATTGAAGACAATGATTACAGTTCTTCACTCTCTATATACATCTGTGGTGGTGGGATCAGGACTGGACTTGATCGATAACTAGATGTTTTGAAATTATCATTATCTTCTTATTTTTTTAAATTTATTATATTATTTTTATTTTCCAAAAACATGCTCAATAGCCACTGGCTAATGCAAAGAGCACACAATACACACAACACATGAAATACATTATGAATGTTATGAAATTGTTTGTATGTAATGTTTAAATAAGCTAAGAGAACGGGATTCCTTAATATTGTTTGGAAGAGCATTCCACTTACGAATGACAGAAGGGGAAAAAGATACATTAAAAGACTGAGTACGAGGGAAAATGAAAGTAACGTTGAGGGGGTGGTTGATCTAATGTTGTAAGGTGGAGGAGGCTGATGTGCAGGCAGTGAGGTTGGAAAGTCAGTGTAATTATGCAAAAGCTTAAAGAGAAGTATGAGTTTAGAGTTGAGACGACGAGAGGAGAGTGTAGGGAGTTTTAGATTAGAACGTAAGAGGGAATAGTCGGAGGACCAGTCTTTAGAACAAATTTTGCATGCAAAGAATTGTATTTTTTGGATAGACATGGAGAGGTGCGCAGATTGTGGGTCCCATAGAAAAGAACAGTATTCAAGGTGAGGTCTTATTAGAGAGGTGTATAGACGCAGAAGAGGAGTCAGAGTGATGATAAAATTGTCGGTATAAGAGGCCTAAGATACGACGAGACTTACTACAAATGAAGGATATGTGTTTAGACCAGGATAGTGTGGAAGATAAGAGAACACCCAGATACTTGAACTCGGAGACTAAATCAAGAGAGGAACCAAGTAGGTAGAGCGAGGGCAAAGTTTTAAAGATAGGAGAGACTTTGTAAGTTATAAACATCCATTTCGATTTTGAAGAATTTAATGTAAGAAAGTTGGATGAGATCCAAGAGGAGACAGTATCAAGATTTTGTTGAAATAGGGAGAAATCAGAAAGGGAGTTAACAGGTTGGAAAAGTAGGATATCAGCATACAGAATAATCTTGCAGGAAGAAGACAGAGGGACTTTACATACTCCATTAATATAAATGATAAAGAGAAGGGGCCCAAGGATTGAACCTTGAGGGACACCAGAAGAAACTGGAAGAGGGGAGGAGGTGGACCCAGAAATGACCACCTGTTGAGAGCGGCATGAAAGATAAGAATGGAGCCATTTGAGGAGCCAAGGGGGACATTGGAGAGTTGAGAGAAGGTGTAGTAGGGGTGCATGAGGGACAGAATCAAAGGCTTTTTTAGGTCAAGGAAGCAGGCACACACAGCTTTATTATGTTGAAGAAGCGTATGGAAAGAATGGACAGCAAAGAGGAGGGCAGATGAAGTAGAGTGGTGAGGGAGAAAACCAAACTGAGACGGAGAGATGAGATTGGAATCAAGACAGAAGTTGTAAAGAAGATGGTGCACATGTTTTTCAATTAATTTACACAATAGAGAGAAGAGAGATAGGTCTGTAGTTTGAGGGAGAGCTGAGATTTGAAGTGGACTTTGGAATGGGAACAATGTTGGATAATTTCCAATCATTGGGGACATAACCAGCACGTAGAGAAAGATTAAATAGGGGAGAAGAAATGTTGAGAGCAGTCGCTTTCAACATGCGAGAAGAGATAAGAATCAGGTCCAGAGGCAGTGACAGATGGTAGTCGATTAATCAGGTAAAGCACTTGATCCTCAGAACATATAAAGTCAGAGGGACACGAGGTATTAGTGGACAGAGAAGAATAGGGAGTAAGTGGAGGAGTAGAAAAATTGAAACATTCACAGAAGAATTTATTTAAAATATCAGCTTTTTGTTCATTAGAGGAGAATAAGAATCCATTATAAGACAGGGTGGGAACTGTTGACGAGTCTTTCCTCAGAGAAAGAACATAAGACCAAAATGATTTGGGGGAGGATGAGAGAGATCGGAAAAAGGCGAGCTTGTTGAGGCGAAGAGTAAAGGATTTTTTCTTTCTTAATGTACGATATGCAAGGAAGATTGAAGGAGAGTTGTACTTTTTGGCCAGAGCATATAGGTGCTGTCTTATTTCATTTTACATATTAGATCACGATTGACCCAAGGAGGATGAGAAGGTGGGAAGACAAGTTTAGAGGGAACACAGGAGTTTATCACTTGCAAGAAATTTACTTTAAAGATCCTGCACGAAGTGTCAATGTCCGGTGAGAGAATGCGATTCCAATCGATGGAATCTAGAAGTTGATTGGCCATCAAAGTCAGCCCGGTGGTATAACCAAACCCTCCGCCTAGAAGAATTACAGTACTTGGAGGGGGAGGCAAAGACAGAAACAGATGTGAGTATTGCGTTATGATCAGAAGAAGAGACAGGTGGTAAAATACAGCAGTTAGTAGGACAGTCAGAGGGTACAAGATCAATAATAGAAGGTTTTCCAGTGTGTGAGTAATGAGTAGGAGATGTGGCCACCTGATTCAGAGAAAACAAATGGCATAGAGCAGTGAGGTCATTGGAAAGAATTGATGCACGAGAAGGATCAGTATTAAAATCACCAGAGATAATTAAGTTTTTAAGATCTTTTGGTGGAAAAGAGCTAAGGAGATCAATAAGTAAGCATATATCATTAGGAGAAGAAGGGGGGCGATAGAAGGAACCAATGGTGGCTACTTGACTGTGTGTGCTGACAGAGATAAGGAGAAGTTCTAGTTTAGAATTTAAATTTATAGGAAGAGAACAAGCGTGAAGGGAAGAATGGACATATATGGCAACACCACCCCGACGACTTCTATCAAGACGGAAAATATTAAAACTAGGAAGAGAGATTTCTGAGTCAAGGATGTCAGAGGAGAGCCAAGTTTCAGAAATACAAATGATGTCAGGAGAATGAATTGTACAAAGAACTGAAAGCTCGTCTATTTTAGGGAGGAGACTACGTGCATTGAAAGATAATATTTTTATGTGTGAGGAGGATGATAGTTGGGGGAGAGTAGGAGGTGTGGTGCAAGGAGAGTTGTAAGTAGACCCAGGAGTGGAAGGGTGAGGTGAGGCTGAGAAGCGAGATGTTGAGGGCTGACATGAGGGAGGTGGTTGGGGTAGTATGGGAGGGGATGAATTGGAGGAGGTCTTGGAGGCCGAGTAACTTGGGACGGGGGTCTTTGGTTTAAACCACCAGGGGGCTGATGGAGAAACCCTTGGGTTGGCTGAGGATGTATGGGAGTGTGTAGAAAGGATGGGTTGAAGTGAGGGGCATCTTGGTGTTGAGGATGTTGAGTGTAGGTAGCAGAGAGGGCTTGTGCAGATGGAGGCCAGATAGCTGAGGGAGGTTTGGAGGCTTTGGGGAGGGGCGGCGGTTGGATAAAAAAGAATTTTTTGGTACATTATGATTGTTATTAGTTGAACGGATGGAGTGGGTTGACCTGGTGTCCTGAGATCTTTGGCCATGCATAGCAGGAGAGACAGAAATAGATGAGGAGAAAGATGTGTCAACACTTACAGTTTGGGTGTGTGTTTCTGAATGTGATGTAGGATTTACACTTGGTTGAGATGAGTTTGGTGGGTCGTCAGTTGGGCATGGTTTAGTAGGGGGGTCATCTTTGGTAAAGGAGGCAGCTTTGCTAGCGAGATCAATAAGGAGTGGATCATTAGATGACTTGGCAGCATTTCTCAATTGTCGAATTTCAGCTTTGAGTAACTCCATTGAGCTAACGAGTGACACTAATAGTTGTTGGTGTTCAGAAAGGATGCACGAGGGGCACTTGAATGGAGTGTTGTTTGATGACAACTGCTTTAATCTTCCTTATGGACTCCTACACACCAACGATGCAACCATTTCTGACAGCAGCCTTCACAAAAAAGTGCTTCCTGACCTTCCCTCTTTTCATTGGCATCGAGAATTACGTTGCAACAAAGAGGACACACATGTAAAGAAGAAGCAGATATCACGTATGGAGTGCCAGGACCAGGTTGGTTTCTACGTTTCCAGACAAAAGAAGTAGTAGGCAGCCAACATTGGCTGAGGATGAACGGGAGTAACAGTAACGGCGACGGCAGATACGAACGTTGTATAAGAAACCTGAGCAAGTTGGTGAGAGTGATGGCTTACAGGAAACAGATACCAATGGTAGAGTAGTTCCAAAGGATGTGGGACGGAGGTCTGGCTCTGAAAAGAGCCGGTAAGAGGATTTTAACTTCAGAAGAAGAAAAAGGAGGAACAGGAGGAGAGTCAAAGAAGAGCATTTCCTAGCAGTTGCCGCCATGCGTTCGGTAAGGCCAAACACACGAAAGTTTTGCCAACTTGATATCAAGAAGCATTGCTTGGCAAGTGATTTCCAAATAAACCTCCCCGTGGCCCAACCCTCCATGTGTCTGTTCTACTTCTGACATCTACAGCATTTAATCAAAATTGTGTTATGCTGTCCACCAATTCAGCTTTGGACTTGGGCTTCACTTCTCTCCTGATGTACTCTTTCAACTCGTGTCACAGGTCTTCAATGGGGTTGGCATCTTGAAACTCGGGAGGCATCCTCCATCAATTTATATCGAACAACTCCTTAGCCAGCCTGGATGTATGTTTGGGGTCAGTGTCCTGCATGAAGCGGTGATGGGAGCAAACATCCTTTACAAAGGGTAAAAAGGGTCTGGTGAAGAATTTGAACAAAACGTGGGGCTCTCATAATACTGGCCCACACATGCACCTTCACCAAATGTTTCACGCTATAATCAAATAAACAGAGGTTTAAAACACCTGAGTATACCATAAATCTACACCTTATTACACAACCATAATACAACATGAATCATATCTTGGCTTGTTCTTTCGTGCCTGCCTTATACAAAAAAAAAGCCTATGTGTTTCCAATTGAACTGTCCATTCGTCTGTCCATTGGCTGCCTCTTCAAGGTTCTGCCTGTCTCGCTCCAATCTCTTGCCCTAGGACAGGGATAAATGATACCGCTATTGATCATGTTATTACATGAGTCACTATACCAATTCACCAGTGTTCTATATCAATATCTTGCCCTAGTCTTAAGGCATAACATCTACAAAGTCCCTAAACTATAATTATATATATATATATTATATAAAAAATTTAATCCAATGGCTTATCCCTATCGGCACATGCCAAAATACCATCAAGACCCAGGCCTAGATTATCATTAGCCACTAGCAACCAACATAGCTTCAGTGTGACACAGAAAGCTTCTACACTAGATATTAACTTTCACATAGTTCCATCCCAAAACTAGTTCAACACAAACCTTGTTGGCTTCTCTTATCAGTTGGCATTACCATTGCCTCAAAATATCAACACAAGCAATGTCCTGCAAAGCAAGACTGGGTTCCCTTCGCTGTGAAGGAGAACTGCAGTTGGTATGCTGTCTTCTCATCATCTTCCAGCATCTTTTCCACCACGAGTTTTGGGCCAGCAATAAAAAACGAAGATCTCCCGCTCCATGGCTGTAAGGCGATACCTGTCTCGCAGGGCTTGACAAAACTGGACGCTTTGCCTTGTTGCTGTCAGGCCCTCCTTCAAAATACAGACGATAGCTGCAGCCTTGAATCCTCTAGATCCTAAAGAATAGAATTCTGTTAGAATAAGGCATCTTGATTCTGAAAAAGAATAACGCGACCTTTCTCCCGCGGTCGTCCCATCTGGCATGCGCTAGTGAAATTCAATTTTACAACGCTCAATTAACGATTGCCTAACGTTTTTGGCGAAGGTTCGGCGAACGTTTGGCGAAGGTTCGGCGAACGTTTGGCGAACGGTAGAGCAACGTTGTGACTCAAACGTACCACAAACGTCCAACACAAACGGTACGTAAAGTTTTTTTTGGCTTGTACTGTACATCAATTGGTAAATGTTTGTCTACATGCACATTAATGTGCTTCATGTACATTGGTAAATGTTTGTTGTCTACATGCATGTATTATACATTGGTAAATGTGTCTACATGCACATGTACATTGGTAAATGTGTCTACATGCACATATACATTGGTGAATGTGTCTACATGCACATGTACATTGGATGTGTCTACATGCACAGTACATTGGTAAATGTTTGTTGTCTACATGCATTGGTAAGTGTGTACATTTACCATGTATTTACATGCACATGTACATTGGTGAATGTGTCTACATGTACATTGGTAAATGTTGTTTGTCTACATGCACATTGGTAAATGTGTCTACATAGTACATACACATCATGTCTATATACACATGTACATGTACATTGGTAAATGTTTGACTACATGCACATGTACATGTACATTGGTAAATGTTTGTTGTCTACATGCATATATTATACAATGTGTCTACATGCATCATGTACATTGGTAAATGTGTCTACATGCACATGTACATTGATAAATGTGTCTATAAATGTGTCTATAAATGTGTCTACATGCACATGTAGAGTGGTAAATTTTGTTTCATTTATAACATTTAGTCGTAAAACAATTTGTCTTGTAGATATTATATGTTTGTATATTTATTACAAGTTTATACATAGGCCCTGCATGCCTATGTGTGTCTGTCTCTGTTGGTCTTTGTGTTTCTGACCTCAGTGGGCCCTCACCCAGTGCACCAGTGAGGGTGGAAACCATTGGGGACAGTGGCACGCACTAGTGACCCTGAAGGCTTTTCAGCTAGCATATATTTACTGTAATCTGGAGAGAAAAAAATTTGTTGATACATTTTCGTAATCATACCAAGAATAGAGGGTATGATTATGCGTTAGCTACTGCTCATGCAACACACACACCAGGCAGGGCAGAGAAAAGAGCGTGCTTCATGAAGTGCTGAGAATATCTCCCTCATGAGATATTTGAAGTTCAGAGAACACCTTTGACAATTTCGTCGGTACATGTCCAGTATTGATTGCCATTTTTTCCCCTACTGCTAGCTTCTGCATAACGACCTCTCAGATAAAGGCTGTCTTTCCACAATCCCCCAATAGTTGGTTTCCATAATTATAGCCTCTCTCAAGCATGTAGCAACCTCAGTTTCCCTGCTGGCTTCTCTTCAGAAGTGAGTTGCATATTGTCTCACAGTCAGTCACGTCAGTAAGTAATAATTCATAGACCCCGAGATCTACGAATAGCACGAAATATCTTCTTATGGATTATTTTAAACATGAAGTATTCCATGTTTGCACGTATATGTACCTGGAATATATATATTATGCCACTCCGCCCTTTCGGCTCTATATGAGGATGATTCATTTCTATATTCAACATGTTGTAATTTCTGTAGCCCAATTTTGCTCTCGAGTAAGCACCCTCATATCCAGGCCAGCTGTCACCACACTGCTCCAGGTGACCAGGCAATGAGAGGCCCCGCTGAGGGGGAGACAGGTGAAGGTTTAGGAGGGAGAGTCCTGCAACCAATGAAGTGGGGGCTTGTTCCAAGCTGGAGGAATTCTGATCAAGGTGGAAGAAAAGGGTCATTTCCACTTCTCAACAACTGCCGTATAGAAGGAATTACTGAGAAGCCTTCGTTCAGATGTGCATTGGAGAAGAGGAGGAGATGTGTTGTGTTGGCAGACGGGTGAGTGAGTGTGGGTCTTGGAGACCTGTGAGTCTTGGAGGCATGTGAGTCATGGAGGCCTGTGTGTCTTGGAGGCCTGTGTGTCTTGGAGGCCTGTGAGTGTTGGAGGCCTGTGAGTCCTGGAGGCCTGTGAGTCTTGGAGGCCTGTGAGTCTTGGAGGCCTGTGAGTCTTGGAGACCTGTGTGTCTTGGAGGCCTGTGAGTGTTGGAGGCCTGTGAGTCCTGGAGGCATGTGAGTCTTGGAGGCCTGGAGTCTTGGAGGCCTGTGAGTCTTGGAGACCTGGAGGCCTGTGAGTCTTGGAGGCCTGTGAGTCCTGGAGGCCTGTGAGTCTTGTGTATGTGTGTGGGTGGAGGGGGGGGGGAGGGGGTGTCAGTTTAAGTCTAAGCAGCAGTAGCTTTGGCTGGTTGTCAAGTAGCAAGTGTGTACATAATCATGACTGACATGGGGATCTTGGAGGCCTGTGAGTCCTGGAGGCCTGTGAGTCTTGGAGGCCTGTGAGTCTTGGAGGCCTATTAGTTTGGAGGCCTGTGAGTCTTGGAGTCCTGTGAGTCTTGGAGGCCTGTGAGTCTTGGAGGCCTGTGAGTCCCGGAGGCCTGTGAGTCTCTTGGAGGCCTGTGAGTCTTGGAGGCGTGTGAGGTGAGTCTTGGAGGCCTGTGAGTCTTGGAGGCCTGTGAGTCCTGGAGGCCTGTGAGTCTTGGAGGCCTGTGAGACTTGGAGGCCTGTGAGTCTTGGAGGCCTGTGAGTCCTGGAGGCCTGTGAGTCTTGGAGGTCTGTGAGTCTTGAAGACCTGTGAGTCTTGGAGGCCTGTGAGTTAGTCTTGGAGGCCTGTGAGTCTTGGAGGCCTGTGAGTCTTGGAGGCCTGTGAGTCCTGGAGGCCTGTGAGTCTTGGAGACCTGTGAGTCTTGGAGGCCTGTGAGTCTTGGAGACCTGTGAGTCTTGGAGACCTGTGAGTCTTGGAATCCTGTGAGTCTTGGAGGCCTGTGAGTCTTGGAGGCCTGTGGGTCTTGCAGGCCTGTGAGTCCTAGTGGCCTGTGTGTCTTGGAGTCCTGTGAGTCTTGGAGGCCTGTGAGTCTTGGAGGCCTGTGAGTCTTGGAGGTCTGTGAGTCTTGGAGGCCTGTGAGTCTTGGAGGCCTGTGAGTTCTTGGAGGCCTGTGAGTCTTGGAGGCCTGTGAGTCTTGAGTCTTGGAGTCCTGTGAGTCTTGGAGGCCTGTAAGTCTTGGAGGCCTGTGAGTCTTGGAGGCCTGTGAGTCTTGCAGGCCTGGAGGCCTGTGAGTCTTGCAGGCCTGGAGGCCTGTGAGTCTTGGAGGCCTGTGAGTCTTGGAGGCCTGTGAGTCTTGCAGGCCTGTGAGTCTTGCAGGCCTGTGAGTCTTGGAGGCCTGAGAGTCTGGAGGCCTGTGAGTCCTGGAGGCCTGTGAGTCTTGGAGACCTGTGAGTCCTGGAGGCCTGTGAGTCTTGGAGGCCTGTGAGTCTTGGAGGCCTGTGAGTCTTGGAGGCCTGTGGGTCTTGCAGGCATGTGAGTCTCCTGGAGGCCTGTGAGTCTTGGAGGCCTGTGGGTCTTGGAGGCCTGTGAGTCCTGGAGGCCTGTGAGTCCTGGAGGCCTGTGAGTCTTGGAGGCCTGTGAGTCCTGGAGGCCTGTGAGTCTTGGAGGCCTGTGAGTCTTGGAGTCCTGTGAGTCTTGGAGGCCTGTGAGTCTTGGAGGCCTGTGAGTCTTGGAGGCCTGTGAGTCTTGGAGGCCTGTGAGTCTTGGAGGCCTGTGAGTCTTGGAGACCTGTGAGTCTTGGAGTCCTGTGAGTCTTGGAGGCCTGTGAGTCTTGGAGGCCTGTGAGTCTTGGAGGCCTGTGAGTCTTGCAGGCCTGTGAGTCTTGCAGGCCTGTGAGTCTTGGAGGCCTGTGAGTCTTTGAAGGCCTGTGAGTCTTGGAGGCCTGTGAGTCCTGGAGGCCTGTGAGTCTTGGTGGCCTGTGAGTCTTGGAGACCTGTGAGTCTTGGAGACCTGTGAGTCTTGGAGACCTGTGAGTCCTGGAGGCCTGTGAGTCTTGGAGGCCTGTGAGTCTTGGAGGCCTGTGAGTCTTGGAGACCTGTGAGTCTTGGAGTCCTGTGAGTCTTGGAGGCCTGTGAGTCTTGGAGACCTGTGAGTCCTGGAGGCCTGTGAGTCTTGGAGGCCTGTCAGTCTTGGAGGCCTGTGAGTCTTGGAGGCCTGTGAGTCTTGGAGGCCTGTGAGTCTTGGAGACCTGTGAGTCTTGGAGTCCTGTGAGTCTTGGAGTCCTGTGAGTCTTGGAGGCCTGTGAGTCTTGGAGGCCTGTGAGTCTTGGAGGCCTGTGAGTCTTGGAGGCCTGTGAGTCCTGGAGGCCTGTGAGTCCTGGAGGCCTGTGAGTCTTGGAGACCTGTGAGTCTTGGAGGCCTGTGAGTCTTGGAGGCCTGTGAGTCTTGGAGGCCTGTGAGTCCTGGAGGCCTGTGAGTCTTGGAGGCCTGTAAGTCTTGGAGGCCTGTGAGTCTTGGAGACCTATTAGTTTGGAGGCCTGTGTGTCTTGGTGGCCTGTGTCATTGGAGGCCTGTGAGTCTTGGAGGCCTGTGTGTCTTGGAGGCCTTTGAGTCTTGGAGGTCTGTGAGTCTTGGAGGCCTGTGAGTCTTGGAGGCCTATTAGTTTGGAGGCCTGTGAGTCTTGGAGGCCTGTGAGTCTTGGAGGCCTATGAGTCCTGGAGGCCTGTGAGTCCTGGAGACCTGTGAGTCTTGGAGCCCTGTGAGTCTTGGAGGCCTGTGAGTCCTGGAGGCCTGTGAGTCTTGGAGGCCTGTGAGTCTTGGAGGCCTGTGAGTCCTGGAGGCCTGTGAGTCTTGGAGGCCTGTGAGTCTTGGAGGCCTGTGAGTCCTGGAGGCCTGTGAGTCTTGGAGACCTACTACATGTGTATTCTCTCCATTGTTTTGTAATATCTCTGAAGGTTCTTTGAGTGGGACAGGAAAGGGAAGCTGAAGCGACCATACTTCATTTATTTTCAGAATAAGAAAGCTATGGAGGAGCTTAGCATGGATGAAGAAGATGGAGCGGAAGCAGAAAGAGATGGAGATGAGGAAGGGGCAAGTTGTGGTGGGGGTGAGAGAGATGTGCAGGCGAAGAGGTCCTCTTTGGAGGAGGAGGAAAAGGAACGTATCTTGACTGGAAGAATGCTAACAATGGCAGGACTGTTTGATATCAGCACTGGACAAGCGGAGGTAGGCTCAGGGTTCCATGTACAGGGAGGTGTGTGTGTATGTAGGTACGGGTAGGTGGGTGGGTGGGTGTGTGGGCAGGTAGGTACTGATATGTGGTTAGGTGAGTGGGTGGGTGGGTAGTTAGGTAGGTAGGTAAGGAGATAAGTGATGATAAAAGATACAACAACAATGGCAACATGAGCTATGATACCTGTCTTGACCTTGAAGTTGTTTGGTGCAGGCTCAGTGTTATCGTTACATGCATGTATATATGTGCCTGGAGGAGGCAGAGTGAGCCATTAGAAAGAGCTAGTTTTGCAGAGCATACCCTATTGATTGGGAAGGCCAAGTGACTTGTCAGCTATTGGCATAGCAACGGGATGCTAAAGCTTTCCAGGGTGTGTTTTGTGTGTGTGTGTATGTGGCATTAGTGTCTAGAGGTTAAGTAACAGAAATTTTGCAATTCTTCAGTTTGGAACCCCTCAGGTATCTATAACCCCTAAACTAGGGCTTATGCAAGTATCTATTTAAGTGCCTCCCGTCTGGACCAGGTGACAGTGGGTCTGGACTAGGTGACAGTGGGTCTGGACTAGGTGACAGTGGGTCTGGACTAGGTGACAGTGGGTCTGGACTAGGTGACAGTGGGTCTGGACTAGGTGACAGTGGGTCTGGACTAGGTGACAGTGGGTCTGGACCAGGTGACAGTGGGTCTGGACTAGGTGACAGTGGGTCTGGACTAGGTGACAGTGGGTCTGGACCAGGTGACAGTGGGTCTGGACTAGGTGACAGTGGGTCTGGACTAGGTGACAGTGGGTCTGGACCAGGTGACAGTGGGTCTGGACCAGGTGACAGTGGGTCTGGACTAGGTGACAGTGGGTCTGGACTAGGTGACAGTGGGTCTGGACCAGGTGACAGTGGGTCTGGACTAGTTGACAGTGGGTCTGGACTAGGTGACAGTGGGTCTGGACTAGGTGACAGGGTCTGGACTAGGTGACAGTGGGTCTGGACTAGGTGACAGTGGGTCTGGACTAGGTGACAGTGGGTCTGGACTAGGTGACAGTGGGTCTGGACCAGGTGACAGTGGGTCTGGACCAGGTGACAGTGGGTCTGGACTAGGTGACAGTGGGTCTGGACTAGGTGACAGTGGGTCTGGACTAGGTGACAGTGGGTCTGGACTAGGTGACAGTGGGTCTGGACTAGGTGACAGTGGGTCTGGACTAGGTGACAGTGGGTCTGGACCAGGTGACAGTGGGTCTGGACCAGGTGACAGTGGGTCTGGACTAGGTGACAGTGGGTCTGGAATAGGTGACAGTGGGTCTGGACCAGGTGACAGTGGGTCTGGACTAGGTGACAGTGGGTCTGGACTAGGTGACAGTGGGTCTGGACTAGGTGACAGTGGGCCTGGACTAGGTGACAGTGGGTCTGGACTAGGTGACAGTGTGTCTGGACTAGGTGACAGTGGGTCTGGACTAGGTGACAGTGGGTCTGGACTAGGTGACAGTGGGTCTGGACTAGGTGACAGTGGGTCTGGACTAGGTGACAGTGGGTCTGGACTAGGTGACAGTGGGTCTGGACCAGGTGACAGTGGGTCTGGACTAGGTGACAGTGGGTCTGGACTAGGTGACAGTGGGTCTGGACTAGGTGACAGTGGGTCTGGACTAGGTGACAGTGGGTCTGGACTAGGTGACAGTGGGTCTGGACTAGGTGACAGTGGGTCTGGACTAGGTGACAGTGGGTCTGGACCAGGTGACAGTGGGTCTGGACCAGGTGACAGTGGGTCTGGACTAGGTGACAGTGGGTCTGGACTAGGTGACAGTGGGTCTGGACTAGGTGACAGTGGGTCTGGACCAGGTGACAGTGGGTCTGGACTAGGTGACAGTGGGTCTGGACTTGGTGACAGTGGGTCTGGACTAGGTGACAGTGGGTCTGGACTAGGTGACAGTGGGTCTGGACTAGGTGACAGTGGGTCTGGACTAGGTGACAGTGGGTCTGGACTAGGTGACAGTGGGTCTGGACTAGGTGACAGTGGGTCTGGACTAGGTGACAGTGGGTCTGGACTAGGTGACAGTGGGTCTGGACTAGGTGACAGTGGGTCTGGACTAGGTGACAGTGGGTCTGGACTAGGTGACAGTGGGTCTGGACTAGGTGACAGTGGGTCTGGACTAGGTGACAGTGGGTCTGGACTAGGTGACAGTGGGTCTGGACTAGGTGACAGTGGGTCTGGACTAGGTGACAGTGGGTCTGGACTAGGTGACAGTGGGTCTGGACTAGGTGACAGTGGGTCTGGACTAGGTGACAGTGGGTCTGGACTAGGTGACAGTGGGTCTGGACTAGGTGACAGTGGGTCTGGACTAGGTGACAGTGGGTCTGGACTAGGTGACAGTGGGTCTGGACCAGGTGACAGTGGGTCTGGACCAGGTGACAGTGGGTCTGGACCAGGTGACAGTGGGTCTGGACCAGGTGACAGTGTGTCTGGACCAGGTGACAGTGGGTCTGGACTAGGTGACAGTGGGTCTGGACCAGGTGACAGTGGGTCTGGACCAGGTAACAGTGGGTCTGGACTTGGTGACAGTGGGTCTGGACCAGGTGACAGTGGGTCTGGACCAGGTGACAGTGGGTTTGGACCAGGTGACAGTGGGTCTGGACTAGGTGACAGTGGGTCTGGACTAGGTGACAGTGGGTCTGGACTAGGTGACAGTGGGTCTGGACCAGGTGACAGTGGGTCTGGACTAGGTGACAGTGGGTCTGGACTAGGTGACAGTGGGTCTGGACTAGGTGACAGTGGGTCTGGACTAGGTGACAGTGGGTCTGGACCAGGTGACAGTGGGTCTGGACCAGGTGACAGTGGGTCTGGACTAGGTGACAGTGGGTCTGGACTAGGTGACAGTGGGTCTGGACTAGGTGACAGTGGGTCTGGACCAGGTGACAGTGGGTCTGGACTAGGTGACAGTGGGTCTGGACCAGGTGACAGTGGGTCTGGACTAGGTGACAGTGGGTCTGGACTAGGTGACAGTGGGTCTGGACTAGGTGACAGTGGGTCTGGACCAGGTGACAGTGGGTCTGGACTAGGTGACAGTGGGTCTGGACTAGGTGACAGTGGGTCTGGACTAGGTGACAGTGGGTCTGGACTAGGTGACAGTGGGTCTGGACTAGGTGACAGTGGGTCTGGACTAGGTGACAGTGGGTCTGGACTAGGTGACAGTGGGTCTGGACCAGGTGACAGTGGGTCTGGACGAGGTGACAGTGGGTCTGGACTAGGTGACAGTGGGTCTGGACTAGGTGACAGTGGGTCTGGACTAGGTGACAGTGGGTCTGGACTAGGTGACAGTGGGTCTGGACCAGGTGACAGTGGGTCTGGACCAGGTGACAGTGGGTCTGGACTAGGTGACAGTGGGTCTGGACTAGGTGACAGTGGGTCTGGACCAGGTGACAGTGGGTCTGGACCAGGTGACAGTGGGTCTGGACTAGGTGACAGTGGGTCTGGACTAGGTGACAGTGGGTCTGGACCAGGTGACAGTGGGTCTGGACCAGGTGACAGTGGGTCTGGACCAGGTGACAGTGGGTCTGGACTAGGTGACAGTGGGTCTGGACTAGGTGACAGTGGGTCTGGACTAGGTGACAGTGGGTCTGGACTAGGTGACAGTGGGTCTGGACTAGGTGACAGTGGGTCTGGACTAGGTGTCAGTGGGTCTGGACTAGGTGACAGTGGGTCTGGACTAGGTGACAGTGGGTCTGGACTAGGTGACAGTGGGTCTGGACCAGGTGACAGTGGGTCTGGACTAGGTGACAGTGGGTCTGGACTAGGTGACAGTGGGTCTGGACTAGGTGACAGTGGGTCTGGACTAGGTGACAGTGGGTCTGGACTAGGTGACAGTGGGTCTGGACTAGGTGACAGTGGGTCTGGACCAGGTGACAGTGGGTCTGGACCAGGTGACAGTGGGTCTGGACTAGGTGACAGTGGGTCTGGACTAGGTGACAGTGGGTCTGGACTAGGTGACAGTGGGTCTGGACCAGGTGACAGTGGGTCTGGACCAGGTGAGAGTGGGTCTGGACCAGGTGACAGTGGGTCTGGACTAGGTGACAGTGGGTCTGGACTAGGTGACAGTGGGTCTGGACTAGGTGACAGTGGGTCTGGACTAGGTGACAGTGGGTCTGGACTAGGTGACAGTGGGTCTGGACTAGGTGACAGTGGGTCTGGACTAGGTGACAGTGGGTCTGGACTAGGTGACAGTGGGTCTGGACTAGGTGACAGTGGGTCTGGACCAGGTGACAGTGGGTCTGGACCAGGTGACAGTGGGTCTGGACCAGGTGACAGTGGGTCTGGACTAGGTGACAGTGGGTCTGGACTAGGTGACAGTGGGTCTGGACTAGGTGACAGTGGGTCTGGACTAGGTGACAGTGGGTCTGGACTAGGTGACAGTGGGTCTGGACTAGGTGACAGTGGGTCTGGACTAGGTGACAGTGGGTCTGGACTAGGTGAGTGGGTCTGGACTAGGTGACAGTGGGTCTGGACTAGGTGACAGTGGGTCTGGACTAGGTGACAGTGGGTCTGGACTAGGTGACAGTGGGTCTGGACTAGGTGACAGTGGGTCTGGACCAGGTGACAGTGGGTCTGGACCAGGTGACAGTGGGTCTGGACCAGGTGACAGTGGGTCTGGACTAGGTGACAGTGGGTCTGGACCAGGTGACAGTGGGTCTGGACTAGGTGACAGTGGGTCTGGACTAGGTGACAGTGGGTCTGGACTAGGTGACAGTGGGTCTGGACTAGGTGACAGTGGGTCTGGACTAGGTGACAGTGGGTCTGGACTAGGTGACAGTGGGTCTGGACTAGGTGACAGTGGGTCTGGACTAGGTGACAGTGGGTCTGGACCAGGGGACAGTGGGTCTGGACTAGGTGACAGTGGGTCTGGACCAGGTGACAGTGGGTCTGGACTAGGTGACAGTGGGTCTGGACTAGGTGACAGTGGGTCTGGACCAGGTGACAGTGGGTCTGGACCAGGTGACAGTGGGTCTGGACTAGGTGACAGTGGGTCTGGACTAGGTGACAGTGGGTCTGGACTAGGTGACAGTGGGTCTGGACTAGGTGACAGTGGGTCTGGACTAGGTGACAGTGGGTCTGCACCAGGTGACAGTGGGTCTGGACCAGGTGACAGTGGGTCTGCACTAGGTGACAGTGGGTCTGGACCAGGTGACAGTGGGTCTGGACTAGGTGACAGTGGGTCTGGACTAGGTGACAGTGGGTCTGGACTAGGTGACAGTGGGTCTGGACTAGGTGACAGTGGGTCTGGACTAGGTGACAGTGGGTCTGAACTAGGTGACAGTGGGTCTGGACTAGGTGACAGTGGGTCTGGACTAGATGACAGTGGGTCTGGACCAGGTGACAGTGGGTCTGGACTAGGTGACAGTGGGTCTGGACTAGGTGACAGTGGGTCTGGACTAGGTGACAGTGGGTCTGGACTAGGTGACAGTGGGTCTGGACTAGGTGACAGTGGGTCTGGACTAGGTGACAGTGGGTCTGGACTAGGTGACAGTGGGTCTGGACTAGGTGACAGTGGGTCTGGACTAGGTGACAGTGGGTCTGGACTAGGTGACAGTGGGTCTGGACTAGGTGACAGTGGGTCTGAACTAGGTGACAGTGGGTCTGGACTAGGTGACAGTGGGTCTGGACTAGATGACAGTGGGTCTGGACCAGGTGACAGTGGGTCTGGACTAGGTGACAGTGGGTCTGGACTAGGTGACAGTGGGTCTGGACCAGGTGACAGTGGGTCTGGACCAGGTGACAGTGGGTCTGGACTAGGTGACAGTGGGTCTGGACTAGGTGACAGTGGGTCTGGACTAGGTGACAGTGGGTCTGGACCAGGTGACAGTGGGTCTGGACCAGGTGACAGTGGGTCTGGACTACATGTAGGTGCCCTGGGCTTGAAAAAACACCCCATTACACAGCAACATCTTGTAGCAACTGCAACATTGTTCCTCCAAAACTCGTGTATTGACATATTTTTGGTACGTACAACTATTTTTTTATTTTTTTAATATTTTTATATCCTTATAAGGAGGTATACGGAAACTTTTAGAATTCCCCAACAACAGTATACCTTTCATAGCGATGTATTTAAAATGTCTTTGAATTAGGTGTGGAACTCCATTGGCAGTAATTATAGGGACGGCTCCCTTCCTTTTTAGTATCTTCTTCCTTCTCACACATATTTCTTCCTGGCATTAATTTGATTAATCTGCTCATTCAGCGTCTGTCCTCTCCATCCCTTTCCCCCTCGTTCCTGTTTCTTCTCTTGCCATCCTCTTCCTCATCTTTCCCCTCCCTCCTTCTCCTGTCCTCTACCCCCTCCTCTCCTCACCTCTCCTCTCCTTCCCTCCTCTCCTCACCTCTCCTCTCCTTCCCTCCTCTCCTCACCTCTCCTCTCCTTCCCTTCTCTCCTCTCCTTCCCTTCTCTCCTCTCCTTCCCTCCTCTCCTCATCTCTCCTCTCCTTCCCTCCTTTCCTCACCTCTCCTCTTCCCCACTCTCCCTTCCTCCAACAACTTTAATCATTCAGGGGGAGCCCCTGTACACGTACACCATAATCACAGTTGAAGCCCACCAAGAGTTTTCCCACATCCACTCCAGAATGCCAGCTATACTGGATGGAGAAGACGACCTAGAAGCATGGCTGAACCCTGCTCTTGCATCTGAGGAGGCCATTAAGCGGCTTGGACCTTCTTCAGCCCTCACCTGGTACCCTGTCTCTGATGTGGTTAACAATGTAAGAAACCGGACCTCTGAATGCATACGCAAGATTGACCCCAGGTATGTATACCCCTCAACAAACTCTCAACAAACTCTCAGCTTAGTATAATAGAAGGCACTTTCCCAGTGAAGGCTAGATGCTCTACCCTTCATCAAATAACCACTCCAGATGAAGGCTAGAGCATCTAGCCTTCACCAAATAATCACTCCAGATGAAGGCTAGAGCATCTAGCCTTCATCAAATAACCACTCCTGATGAAGGCTAGAGCTCTAACTGAAATATTGAGTGATCATTTAAGTTGATTATCGAGAAAGTCGTTGCATTAAAATTAGTTTCTCAACCTTAAAGTTGATGAAGTGCTTGTGTAGCTTTGAAGAGATGGCAGACATGATGCAATGATGATTGTGTCTCTTCATTTGGCAGTTGAGGTTACTGCTATAAGCCGTAGAGCTGTTTGTTTAGCGAGATGCTTATACGTGTGACGTCAATCAGCAAGAGGTGAGTGCTGAACGCCAGCTGCTGTTTATCAATAATATTCATGCGCAGACATAATCCATTTCTTATAGGCTCGAATCACCAAGTGTAGAGTGTGTGTGCTATCATGCTACAGCTAGAAGGGATGGTGAATGGTTGAACTGATGCAGAGCTAGCTAGAAGGGATGGTGAATGGTTGAACTGATGCAGAGCTAGCTAGAAGGGATGGTGAATGGTTGAACTGATGCAGAGCTAACTAGAAGGGATGGTGAATGGTTGAACCAGTGCAGAGCTAGCTAGAAGGGATGGTGAATGGTTGAACTAGTGCAGAGCTAACTAGAAGGGATGGTGAATGGTTGAACTGGTGGACAGCTAGCTAGAAGGGATGGTGAATGGTTGAACTGATGCAGAGCTAGCTAGAAGGGATGGTGAATGGTTGAACTGATGCAGAGCTAGCTAGAAGGGATGGTGAATGGTTGAACTGATGCAGAGCTAGCTAGAAGGGATGTTGAATGGTTGAACTGATGCAGAGCTAGCTAGAAGGGATGGTGAATGGTTGAACTGATGGAGAGCTAGCTAGAAGGGATGGTGAATGGTTGAACTGATGCAGAGCTAGCTAGAAGGGATGGTGAATGGTTGAACTAGTGCAGAGCTAGCTAGAAGGGATGGTGAATGGTTGAACTGATGCAGAGCTAGCTAGAAGGGATGGTGAATGGTTGAACTGATGCAGAGCTAGCTAGAAGGGATGGTGAATGGTTGAACTAGTGCAGAGCTAACTAGAAGGGATGGTGAATGGTTGAACTAGTGCAGAGCTAGCTAGAAGGGATGGTGAATGGTTGAACTGATGCAGAGCTAGCTAGAAGGGATGGTGAATGGTTGAACTGATGCAGAGCTAGCTAGAAGGGATGGTGAATGGTTGAACTGATGCAGAGCTAGCTAGAAGGGATGGTGAATGGTTGAACTGATGCAGAGCTAGCTAGAAGGGATGGTGAATGGTTGAACTGATGCAGAGCTAGCTAGAAGGGATGGTGAATGGTTGAACTGATGCAGAGCTATAGCTAGAAGGGATGGTGAATGGTTGAACTGATGCAGAGCTAGCTAGAAGGGATGGTGAATGGTTGAACTGATGCAGAGCTAGCTAGAAGGGATGGTGAATGGTTGAACTAGTGCAGAGCTATAGCTAGAAGGGATGGTGAATGGTTGAACTGATGCAGAGCTATAGCTAGAAGGGATGGTGAATGGTTGAACTGATGTAGAGCTAGCTAGAAGGGATGGTGAATGGTTGAACTGATGCAGAGCTAGTTAGAAGGGATGGTGAATGGTTGAACTGATGCAGAGCTGGCTAGAAGGGATGGTGAATGGTTGAACTGATGCAGAGCTAACTAGGAGGGATGGTGAATGGTTGAACTAGTGCAGAGCTAGCTAGAAGGGATGGTGAATGGTTGAACTGATGCAGAGCTAGCTAGAAGGGATGGTGAATGGTTGAACTAGTGCAGAGCTATAGCTAGAAGGGATGGTGAATGGTTGAACTGATGCAGAGCTATAGCTAGAAGGGATGGTGAATGGTTGAACTGATGTAGAGCTAGCTAGAAGGGATGGTGAATGGTTGAACTGATGCAGAGCTAGTTAGAAGGGATGGTGAATGGTTGAACTGATGCAGAGCTGGCTAGAAGGGATGGTGAATGGTTGAACTGATGCAGAGCTAACTAGGAGGGATGGTGAATGGTTGAACTAGTGCAGAGCTAGCTAGAAGGGATGGTGAATGGTTGAACTGATGCAGAGCTAGCTAGAAGGGATGGTGAATGGTTGAACCAGTGCAGAGCTATAGCTAGAAGGGATGGTGAATGGTTGAACTAGTGCAGAGCTAACTAGAAGGGATGGTGAATGGTTGAACTGGTGGACAGCTAGCTAGAAGGGATGGTGAATGGTTGAACTGATGCAGAGCTAGCTAGAAGGGATGGTGAATGGTTGAACTGATGCAGAGCTAGCTAGAAGGGATGGTGAATGGTTGAACTGATGCAGAGCTAGCTAGAAGGGATGGTGAATGGTTGAACTGATGCAGAGCTAGCTAGAAGGGATGGTGAATGGTTGAACTGATGCAGAGCTAGCTAGAAGGGATGGTGAATGGTTGAACTGATGCAGAGCTAGCTAGAAGGGATGGTGAATGGTTGAACTGATGCAGAGCTATAGCTAGAAGGGATGGTGAATGGTTGAACTGATGCAGAGCTAGCTAGAAGGGATGGTGAATGGTTGAACTGATGCAGAGCTAGCTAGAAGGGATGGTGAATGGTTGAACTAGTGCAGAGCTATAGCTAGAAGGGATGGTGAATGGTTGAACTGATGCAGAGCTATAGCTAGAAGGGATGGTGAATGGTTGAACTGATGTAGAGCTAGCTAGAAGGGATGGTGAATGGTTGAACTGATGCAGAGCTAGCTAGAAGGGATGGTGAATGGTTGAACTGATGCAGAGCTAGCTAGAAGGGATGGTGAATGGTTGAACTGATGCAGAGCTATAGCTAGAAGGGATGGTGAATGGTTGAACTGATGTAGAGCTAGCTAGAAGGGATGGTGAATGGTTGAACTGATGCAGAGCTAGCTAGAAGGGATGGTGAATGGTTGAACTGATGCAGAGCTAGCTAGAAGGGATGGTGAATGGTTGAACTGATGCAGAGCTATAGCTAGAAGGGATGGTGAATGGTTGAACTGATGCAGAGCTAGCTAGAAGGGATGGTGAATGGTTGAACTGATGCAGAGCTATAGCTAGAAGGGATGGTGAATGGTTGAACTGATGCAGAGCTAGCTAGAAGGGATGGTGAATGGTTGAACTGATGCAGAGCTAGCTAGAAGGGATGGTGAATGGTTGAACTAGTGCAGAGCTATAGCTAGAAGGGATGGTGAATGGTTGAACTGATGTAGAGCTAGCTAGAAGGGATGGTGAATGGTTGAACTGATGCAGAGCTAGTTAGAAGGGATGGTGAATGGTTGAACTGATGCAGAGCTGGCTAGAAGGGATGGTGAATGGTTGAACTGATGCAGAGCTAACTAGGAGGGATGGTGAATGGTTGAACTAGTGCAGAGCTAGCTAGAAGGGATGGTGAATGGTTGAACTGATGCAGAGCTAGCTAGAAGGGATGGTGAATGGTTGAACTAGTGCAGAGCTATAGCTAGAAGGGATGGTGAATGGTTGAACTGATGCAGAGCTATAGCTAGAAGGGATGGTGAATGGTTGAACTGATGTAGAGCTAGCTAGAAGGGATGGTGAATGGTTGAACTGATGCAGAGCTAGTTAGAAGGGATGGTGAATGGTTGAACTGATGCAGAGCTGGCTAGAAGGGATGGTGAATGGTTGAACTGATGCAGAGCTAACTAGGAGGGATGGTGAATGGTTGAACTAGTGCAGAGCTAGCTAGAAGGGATGGTGAATGGTTGAACTGATGCAGAGCTATAGCTAGAAGGGATGGTGAATGGTTGAACTGGTGCAGAGCTGTAGCTAGAAGGGATAGTGAATGGTTGAACTGATGCAGAGCTAGCTAGAAGGGATGGTGAATGGTTGAACTGATGCAGAGCTAGCTAGAAGGGATGGTGAATGGTTGAACTGATGCAGAGCTGTAGCTAGAAGGGATGGTGAATGGTTGACTGATGCAGAGCTAGCTAGAAGGGATGGTGAATGGTTGAACTGATGCAGAGCTAACTAGAAGGGATGGTGAATGGTTGAACTGATGCAGAGCTGGCTAGAAGGGATGGTGAATGGTTGAACTGATGCAGAGATAGCTAGAAGGGATGGTGAATGGTTGAACTGATGCAGAGCTAACTAGAAGGGATGGTGAATGGTTGAACTGATGCAGAGCTGGCTAGAAGGGATGGTGAATGGTTGAACTGATGCAGAGATAGCTAGAAGGGATGGATGGTGAATGGTTGAACTAGTGCAGAGCTAGCTAGAAGGGATGGTGAATGGTTGAACTGATGCAGAGCTAGCTAGAAGGGATGGTGAATGGTTGAACTGATGGAGAGCTAGCTAGAAGGGATGGTGAATGGTTGAACTAGTGCAGAGCTAGCTAGAAGGGATGGTGAATGGTTGAACTGATGCAGAGCTATAGCTAGAAGGGATGGTGAATGGTTGAACTGATGCAGAGCTAGCTAGAAGGGATGGTGAATGGTTGAACTGATGCAGAGCTAGCTAGAAGGGATGGTGAATGGTTGAACTGATGCAGAGCTAACTAGAAGGGATGGTGAATGGTTGAACTGATGCAGAGCTAACTAGAAGGGATGGTGAATGGTTGAACTGATGCAGAGCTAGCTAGAAGGGATGGTGAATGGTTGAACTGATGCAGAGCTAGCTAGAAGGGATGGTGAATGGTTGAACTGATGTAGAGCTAGCTAGAAGGGATGGTGAATGGTTGAACTGATGCATAGCTATAGCTAGAAGGGATGTTGAATGGTTGAACTGGTGCAGAGATAGCTAGAAGGGATGGTGAATGGTTGAACTGATGCAGAGCTAGCTAGAAGGGATGGTGAATGGTTGAACTGATGCAGAGCTAGCTAGAAGGGATGGTGAATGGTTGAACTGATGCAGAGCTAGCTAGAAGGGATGGTGAATGGTTGAACTGATGCATAGCTATAGCTAGAAGGGATGGTGAATGGTTGAACTGATGTAGAGCTAGCTAGAAGGGATGGTGAATGGTTGAACTGATGCATAGCTATAGCTAGAAGGGATGTTGAATGGTTGAACTGGTGCAGAGATAGCTAGAAGGGATGGTGAATGGTTGAACTGATGCAGAGCTAGCTAGAAGGGATGGTGAATGGTTGAACTGATGCAGAGCTAGCTAGAAGGGATGGTGAATGGTTGAACTGATGCAGAGCTAGCTAGAAGGGATGGTGAATGGTTGAACTAGTGCAGAGCAGAGCCTGGGGAGTGTCGGGCATGGACCTCCCATCTACAAAGTTGTCTAGTTGGAAGAAACACTGACTCTTGAGTGGAGTGAGAGGCTAGAACCAACAGTAAAGTAGATGCTTAATAAAGAGTAGGTGCAACTTAATTACGGTGGCTGCTGGTGGGCTACTGTTGATATTCATGGGCAAGTGTTTCCCCCCTCATATTTCTTTGCGGGTTGATTGGAGGCAGACGCACTTTGGAGACGTTGAAGTGCTGCATGAAGACTCGCTGTTTGCTTGAAGTGTGAATGGTGGGTGTGGTTCAGAGAATATATGAACCTCGTTTTCTGCGTCAAATCTTGGATAAGTAACAATTGTTGATTCTTCAGGTTCTTATCAACTCACTCCAGAGCAGCAGAGAAACTGTCCATGGCAGCCACAGAGAAGAGGCAATAATACTTGCTGGTGATGGTGATCGTCAAATCTTGGATAAGTAACAATTGTTGATTCTTTAGGTTCTTATCAACTCACTCCAGAGCAGCAGAGAAACTGTCCATGGCAGCCACAGAGAAGAGGCAATAATACTTGCTGGTGATGGTGATCTAGCATGACCCAGCTCCTAGAGGTCTCCAATGGTGATCTAGCATGACCCAGCTCCAAGAGGTCTTCATAACTAGCTGATGGTGATCTAGCAAGACCCAGCTCCTAGAGGTCTCCATAACTAGCTGATGCTGATCTAGCATGACCCAGCTCCTAGAGGTCTCCATAATTAGCTGATGGTAATCTAGCAAGACCCAGCTCCTAGAGGTCTCCATAACTAGCTGATTATCATGACCCAGCTCCTAGAGGTCTCCATAACTAGCTGATGCTGAGCTAGCATGACCCAGCTCCTAGAGGTCTCCATAACTAGCTGATGGTGATCTAGCAATGACCCAGCTCCTAGAGGTCTCCATAACTACCTGATGGTGATCTAGCATGACCCAGCTCCTAGAGGTCTCCATAACTAGCTGATGCTGATCTAGCATGACCCAGCTCCTAGAGGTCTCCCATAACTAGCTGATGCTGATCTAGCATGACCCAGCTCCTAGAGATCTCCATAACTAGCTGATGCTGATCTAGCATGACCCAGCTCCTAGAGGTCTCCATAACTAGCTGATGGTGATCTAGCATGACCCAGCTCCTAGAGATCTCCATAACTAGCTGATGCTGATCTAGCATGACCCAGCTCCTAGAGGTCTCCATAACTAGCTGATGCTGATCTAGCATGACCCAGCTCCTAGAGATCTCCATAACTAGCTGATGCTGATCTAGCATGACCCAGCTCCTAGAGGTCTCCATAACTAGCTGATGCTGATCTAGCATGACCCAGCTCCTAGAGGTCTCCATAACTAGCTGATGCTGATCTAGCATGACCCAGCTCCTAGAGGTCTCCCATAACTAGCTGATGCTGATCTAGCATGACCCAGCTCCTAGAGGTCTCCATAACTAGCTGATGGTGATCTAGCATGACCCAGCTCCTAGAGGTCTCCATAACTAGCTGAGGGCGATCTAGCATGACCCAGCTCCTAGAGGTCTCCATAACTAGCTGATGGTGATCTAGCATGACCCAGCTCCTAGAGGTCTCCATAACTAGCTGAGGGCGATCTAGCATGACCCAGCTCCTAGAGGTCTCCATAACTAGCTGATGGTGATCTAGCACGACCCAGCTCCTAGAGGTCTCCATAACTAGCTGATTATCATGACCCAGCTCCTAGAGATCTCCCATAACTAGCTGATGGTGATCTAGCACGACCCAGCTCCTAGAGGTCTCCATAACTAGCTGATTATCATGACCCAGCTCCTAGAGATCTCCCATAACTAGCTGATGGTGATCTAGCATGACCCAGCTCCTAGAAGTCTCCATGCTAGCTGATGGTGATCTAACACAACTGAGCCTCCATAACTCGCTGATCTTAGCCTTCTATAAATATGTTTAGAGAACTGTAGTTGACAAATGTTGACAGCTATTAACTGCAATGCTATGCAGTTGTGACCACAGAATAGCCTGACCCACACATGCCACGCCCAACATTTATACTTCAAACAAACAAACAGTTCGAGTCTTCATGTGCTCTTCAATGTCTCCAGAATTTGTGTGTGTAGATTGAATATGAGGGGGGAACATTTGCTCATGAATGTTCATATTCAACACTGGCCTGTCCCCCGACCATACATGACCACAAGTTCAAAGTTCTTGCCTTACTAGGTAGAGTTGGGGCTAGAGTTAGCATTATGGGCTAGAATTAGGGCTAGATGGGATTATGGGGCTAGAATTAGGGCTAGAAATAGGATTATTGGGCTAGAATTAGGGCTAGGTGCGATTATGTGACTAGAATTAGGGCTAGATGGGATTATGGGGCTAGAATTAGGGCTATATGGGATTATGGGGCTAGAATTAGGGCTATGGGATTACGGGACTAGAATTAGGGCTAGAGCTAGGATTATGGGGTTAGAATTAGGGCTAGTGGGATTATGGGCTAGAATTAGGGCTAGAGATACGATTATTGAGGCTAGAATTAGGGCTAGAGCTAGGATTATGGGCTAGAATTTGGGCTAGAG
Organism: Cladorhizidae sp. MBARI D1340-BT2; assembly: GCA_028752905.1. Classification (NCBI taxonomy): domain Eukaryota; kingdom Metazoa; phylum Porifera; class Demospongiae; order Poecilosclerida; family Cladorhizidae; species Cladorhizidae sp. MBARI D1340-BT2. The sequence goes on along the minus strand of JAQNBH010000016.1, from coordinate 53,195,881 downwards.
CTAGGATTATGGAGGGCTAGATGGGATTATGGGGCTAGAATTAGGGCTAGATGGGATTATGGGACTAGAATTAGGGCTAGGGCTAGGATTATGGGCTAGAATTAGGGCTAGATGGGATTATGGGGCTAGAATTAGGGCTAGATGGGATTATGGGGCTAGGATTAGGGCTAGGGCTAGGATTGTGGGGCTAGATTATGCTGGAGCTAGGATTACTGGGCTAGGTGAGCAACAACCTTAAATTTGGACACCCATGCTGCCCCGGGATTATTCACAATGCTACATACACTGGACAAACAAACTCCTGAGGGAACACTACCAAATTCCAAACCCTCATAAGGTCCACTGTATAAAGCAGCCATGCGCATGAGAGAGCTGAATATAGAATAATTGACAAGACATTTACACTAATTTGTTTTAGTCCCAACACCTAATTGATTTAAATTACGTGCATGTACACTGCATGTATGTATACCAGGAGACACTTAAGGCGGGACTAATCCATTGATCCCCCAAAAAACATTTTTTTAAAGATATTTATTCATTCTATAGTATAGTTCATGTAGTATTTCTATTTCAAGTTTCAGAGCATTTGAATGCTTCACTGCAAAGTTATACACACTTTTGTCCATGCTATTGACTACATAAATTCGAAGTTACGAACCTGAAAGGAAGATAGAGAACATAATAATGTACTTTTTTCAAGAGCCGTTATCTCAAAATGAGTTATTTCAAGTTTGTGTGCACATAACTGGGCCATGCTTTGTCCTATATCAACTTTTAATATATCATTTGAAAGCTCTTTTCATACTCTTTCATTTGAATGGAAAGAATCCACTAAAAAAATCTATGGGGGAGATATTAGCCCTGGAATGTTGCTAATCATGAGCAAAACACTGACCTTTCTTAAAAATCCCTTTTAAAAGTTATGATGTTTTCATCCATTCAAAATGCATGTCTGTGGGTTCTCTAAGTGCTGTCAAAATTGTAAGTGGTTATGTCACACAGGTGTTGAGTAATGTGCAATAATGTGAAATCACTTGGTGTCCACAACTGTCCACAACTCTGACCAGGATGGCGTTAGGTCAAAACTAAATATACCATTGGAAAGCTCTCTGAATGAGCAGCATTTTGGTACTAATTTTAACATCATAGAATATAGAACAAAAAAGTTAGGAACGAATATAAAAAAAAGTCCCAGAAATGGATTAGTCCCGCCTTAATTGAATTACATGCACATGCATGGACACTGCATGTACACTGCATGTATATATACCAGGAGACACTTAATTGCATTACATGCACATGCATGTACATGTACACTGCATGTATATATACCAGGAGACACTTAATTGAATTACATGCACATGCATGTACACTGCATGTATATATACCAGGACACACTTAATTGAATTACATGCATGTGCACTGCATGTATATATACCAGGAGACACTTAATTGCATTACATGCACGTACATGTACACTGCATGTATATATATCAGGAGACACTTAATTGAATTACATGCACATGCATGTACACTGCATGTATATATACCACGAGACTTAATTGCATTACATGCATGCATGTACACTGCATGTATATATACCAGGAGACACTTAATTGAATTACATGCACATGCATGTACACTGCATGTACACTGCATGTATATATACCAGGAGACACTTAATTGAATTACATGCACATGCATGTACACTGCATGTATATATACCAGGAGACACTTAATTGAATTACATGCATGCATGTACACTGCATGTATATATACCAGGACACACTTAATTGAATTACATGCACATGCATGTACACTGCATGTACACTGCATGTATATATACCAAGAGACACTTAATTGAATTACATGCACATGCATGCACACTGCATGTATATAAACCATGAGACACAATTGAATTACATGCACATGCATGTACACTGCATGTATATATACCAGGAGAAAGCTGAGCGGATATGTTGCATGCACTGCTAACAGCAGTGCCGATAGTAACCACATGGGGCTGTTCATGAACTGAACTGCATCACGTTGTAGTTCTGGGTTCGTAGATAATCATCATCATTTACCATACGTGAGATAACATGTTGTCTTGTGTGAAGTGAGAATGTGCCAAAGGCTGAACAACTTAAGGTCAAGGGGCGTGCACTCGGCAAATAGGGATGGGAGGTCTTATCATGAGTACACTAATGCGTGTGGCCATGGCAAGAGTGAGGTGAGTAATTTTGTGATGGCAACAGTAACCAAGTGGAGGCCTTGAGATGGCTGGTGATAGTATAAGATAAAAAATTTGAAAGATAAAAATTGGCCCAAAAGGAAATGTTTACCAATGTAGACTACGAACATTATGGACCCTTTACCTATTATCACAATGAGCACCAAACGTAATACAGCTTTCCATTATTTGATAGGGAGGGCAATGTTTGTGGGGTACATTGGTCTAGATGTACTCTTGAAGTGACTTTTATCTGCCAGTTTATTGCCTTAGTGAAGGATTCAAGGCATGCTCGATGTTGTTGTTGTTGTTGTTGTTGTTAGTTTAACTCCATCGCCATCAACAGTGCCATATGGTGCGCTGGGTTTCTTTTTCTTTTTAAATGTGTTTTCTTTTTAAATGTGACCATTTATGAGCCGTAATTCTTATGCTTATATCCTGCTCACCTAATTTCAAGTGCATCACTATACCCGGTATCTAAGGGCACCAGTAACCAGTAACTAAGGGCATCACTGCCAAGTAACTAAGGGCATCACTGCCCAGTATGTAACTAAGGGAATCACTACCCAGTAACTAAGGGCATCACTACCGGTTAACTAAGGGCATCACTATGCAGTAACTAAGACCCTTCATGGTTTTTGACAATCCCAAAATATGACTAAGCTGTAAGTCTAGCAAGTCATTTTGAGGCACTCTTGACTCGTCTGAAGACGACTCTAGCGAGGGAGAAGAGTGTGACATCCTTGCTTACTTGGGAGAGCCTTCTTCCGAACATGGAGCCTAGGGGATAAGATGGCCACAACAGTAGAAACTGTTGGAACATAGGTGAATGACCTTAGCGCTACAGCAAAAAGTGACGGCTTGGTTCTCTGATGAGGAAAGCATGGATAAGAAGGCCTTCTCAGGTTTGTAAATGGGATCTAGCCGTAGTATTGGCCTGCTTTTTGTCTCCTAAGGCAGTATATATTTTTCCTGGGTAAAATGTGGGTAATGCCCAGGTATATCCTGGGACTATTTTTAGTTGAAATTGTAGTTTATGTTTTTTGACTTGATGATGGGACGATGATGAAGCTGGAGAGATAACTAGACTCTCTTTTGCCTCCTTGTTCTCCCCCTCCCTCAGAAAATTATAACAAATATATATATATGTTGATAAACAAGTGATATGTAGCAAGAATAGCATGAGTGATACATGTGGCAAAGAGCAAGGCTTGGTTATGAAAAATGCCACTTGCTTGTCAACTATATGATACAAAAAAATTTAATGGCAATATTATGTTGTGGACATTATATAGAGACAGGAATATGCTTCCTTTGTCTATAATACCTGATGGCCCTGTGTTTGTATTTTATCAAACAATAACAGATGATTGCCGAGTGTTTGTAAGCAATTAAGCAATAGAGTCTGTTCTAATAGTCATGATGGGTAATGGTCATCAGACAAATAAGATAAGGTCTTCTCAAGACAGCTTGCGTGCTGTATTAGAAGCAGGACATGTGATGCTTAGTTGATTTATAACCTTTGCTCTTACTCTGCTGGTTGGTTGGTTGGTGGAGTTCTGTGCAACTTTTGCCAAGTCCTTGAAGGAGGCTGTAGCTGATCCTCTACCAAGGGGCTGACTCCAATGACAACAACAACAACAGAGTATGGTATATGCTGACTTTGTGTCATCTACATGTGCAACAAGAGGGAAACAAGTTTTAAAAGGCAACATTGAATGCTGAAGCCTTCCCTTGTTCTGTTCTGCTGTTTGCTTTGCATGGAACTGGCACTAGTCCTTGAGGGAGGCTGTAGCTGATCCTCAGCCAAAAGGATGACTCGAACAACAACAACAACAACAACAATAGCACCAAGGTGTGGTATGTGCCTACTAGTGTAGTGTGCAACATGAGGAGATGAGATAAGCAAGTCGCCACAATCACCCAGCTGGCTGGCTGCCTACACCAATTGTTATGCTATACATGTGTCGCAAATCTCACGGAAGTCCCGGTATTTTTTTTAATGCATCACCCACTCCTACCCTACCCGGAAAACCCACAATTTCTCCCGAATATCTCAATTCCCCCCCCCCCCCCAAAAAAAAACTCACTGGAAAATCGTCAAGACACTAATTAATCCGGGAACGCTGTCACAAACCTCTTTGTTTTATAATAAAGGCGTGTGAAGTAGACTAGACGTCCAACAGACCACTCCCAGAAGAGGAGGCTGTGTTTAGTATGAAGCATCAACGTACGTCTTGATTGACAAGAAATCTTTGAAGTTGTACATTCAGCCTCCTTGGACATAACATAATATGCCGATGTTCCATTTGTAAATGATTATTAGTATTCTACTCTTACATCACTTTACCACGCACCCATTGTTTCTTGCCACTGTTGTTGGATTTTGGCCCCCTTTGTATTTGGGGCCTGCAGCGGTCGGACCTCCAGGGCAACATCTCCAGGAAATGGCTTTCCCCAACTTGGTACCACTTTATAGACAACAACGACAACAACAGGAAAACAATAACAACAACAAAACTAGAAGCAAGAGAAAATTAATAATAATAATAAATGTGTTGGATTGACCTGAAAGGAAATAAGACGGTACCCATGGAGACCACAATCGGTTAGAGATGACCCTTTACCATTTATAATCATGATGGTCGGTTTAATGTTTAATGTCTGGAGAGAAAATTCAAATATTTGCATCAAAGCCAAATGAGCTTCAGAATAAATTTTGTGGAAGTATTATTTATTTTCGAACAACAAAAAATAATATAATCAAATCACACACCCTAAATAAATCACACACCCTAAATACCAATGTGCGGGGGGTCGTTGACCTCTAGCTCCTCGAGTAGCTGCAAACGGCTGCCTCTCAGTAGGCATATTGAGTGATTTCTGGCTCTGTTGGAGTGAAATGAGCGTACATATACTGATAAACTAGCTGATTCTGACTGGCCCACTCTAGGGCTAGGGGAATGTCTTAGAAGTCTGAAAGTATCTGCACAAGGACTTGCTAGTTATGACCTCGGCTCTCTCTAGCATAGTCTCATGTAGAAGACCCTTTACCGATTGCCATGTAGCTCATTGTTTTTATTTTTCTTCAATACAATAATTTGCACATTCTAAAATTCCCCTCTATTCAGTTAATTAAGTGGGGAAGTGTTTTCTAGCTGGCGTTGTGGTGTGCATGGGTGCAGCTTTTCCTACTTTTTGACCAGCCGATCCAATAGATTTACAAAAAAAAACTTTCTGTTCTTGTTTATACTGGCCTGTTCCAATTTGTATCTCTATCATTTGATCCCAGAGCATTCGGACTATGTGTGGCCACAATATGTCGTTCAACTGCTTAGCTCTCTCTCTCCAGCAGTTCTTATGGGTACTGGGGCACCTCTTCTTGGCCCCTTAAGACACAATTTGCTCTCTCTCCAGAAGTTCCTCTGGGTGTTGGGAGTTTTATGACGATGTTCAGGAGTGCTCGGTTGCCATAGCTAGCAAACAAATAATTGGACCTACTGGCACTGGCAGCGCCAGGGTGTGATCTAGGGGAGGGAATCAGCCTCCCCCCACGACATGAACTGTATTAAAATGTACGTGGTCTCTGTGTTGTGTTAATTCACAATCCTTCACACATATAAATGAACATTTTAATGACCTGACCTGAGACCACCCAGTTCACTGGAGGTGATAATTATTCCCCGACAGGATGGGCCTAATTATGACAAAGATGTTCATTTTTTCCAGCGTTGCCAGCGATCCAACCCTGGATGGTCCAGTGTTGTGTCATTAGAACCCTGATGGTCCAGGGTTGTGTTATTAGAACCCTGGATGGTCCAGTGTTGTGTCATTAGAACCCTGATGGTCCAGGGTTGTGTTATTAGAACCCTGGATGGTCCAGGGTGTGTTATTAGAACCCTGATGGTCCAGGGTTGTGTCATTAGAACCCTGATGGTCCAGGGTTGTGTCATTAGAACCCTGATGGTCCAGGGTTGTGTTATTAGAACCCTGATGGTCCAGGGTTGTGTCATTAGAACCCTGGATGGTCCAGGGTTGTGTTATTAGAACCCTGATGGTCCAGGGTTGTGTCATTAGAACCCTGATGGTCCAGGGTTGTGTTATTAGAACCCTGGATGTTCCAGAGTTGTGTTATTAGAACCCTGATGGTCCAGGGTTGTGTTATTAGAACCCTGATGGTCCAGGTTGTGTTATTAGAACCCTGATGGTCCAGGTTGTGTCATTAGAACCCTGGATGGTCCAGGTTGTGTCATTAGAACCCTGGATGGTCCAGTGTATTACAACCCTGGATGTGTCATTAGAACCCCAGGTGTCATAAGTCATTACTTGCTCCAAAATTGTGTCTAATATGCTCTGAAAGCTGCAAATACTGCCAGAGTGGCCCTCCCGGGACTGAGAGGGGGAACTCTCCCCCCATGCAGTCCTTCAGACCTCCCGGGTCAGATGGCAATGGCTCCTCTGTCAGGGCACCACCTGCCTACATTTTGAAGTATTACATGATTTGCATTCTGAAGGTCATTATGCAACCATGCTTACTGTATCTTTGCTGGGGGTTGGGTTTGCAGTAGCAGTTACAAGTTCCCTCTTCAAGTAAAGGAACGCGCTTAATACCACAAATGATAGCAAGTTGTTCAAGTCCAACACTGGGTTAGCCTGATAGCAAGTTGATCAAGTCCAACACTGAGTTAGCCTGATAGCAAGTTGATCAGGTCCAACACTGGGTTAGCCTGATAGCAAGTTGACAGGCAGGTCCAACACTGGGTTAGCCTGATAGCAAGTTGATCAGGTCCATTAGCCTGATAGCAAGTTGATCAGGTCCATTAGCCTGATAGCAAGTTGATCAGGTCCATTAGCCTGATAGCAAGTTGATCAGGTCCAACACTGGGTTAGCCTGATAGCAAGTTGATCAAGTCCAACACTGGGTTAGCCTGATAGCAAGTTGATCAAGTCCAACACTTGGTTAGCCTGATAGCAAGTTGATCAAGTCCAACACTGGGTTAGCCTGATAGCAAGTTGTTCAAGTCCAACACTGAGTTAGCCTGATAGCAAGTTGTTCAAGTCCAACACTGAGTTAGCCTGATAGCAAGTTGTTCAAGTCCAACACTGGGTTAGCCTGATAGCAAGTTGATCAAGTCCAACACTGAGTTAGCCTGATAGCAAGTTGATCAAGTCCAACACTGAGTTAGCCTGATAGCAAGTTGATCAAGTCCAACACTGAGTTAGCCTGATAGCAAGTTGATCAGGTCCAACACTGAGTTAGCCTGATAGCAAGTTGATCAAGTCCAACACTGAGTTAGCCTGATAGCAAGTTGATCAAGTCCAACACTGAGTTAGCCTGATAGCAAGTTGTTCAAGTCCAACACTGAGTTAGCCTGATAGCAAGTTGATCAAGTCCAACACTTGGTTAGCCTGATAGCAAGTTGTTCAAGTCCAACACTGGGTTAGCCTGATAGCAAGTTGTTCAAGTCCAACACTGAGTTAGCCTGATAGCAAGTTGTTCAAGTCCAACACTGAGTTAGCCTGATAGCAAGTTGATCAAGTCCAACACTGAGTTAGCAAGTTGATCAAGTCCAACACTGAGTTAGCCTGATAGCAAGTTGATCAAGTCCAACACTGGGTTAGCCTAAACAGGCATAAGGAATTAGTCTTTTGCACTATTGAGTTGTGTTTGCAGCTACAACTAGCAAGAAGCGCATGAGCTACACCACTAGCTTCAAGCCGCTGGATTTCCTTTGCAGGTAAAAAGAAATCGAAGTGCAGAGAAGTCTTCTGCTACTCGGTACTGTAGCTCATGTGTCCAACACCTCATCGAGTCGTGTGACCCACACCTCGGATCATGTGACCCACAACCCAGCAAGTCATGTGACCCACACCTCAGCCTGGGCCTGTGTGGTGTAACTTTTATTTGGTGTTATAAGGAAAGTGTTATTAAGGAAGGAAAAATAAGAATGTACTAGTAGTGCTAAGCAGATTTGGAGCTGGTACTTATAACCCACGTACCAACTCATTTCCAGGCTAATTCAGGAACTCGGTGTATACTTCAACAATAAAGCAACATCAAAGCAACATTGTGAACACTATTTTCCTTTGATCCTGTGTTGATCACTGCTTAAAGTAAATGTTGTTCTACCCAGTCATTTGTTCTGCCCAGTCATCAACAATGCCTGTTGTATGATTTGACTGTCATTGTTCATTATTTGCTTGCTTGCAGCAAGGAGGTATCTCGTAACCAAAAGACACTGCTCTCCTGGTTCTCCAAGTCTAGTAGTGGAGGAACACAGGCATGTAAGGGAGGGAAGGATGACACCTCACCTCCTCCCAACAAGAAGCCAAGAAGAGACCTGATCTGACCTGGAACAACTAAATTATTGTCTGTTTGAACAGCCAAAGATTCATTTTGTTATGTATACATGTATACCCATCAATGCACTAATTAACGCGTATAAATAAGCGCTTTATTGTGACTATTCGTACGGAAATTCCTAGGCTCGTGATTATGATCGACAATGGGATTCGCCATGGTTCTGTTGAGTCATTTCCAACTACGATTGTAAATTTATCTAGTACTTTTAATTAGAACATACGGTTTAGTTCTGCACCAACTGTTTGTTGTGGATTAGAAAGAAGTTCAGTAACCTGGGGGCATGCTAGTTGAGTCGAGTTGCTGCACCTCCTGAGAGCTATTCGGTGGAACGCGACATCTAGGATTGCTGATCGTTGATAACTCCCTGGGGTGGTAGACAGCTCGTAGCTGTTCGCTATTGGATTCTTCGCCTTGGTACAGGAGGATATTAAAGTAGCAGGTAAAAAATCTCACAATAGGTAACCAATGTGAAGCAGCTACTGGCTGTAGACGTGGAGCGATAGAAAAGCCAAAAGAAATGGCCGGCCTCTATTTAAGTTCCCTAATACGTTGTAGCTGGTCAGCTTGTTGTCTAGCAGTGATAAGAGAACAACTAACGTTTTGATAGCCTGTAGGTTTGTAATAGCCACAATGTAACGGTTGTCATGTGTCATTAGAACAATACAGTGTCCATGTATAACAAATATGCTACTGGTATTGTACCTAGCCTGGCATACATAAGTACAAGCTCTACTGAATATTAATATTTGAATAAAGTGAGAATGTCCAGTGATTTCTAGCTTCTTTGAGGGGGAGGGGAGAGGGGAGATCTGCTTTTGACAACCTAGTATCTTGGTGGAGGCTATTCTAGTGGTGTGGTGATTATTGGCAGCTGCTTAGCTCTTGTGGGTGGTTTGGATGTTTGACAAGTGGTGAATTAGAATGTGGCACTGTGCCATTTCTCCTCCTTCCCATGCCATTTCTCTCCTCCTATCTCCATTCCACTTTTTGTGGCCTTGTGTCTTCCTTTCCTTCCTCCTCTCATGATTCCATTGTCCTTATCCTTTCCCTCTCCTTTCCTAATAACTTTGCTCCATCTCTTTCTCTCTCCACCTTCCTCTTCCTATCCTCCCTCCTCTCTCTGTTTCTCTTCCTTCTTTCCTGTCTCTACCATCTTCCCTTCATCGTCACTCCTCCTCGCTTCCCTCTCTCCACTGTCTTCTTACCTCTCCTCTCTTCTTCCTTTCCCTGTCCTCTTGTGCGACCAATTAGTCCCCTTCTTATTTCCTTCTCTTTGTTTGAGCGGTGCATTCTCTCCCTGTACAAAATTCTCTATGTGGCCTCTGTCAACCCTCTTCCTCTCCGCTCTCCTTCCAGGTGGTCTCCCATAGCAACAGGAATGTCAAAGAAATCCTAGCATAACATCATTATGATGATGTGTGAAATTTAGATTGCATGCTCTTGCTACTGCCCTAGGCCTAGCTCTTGCCCTGACCCTAACCATTGCCCTGGCCCTAACCCTAGCCATTGCCCTGACCCTAACCCTAGGCACTTCCCTGGCCCTAACCCTAACCACTTCGCTGGCCCTAATTCTATCCACATAACTGTAGCTATTGCTCCAACTCTAGCCAGCCATTGCTCTGGCCCTAACCCTGGCCATTGTCGTGGCCCTAACACTGCCCTAATTCTAGCCACTGCCATGGCCTTAACCCTAGCCATTGGCCTAACTCGAGGCATTGCCTTGGCCCTAATCTTAGCTAAAATTCAGTTTGTCTATACAGTATATATTGTTGTAATTATGATGCTAAGATAATGCCATGGTGACACACCTTCACCCTTCTCCCACATCTCTCCCACATCTCCTCGACCCCCTCCCCCCCCCCCTCTCATGTGTCCTCTGATCTCATTATTATCGGCAGCAGTATTAGAATGAAGCAGACCAGTATACTGATATCCATAATTTGTACTGGAAGGAGGGAATGATGGCTAACTACAAATGTAGATCATGCTTAGAAAGAAATTAGTTTATTATTTTTATTTTGAAGTTTTAATAGTTGTTTTCCAGCTGATCTTGGCTCCTGAACGGCCGCCTAGTTTGTTTGTTTTGTTCTCTACAACTCATAAACAAATATATGTTTCCCCAATTATCTTTTATTTAAACACATGGAGGAGGAGTATGTTTTGTGTGCGTGTGTGAGTGAGGAGGAGGAGAGGGAGAGGTGGGTGTTGGAGCGAGTTATTTCCTCTCCTTCAAAGTGAGAAGCGTACCACTACCTAATTAGATTACTGCAAATTGAGAGCTGACTGAGTGCGTTGCCAATACGCTTCAAAGGTTGCCTTAGTGCAAACTCCTGTTGCTTGGCTACGCTACATGATGTGGTATTGAAAGGAGGAATAAAGACAGTTGCTTGAACATTGCGTGAGTGTTGCTGCTGGTATTGTAGTTTAGGCCGTTGATATTGTGTGCTAGTGTTCTCTGTGCATGTATATATATATATATATATATACACACCAGTGTTAGTGCGTATGTGTATATATATTATATATACTCTCAACGAACTATCAGTTGACGTGTGTGTGTGTGTATTGCTAGCTTTGTTGACTGTCACAATATCCAATAACCCTTATGCACATGTGTCAGTGTTACCATGGACGATTATGGGATCAGATATGGACGTTCAAGGTTCTTGCCCACCTGATGTTAGGGGTTAGGATTCTCGCCCACCTGATGTTAGGGATTGGGGTTCTTGCCCACCTGTAGGGGTCAGTGTTATTGCCCACCTGATGTTAGGGGTTGAGGTTCTTGCCCACCTGTAGGGGTCAGTGTTCTTGCCCACCTGATGTTATGGGTTGGGGTTCTTGCCCACCTGATGTTAGGGGTTGAGGGGTTGCGGTTCTTGCCCACCTGTAGGAGTCAGTGTTCTTGCCCACCTGATATTAGGGGTTGAGGTTCTTGCCCACCTGTTGGGGTCGGTGTTCTTGCCCACCTGATGTTAGGGGTTGAGGTTCTTGCCCACCTGTAGGGGTCAGTGTTCTTGCCCACCTGATGTTATGGGTTGGGGTTCTTGCCCACCTGATGTTAGGGGTTGAGGGGTTGAGGTTCTTGCCCACCTGTAGGAGTCGATGTTCTTGCCCACCTGATGTTAGGGGTTGAGGTTCTTGCCCACCTGTAGGGGTCAGTGTTCTTGCCCACCTGATATTAGGGGTTGAGGTTCTTGCCCACCTGTTGGGGTCGGTGTTCTTGCCCACCTGATGTTAGGGGTTGGGGTTCTTGCCCACCTGATGTTAGGGGTTGAGGGGTTGAGGTTCTTGCCCACCTGTAGGAGTCGATGTTCTTGCCCACCTGATGTTAGGGGTTGAGGTTCTTGCCCACCTGTAGGGGTCAGTGTTCTTGCCCACCTGTAGGGGTCAGTGTTCTTGCCCACCTGATATTAGGGGTTGAGGTTCTTGCCCACCTGTTGGGGTCGGTGTTCTTGCCCACCTGATGTTAGGGGTTGGCGAGTTGAGGTTCTTGCCCACCTGATGTTAGGGGTTGGTGTTCTTGCCCACCTGATGTTAGGGGTTGAGGGGTTGGGGTTCTTGCCCACCTGATGTTAGGGGTTGGGCTAGAGATATTGGGGATAGAATTCTGTAGGCAGACAACTTGGGAGCACTTTAGGCAGCCATTGGTCATTGGGGTGTCTACGTACCACACCACTTCACCACACTGCCCGCCATCATGAGTAACTTTCTTAGTGTTTTAATTTTTTTTTTTATCTCTTTTTTTTTCTTCCTTTTTTCTCAAGTGCTAAAAATTGTTTGTGCTCGAGGGCTGTGCGGACGCACTCAACGCTGAGCCACTCCTGCCACATTGCCACGCCCATCTGTTGTAGCCAGTCCTGCTATTCTTCTCGGCCCAATTCCTGTGCCTTTGGAGGTCAACTTGGCTGGCCATGTTCTTGTTCTGAACGTGCCTAAGACGTGTCTATTTACATAAACTTGCATGGCTTATGGTGAAAGCATACCAGGGAAAGGACATTGGGGATTGTTTAGCTTGGCTGCGGCTTCTAAAAGGAGTGTTATGAAGACACGCCCCTACTCCACGGACAACGCGAGCGGGTGTGTCTATGAAGATGGGTGTCGATGAAGCTTGGCTCACCTACACGGCTTCCATAGATGGAGTGCCGGTGGTGTGTGGCTTCTGCTTGTGCTCTTAAATAGGTCAAAGGTGAAGAGGAAGACGTGCAGGGTTTGGATCCATGCCTGGATGGATCGACGTTAAACTCGTACTGCAAGTGGTTCCATGTTTCTCCATGGGGGTGTGAATATGGGATGGAGGGAGGGTGTGAGGGGAGTGGAGGGAAGTGAGGGGAGGAGATAGGAATGGAGAAATGTTGTGATGTGCTTATGAAACTTATCTAGTAGGGTAAGCTACTTGGCTTCATGGGGTGGTCAGAGAAAAGTGGCTGGTGTTCTTGGTAGGCTTGTGCAGGTATCTGGACATTCTGTGTGGCTATCACCGGCCCTGAGAGATCTCTTGGAGACATTCTTGGGCCATGGCACTAATAACCACCCAGCATTGAGAACTCTATGGCAGAGTTGTTGTTGATCCTGTGACCTCACTCTCAGCTAGCTGACGTTTCAAAGGTACTAGTAGTGTGGGTAAGATTCTCTTTTATCTTTCTGGTTGGTTGGAACGAACTCGGATAAACTCACTCTCGCTTGATCGGATTTAGGATGACATAACTGTTTGCAGTGGGTGGTGAGCAGTTTCCACACTCTGTAATGTCCTTTTCTTCACCCGTGCTCGGATTCCACTGAAGCACGGCCAAGCAGCAATGGCCTGGGTAAGTGGCAGGGGGAAAGTATTTTGGCTGATAAATTACTCCTGGCTGTGGAGGCTTGTGTGTGTAATTTGAATCCCGAGTGTTCGCGATATTTGATGTCGACTACACCGACGAGGAAAGGATTCTCAAAGCACCGAACTTTGTTGCCATCCTACATTGCTTGTGTGTCTCCGTTATTCATGGCCAGGGAATTTGCAACATGCACATTGCTTTCTGCTCACTCCAAGCACCCATGTCGATGATGTGCTCCATTGGCTTCTGCTGGTCGAGTGGTATGCTGTTATTTGGCATGGCATTGGCAAGAACCCAGCAGAGCAAGGCCACTGGCCATTCCTATTATTTACATGGCACTGTTGTTGTGCAACGTGTTGGCAGGTGTGTGGTGTGGCGAGCAGAAGGTGGGAGGGTTCAGTAGAGGGGACGGTTGCAGTAGACGCGAGATTGGAAGTTGAGTGTTCAATAGTGGAATGGTTTGTTTGGGGGTGGGTGGCGGGATTCTTTGAGAGGAGGAATAGAATATGTGATTGTTCAATACTCATTTCCTTTTAGCATGGGAAATTGCAGTTATAGAGTACGTAATTACGGATAACTGTTGCAAGGTTTAGTTGCGATTGTGAGGAGTTTTCTGTTGGTGGGCGTGGCAGGTTGTCTGCGGGATACAGTGGCATAGACTAGAGTACGTAATTACGGATAACTGTTGCAAGGTTTAGTTGCGATTCTGAGGGGTTTTATGTTAGTGGGCGTGGCAGGTTGTCTGCAGGATACAGTGGCATAGACGAAACATTTCATCTCCTGCCCCTCGTCTTCAAATCCCCCCCCCCCCCCTTCCTCCCTCCTTTCCTCAGCCTAACACTTACAGAAACTATTTCTTTGATGTTAACGTGTAGTGGATCAGATGTCCTCCCTCGTGTTAATTACCCGCAGGGAGAGGTGTGCGTATTTCAAACATGCAGTGTTGTGCAAACACCTACTTGCTCCGATGGGTTTTTGCTAGCCATGCTGTATTCTATGACGGGACTAGCGCATTGGGGGTGTGCTTCCCTATGAGCCGTTATACTTTTAGCTTTCTATGTTAAAAATTAATTGTGAGCTGTCATTGTTGGGTATTGATGACACACATCTAAATTTCTTAGTGTGGTGTGTGTGTTTTAGTTATAGTGATCAGTCGACAGAGAGGTTTTGAGACTTGTCTGACTCAGCTAGCACTTGATGCTAGGAATTCAAGGGGTCGTGCATTGTTATAGAAATGAGCGGAGTGACATCTGGCATTAGCAACTGGTGTTGGCAGTTATTAACCCCTTGCGGTTTTCAATTAGCGCAGAGCGCATGCGTTGCCGGGTCGCGTGAGTACGATGTTTGTGGTGTTTAAAACTTGGAACTCTTAGCTAATTTGCACTGATGTCAAAGCTTGGAATCTTGAGCCTTTCCCTGCCATTATAAGCAATGTTTTCAGTCGACATAATTGACACACTGGAAGCTTAGCAACTTTGGCAGTGACTGAACTATGTATGCTGACATCGTGCAGCATCTGATTGGTTACGTTACATTTTTGTGTGGCCGCGCATAGTTTAGATCTTGTCTTCTCACACATGTCATGCCACAGATTATTCTAGGGCTTCTCAGGATGTGCTTGGGAACTATCCCGGGATGTCCCTAGTGAGAGTCACTGATTAGACACCATGGACTCTGGAGTCGACACCGTGGCTGGGGATATTCTAGGATGAGGACCCAGCACTGGGGCTAGTGGGCATATTTGGCTAGGGCTGGGGTGTTTTAGGCTATGGTTTTCTAGGTCTAGAGGTATTTTATGGACAGCCTGGGGTAGTCTCAAGTGTTCCAGGATAAGGGTCAGGAATCATTGCTGTGTAGTAATGTCACACACACTAGGGACAGCCTGGGGTAGTCTCAAGTGTTCCAGGATAAGGGTCAGGAATCATTGCTGTGTAGTAATGTCACGCACACTAGGGACAGCCTGGGGTAGTCTCAAGTGTTCCAGGATAAGGGTCAGGAATCATTGCTGTGTAGTAATGTCACACTCATTAGGGACAGCCTGGGGTTAGTCTCAAGTGTTCCAGGATAAGGGTCAGGAATCATTGCTGTGTAGTAATGTCACACACACTAGGGACAGCCTGGGGTAGTCTCAAGTGTTCCAGGATAAGGGTCAGGAATCATTGCTGTGTAGTAATGTCACGCTCACTAGGGACAGCCTGGGGTAGTCTCAAGTGTTCCAGGATAAGGGTAGGAATCATTGCTGTGTAGTAATGTCACGCACACTAGGGACAGCCTGGGGTAGTCTCAAGTGTTCCAGGATAAGGGTCAGGAATCATTGCTGTGTAGTAATGTCACACACACTAGGGACAGCCTGGGGTAGTCTCAAGTGTTCCAGGATAAGGGTCAGGAATCATTGCTGTGTAGTAATGTCACACACACTAGGGACAGCCTGGGGTAGTCTCAAGTGTTCCAGGATAAGGGTCAGGAATCATTGCTGTGTAGTAATGTCACACTCACTAGGGACAGCCTGGGGTTGTCTCAAGTGTTCCAGGATAAGGGTCAGGAATCATTGCTGTGTAGTAATGTCACGCACACTAGGGACAGCCTGGGGTAGTCTCAAGTGTTCCAGGATAAGGGTCAGGAATCATTGCTGTGTAGTAATGTCACACACACTAGGGACAGCCTGGGGTAGTCTCAAGTGTTCCAGGATAAGGGTCAGGAATCATTGCTGTGTAGTAATGTCACACACACTAGGGACAGCCTGAGGTAGTCTCAAGTGTTCCAGGATAAGGGTCAGGGATCATTGCTGTGTAGTAATGTCACACTCACTAGGGACAGCCTGGGGTAGTCTCAAGTGTTCCAGGATGAGGGTCAGGAATCATTGCTGTGTAGTAATGTCACACACACTAGGGACAGCCTGAGGTAGTCTCAAGTGTTCCAGGATGAGGGTCAGGAATCATTGCTGTGTAGTAATGTCACACACACTAGGGACAGCCTGGGGTAGTCTCAAGTGTTCCAGGATAAGGGTCAGGAATCATTGCTGTGTAGTAATGTCACACTCACTAGGGACAGCCAGGAGAGTCCCTAGGAAAGGCCGAGGCATTGCTTGTCTCTTCACCGTCCCAGGGTGGCACGCGTGCACGGACATGTGGAGCTATGGCACGTGTGCACGGACATGTAGAACTGGGCATTAACTGAAGCCACTTAGCCAGTGCTGTAAGAGTCCAAGAGTCCATGATGTAAACTGCACCCACTTTTTAAAGCCGAATGAACACGAGACTTCACACCCAAACAAGTTTCTAATTTGGCATGTTTATTAGCCAGTGTTCACTAAGAGAGCTGATTTTTTGCTGCGTGTATAGCTCCTGCAAAACTGGGGGGGTGGGGGGGGGGCTAATAGAAGCTAATTAGGTTGAACACTGCCGCGATACAATTGACAGGAAATTGACAATTTATCCAGTTGTGAATTGAGCAAAAGATGAGTGCGCTGCGGTCGTGATGTGCAGAAGGGATGGAGGTTGCGTGCGTGATGCCAGGCATTGAGTGGTGAGTCAAAGTGTGATGGAGAGAATGAGAGGAAAGAAACCAAAAAATATTTTAGTTTGAAATGCTAGCATTTGCTCTAGCCATTGTCCTCCTAGCCCTGGCATAGCTGAAGGCCTAATACAGTACTGATCTGTACACCAGTTTAATTTGAAATTCTAGCATTGTTAGATTGCATTCTCCAGCCATTGTCCTCCTAGCCCTGGCATAGCTGAAGGCCTAATACAATACTGATCTGTGCACCAGTTTAATTTGAAATGCTAGCATTGTTAGATTGCATTGCTCTAGCCATTGTCCTAGCCCTGGCATAGCTGAAGATCTAATACAGTAATGATCTGTGCACCAGTTAATTTGAAATGCTAGCATTTTTAGATTGCATTACTCTAGCCATTGTCCTAGCCCTGGCATAGCTGAAGGTCTAATACTGTACTGATTTGTACACCAGTTTAATTTGAAATGCTAGCATTGTTAGATTGCATTGCTCTAGCCATTGTCCTAGCCCTGGCATAGCTGAAGGTCTAATACAGATCTGTGCACCAGTTTAATTTGAAATGTTAGCATTGTTAGATTGCATTGCTCTAGCCATTGTCCTAGCCCTGGCATAGCTGAAGATCTAATACAGTACTGATCTGTGCACCAGTTTAATTTGAAATGCTAGCATTGTTAGATTGCATTGCTCTAGCCATTGTCCTAGCCCTGGCATAGCTGAAGATCTAATACAGTACTGATCTGTGCACCAGTTTAATTTGAAATGCTAGCATTGTTAGATTGCATTGCTCTAGCCATTGTCCTAGCCCTGGCATAGCTGAAGGTCTAATACTGTACTGATTTGTACACCAGTTTAATTTGAAATGCTAGCATTGTTAGATTGCATTGCTCTAGCCATTGTCCTAGCCCTGGCATAGCTGAAGGTCTAATACAGATCTGTGCACCAGTTTAATTTGAAATGTTAGCATTGTTAGATTGCATTGCTCTAGCCATTGTCCTAGCCCTGGCATAGCTGAAGATCTAATACAGTACTGATCTGTGCACCAGTTTAATTTGAAATGCTAGCATTGTTAGATTGCATTGCTCTAGCCATTGTCCTAGCCCTGGCATAGCTGAAGATCTAATACAGTACTGATCTGTGCACCAGTTTAATTTGAAATGCTAGCATTGTTAGATTGCATTGCTCTAGCCATTGTCCTAGCCCTGGCATAGCTGAAGGTCTAATACAGATCTGTGCACCAGTTTAATTTGAAATGTTAGCATTGTTAGATTGCATTGCTCTAGGCCATTGTCCTAGCCCTGGCATAGCTGAAGGCCAGGTGTACATTACAGATGTCATCAAGCTTAGGGGTTGTGATATGTGGAAGAAGATGTGTTCCTTACAGATTCCCAACTGAACAACCTAACGCCCTGCAGCTGTGGGATGGCAAATTCTGAAACAGAAATGAGCATGTGGTTGTGTTGGATGTGGGAGGAGTTTTGTTATGAGTACTGGAAGCAGCTTCCCTCGAAGATACACTGCACTAAGAGTGAGGCATCAGGAAGAGCTTTGTCGGAGTACTTAAGAGGAGACCATGCAAGCGATGACAAGAACTGGTGGCACTCTTGACACTGTTTAGTGTGTTCAGTGTGCTCTGCACATCTCTCCTCTATTGACGATCTGCATCAGTTATCCTTCCTGTATATGGCAACTTTTCCTCCGGCCATAGAGGGGCAGTGCGAGTATTTACCTTAGCGAGATTTGATAATATCATGATATAATGGCGTACCCCTACCTTAGCTAGAGCCTGTTGATGAATTGAGTAGCTATGTCAGAATGAAACTCCATCCTTTCCTGACAGCTATTAACCGTACAACCTGTTCTCATTGCCTGTGTACCGGTTTTCTTTCCTCAAGCTTTGACCCTGCCTTTTTTTCCCTCAACTCTTTCTCTTCACATGATCACCTTAACCCGTTTATTTAAGGCAGGTGACCCGTTCATATTTTTGAATGGGTGAACGTGCGGTGCATAGTTATATAGATACATCATGCATGGCAATACCAAGATTTCCAACCACCTCTTCACTGAGGGCTCGCATCACTCACCAATGATATGCATATTAATACAACGCAGAGAAGGGGTGACTGGGTCAACTGTAGAGATATTCATTAGTTTACGGCGCACAAGCTCCACCGGCACGTACAGGTGCGCACCACACATCTCTATCTATGCCAGGTGTCGGTTTGTTTGTCTTGCCTGGTAAAATCCCGTACCTTGCCCCCACCTCCAGCAAGTGTGTGTAAATATGAGAGTGTGCATGGTTTTGTAACTTTGTGCATGTGTACTTAGCAATGTGTTTGTGAATAAGTGCAGCCGCTCGGATTGCTTAATAATTGGTGTTTGTGGGTGTGGTCATTGTGTAATAAGAGACTGTTGCAGTGCATGCATAGACTGTGACCTGTTACTTTCCCGGAATAAGCACCGACAACGGAGTGCAAGTTGATGCCTTAGTGGCCATCACTAAGGGGAGTTGCTCTAGAATGCCAGCACATAATATTGGGCAGTGCAAGTCGATGCCTTAGTGGCCATCACTAAGGGGAGTTGCTCTAGAATGCCAGCACATAATATTGGGCAGTGCAAGTCGATGCCTTAGTGGCCATCACTAAGGGGAGTTGCTCTAGAATGCCAGCACATAATATTGGGCAGTGCAAGTCGATGCCTTAGTGGCCATCACTAAGGGGAGTTGCTCTAGAATGCCAGCACATCATATTGGGCAGTGCAAGTCGATGCCTTAGTGGCCATCACTAAGGGGAGTTGCTCTAGAATGCCAGCACATAATATTGGGCAGTGCAAGTTGATGCCTTAGTGGCCATCACTAAGGGGAGTTGCTCTAGAATGCCAGCACATAATATTGGGCAGTGCAAGTCGATGCCTTAGTGGCCATCACTAAGGGGAGTTGCTCTAGAATGCCAGCACATAATATTGGGCAGTGCAAGTCGATGCCTTAGTGGCCATCACTAAGGGGAGTTGCTCTAGAATGCCAGCACATAATATTGGGCAGTGCAAGTCGATGCCTTAGTGGCCATCACTAAGGGGAGTTGCTCTAGAATGCCAGCACATAATATTGGGCAGTGCAAGTCGATGCCTTAGTGGCCATCACTAAGGGGAGTTGCTCTAGAATGCCAGCACATAATATTGGGCAGTGCAAGTCGATGCCTTAGTGGCCATCACTAAGGGGAGTTGCTCTAGAATGCCAGCACATAATATTGGGCAGTGCAAGTTGATGCCTTAGTGGCCATCACTAAGGGGAGTTGCTCTAGAATGCCAGCACATAATATTGGGCAGTGCAAGTCGATGCCTTAGTGGCCATCACTAAGGGGAGTTGCTCTAGAATGCCAGCACATAATATTGGGCAGTGCAAGTCGATGCCTTAGTGGCCATCACTAAGGGCAGTTGCTCTAGAATGCCAGCACATAATATTGGGCAGTGCAAGTCGATGCCTTAGTGGCCATCACTAAGGGGAGTTGCTCTAGAATGCCAGCACATAATATTGGGCAGTGCAAGTCGATGCCTTAGTGGCCATCACTAAGGGGAGTTGCTCTAGAATGCCAGCACATAATATTGGGCAGTGCAAGTCGATGCCTTAGTGGCCATCACTAAGGGGAGTTGCTCTAGAATGCCAGCACATAATATTGGGCAGTGCAAGTTGATGCCTTAGTGGCCATCACTAAGGGGAGTTGCTCTAGAATGCCAGCACATAATATTGGGCAGTGCAAGTCGATGCCTTAGTGGCCATCACTAAGGGGAGTTGCTCTAGAATGCCAGCACATAATATTGGGCAGTGCAAGTCGATGCCTTAGTGGCCATCACTAAGGGGAGTTGCTCTAGAATGCCAGCACATAATATTGGGCTACAAGAGCTAATAGAAACTCAGTCCGGTTCCCTCAATAAAAATATGACTGGTATGGAATCAGCTCATTGCTCTTGGCTTACCTGCTGTGGAACTATATAGTAGTCTTGCAGGAGCTCTGGTCACGGTGAAGAAGAGAGGGAGAGAGACCGCAAGCCATTCTTGTATAACATGGTTTCTTTCAGGGGGGTGGGTGGAATTCCACATATCTGGCGTTCCCCCCCCTCCCTACATGAAATCTTATACACAGGAAAGTTGCTCGTGTTGCGAGGAGCAGTGGAGCGACTTGTTTGTTCATGTATTTCGAGCTGGAACAGAGTTTCTGTAGCAGTGTGCCCTTGCATGTGTGTGGGGGGTATGTCCTGGCTCGTTGGGTTGCACACACCAGTGAGTGTCCTTTTGAACCCTCCCTGTCTGATCCATGTCATTGCTTTAAACGGTTGATGTACAAACATCAAAGCCACGTCAGGAAGAAAGACGTACACAGTGTCGTCATCTAGTGATGTTTACCTGCCTGCAACATGCACACCACTTCTGCTAGGCAGGAGAGCCGTGCAGACATGATGTGTGGTGCATTCATAAGCAATGGAGTGGAGGGAGTCTGTAGCACTGGAGGAAGTCTGTAGCACTGGAGGAAGTCTGTAGCACTGGAGGAAGTCTGTAGAAGTCTGTAGCACTGGAGGAAGTCTGTAGCACTGGAGGAAGTCTGTAGCACTGGAGGGAGTCTGTAGCACTGGAGGGAGTCTGTAGCACTGGAGGAAGTCTGTAGCACTGGAGGAAGTCTGTAGCACTGGAGGAAGTCTGTAGCAGTGGAGGAAGCCTGTAGCACTGGAGGAAGTCTGTAGCACTGGAGGAAGTCTGTAGCACTGGAGGAAGTCTGTAGCACTGGAGGAAGTCTGTAGCACTGGAGGAAGTCTGTAGCACTGGAGGAAGTCTGGAGCACTGGAGGAAGTCTGTAGCACTGGAGGAAGTCTGTAGCACTGGAGGAAGCCTGTAGCACTGGAGGGAGTCTGGAGCACTGGAGGGAGTCTGTAGCACTGGAGGAAGTCTGTAGCACTGGAGGAAGTCTGTAGCACTGGAGGAAGCCTGTACAGCACTGGAGGAAGCCTGTAGCACTGGAGGAAGCCTGTAGCACTGGAGGAAGTCTGTAGCACTGGAGGAAGTCTGTAGCACTGGAGGAAGTCTGTAGCACTGGAGGAAGTGTGTAGCACTGGAGGGAGTCTGTAGCACTGGAGGAAGTCTGTAGCACTGGAGGGTGTCTGTAGCACTGGAGGAAGTCTGTAGCACTGGAGGAAGTCTGTAGCACTGGAGGAAGTCTGTAGCACTGGAGGAAGTCTGTAGCACTGGAGGAAGTCTGTAGCACTGGAGGGAGTCTGTAGCACTGGAGGAAGTCTGTAGCACTGGAGGAAGTCTGTAGCACTGGAGGAAGTCTGTAGCACTGGAGGAAGTCTGTAGCACTGGAGGAAGTCTGTAGCACTGGAGGAAGTCTGTAGCACTGGAGGGAGTCTGTAGCACTGGAGGAAGTCTGTAGCACTGGAGGAAGTCTGTAGCACTGGAGGAAGTCTGTAGCACTGGAGGAACTGGAGGAAGTCCATAGCACTCGGGGGGTGTACGTGTGTTTCTCAATCACATTCTGATGGTGTTCATTATGAGGTTTGTACGAGATCCTTCAATCTGCATCCTTGAGCTGCGACTTTGAAATGCCCCACTTCCAAAAAAAAATTCTTTTTTCCCCCCCTTCTTCTGCCAGTAGATATCCCACCCTTGAGAATCTTCTAACTTAACCACTTTCTCTCTCATCTTCTCCTTGCCTCCACTCACTTGGGTTGCATTCCACACTTATTTATACTGAAGCTGCAACGCACACTCTACAATCCTCCCCCTCCCTCTCCCCCCCCCCCTCGCTGTTTGAGTGGTTGTCTACAAACGTGCTGTGTTGATGGATTCCAAGAAGTGTTGTACATAGCTAAACACCCCACACACACACACGGGTGTGTACCTGCACTAAGGATATTGGCATGCACACAGACACACCACAGTCACACACACACACACACACATTCAGATCACGCTAAAGATGATTATGGTGATACACTTGATCGCCCCTCAAATATTTTCTCGTGGTTCATTGAAATGCGTGCTGCCCCTCACAGTGCTGGCTATGTGAAGGCAGCTGCTTGAACCTTCCACCTCCTCACAGTTGCTGGCTATGGGAAGGCCACTAGAGCTGCTGCTTGAACCTTCCACCTCCTCACAGTTGCTGGCTATGTGAAGGCCACTAGAGCAGCTGCTTGAACCTTCCACCTCCTCACAGTTGCTGGCTATGTGAAGGCCACTAGAGCAGCTGCTTGAACCTTCCACCTCCTCACAGTTGCTGGCTATGGGAAGGCCACTAGAGCAGCTGCTTGAACCTTCCACCTCCTCACAGTTGGCTGGCTATGTGAAGGCCACTAGAGCAGCTGCTTGAACCTTCCACCTCCTCACAGTTGCTGGCTATGAAGGCCACTAGAGCAGCTGCTTGAACCTTCCACCTCCTCACAGTTGCTGGCTATGTGAAGGCCACTAGAGCAGCTGCTTGAACCTTCCACCTCCTCACAGTTGCTGGCTATGGGAAGGCCACTAGAGCAGCTGCTTGAACCTTCCACCTCCTCACAGTTGCTGGCTATGGGAAGGCTACTAGAGCAGCTGCTTGAACCTTCCACCTCCTCACAGTTGCTGGCTATGGGAAGGCCACTAGAGCAGCTGCTTGAACCTTCCACCTCCTCACAGTTGCTGGCTATGTGAAGGCCACTAGAGCAGCTGCTTGAACCTTCCACCTCCTCACAGTTGCTGGCTATGGGAAGGCTACTAGAGCAGCTGCTTGAACCTTCCACCTCCTCACAGTTGCTGGCTATGGGAAGGCCACTAGAGCAGCTGCTTGAACCTTCCACCTCCTCACAGTTGCTGGCTATGGGAAGGTCACTAGAGCAGCTGCTTGAACCTTCCACCTCCTCACAGTTGCTGGCTATGGGAAGGTCACTAGAGCAGCTGCTTGAACCTTCCACCTCCTCACAGTTGCTGGCTATGGGAAGGCCACTAGAGCAGCTGCTTGAACCTTCCACCTCCTCACAGTTGCTGGCTATGGGAAGGTCACTAGAGCAGCTGCTTGAACCTTCCACCTCCTCACAGTTGCTGGCTATGGGAAGGCCACTAGAGCAGCTGCTTGAACCTTCCACCTCCTCACAGTTGCTGGCTATGGGAAGGCCACTAGAGCAGCTGCTTGAACCTTCCACCTCCTCACAGTTGCTGGCTATGTGAAGGCCACTAGAGCTGCTGCTTGAACCTTCCACCTCCTCACAGTTGCTGGCTATGTGAAGGCCACTAGAGCAGCTGCTTGAACCTTCCACCTCCTCACAGTTGCTGGCTATAGGAAGGCCACTAGAGCAGCTGCTTGAACCTTCCACCTCCTCACAGTTGCTGGCTGTGTGAAGGCCACTAGAGCAGCTGCTTGAACCTTCCACAATTGGATAAGCTTTCATTAGCAGTGAGAGAGTCATATTCTGTGCATCTGCGACAGTTTGAGCTTCCTTAATGTATGATGTGGTCGTAACATCCCCCAAGCTCCTCCCTCTAAATATACTGCGTGATGTCATAACCATTCTTACTAATGTACTGTACGGTATGGTCGTAGCTCCTCCCCCTAGTGTACTGTACGATATGGTCGTAGCTCCTCCCCCTAGTGTACTGTACGATATGGTCGTAGCTCCTCCCCCTAGTGTACTGTACGATATGGTCGTAGCTCCTCCCCCTTGTGTACTGTACGATATGGTCGTAGCTCCCCCCCCTAGTGTACTGTATGATATGGTCGTAGCTCCTCCCCCTAGTGTACTGTACGATATGGTCGTAGCCCCTCCCCCTAGTGTACTGTATGATGTGGTCATAGCCACTCCCCATAATGTACTGTACGGTATGGTCGTAGCTCCTCCCCCTAGTGTACTGTACGATATGGTCGTAGCTCCTCCCCCTAGTGTACTGTACGATATGGCCATAGCCCCTCCCCCTAGTGCACTGTATGATGTGGTCATAGCTCCTCCCCCTTGTGTACTGTACGATATGGTCGTAGCTCCTCCCCCTAGTGTACTGTACGATATGGCTATAGCCCCTCCCCCTAGTGTACTGTATAATGTGGTCATAGCTCCTCCCCCTAGTGTAGTATATGATATGGTCATAGCTCCTCCCCCTTGTGTACTGTACGATGTGGTCATAGCTCCCCCTAGTGTAGTATATGATATGGTCGTAGCTCCTCCCTCATCTCGCATGTGTACCTTATAAGGTGCATATGTGGTAGAGAGGGCTCTAAGGCCATACTGCTTGCATGCTGTGGGGATGAAGTAGCCAGAAGCAAGCACTGTTATTGTAACCCCAGGTACTTCTGACCTTGGCTCAGTGTAGTTTAGCTACATACTGTAGCTCTTATATGGCCCTAACCATAATCCTTCTGGCTTAGCCCCACAACCTTGATCCAAGCCTAACCCTAGCCATGACAACAGATCCTCTCCCCTAGCCCTCCCCTAGCCCTAATAACCTACTCTACCCGATAAGCCTGGCCCTGACTACTGATCCCATAACCCTAACCCTGATAACCAACTATCCCATAAGCTTGGCCCTGACTACTGATCCCATAACCCTAACCCTAACAACCAACTCTATCCCATAAGCTTGGCCCTGACTACTGATCCCATAACCCTAACCCTGATAACCAACTCTACCCCATAAGCCTGGCCCTGACTACTGATCCCATAACCCTAGCCCTAATAACTGACCCAGCCCATTAACCCAACCTTAACAACTGATATCCCATAACCTTATCCCTAACCCTAATATTGATAGCATGATCCTAACCCCAATCCTCTAACAGTGTGGCATTGCTATTCTCTTACCTGTAGTGTGCTTGTCACATGACCAGGAAAGCTACACTGTATTGGTGTTTGCAAGACTGCCATCTTGATTTGCTGGCGGTGCATAGTGGAGGCGTGACCAAGTGCATTTGCTTTGCCATTGCTTCAGTGATTTCTCGTTGCCAGGCAACCATTCTGCATTATATTGTAACATTACCTTGCTGACTCTATTCCTTCTCATTTCACTTGTGCATGCAGTTACGGAAGAAAACGACCAACGAGGATTTCTCTGCGTTTTGCCGACAACAATGGCACGGTTGAGTCTAGGAGGGGGAGCATTGGATCTCAACGAACTTGACCTGGACACGCTCAAAGAGACGTTTCGCTTGGAAATTCGTAAGGAGCTGAAGATCAAGGAGGGTGCTGAGAAACTGCAGAAGGCTTCCATCGACCGCAAGGCCAAGGCTAATGTGGCCACCATCCTCAGGAACTGTAACGAGAAGCTCGACCAGCTGCATTGCGAGCTCTCTGCCCTCCAAGCACAAGTGCCCGACATTGACGGTATGCTCACTGGTAGTGACTGTATTAATTATTTGTTCAAGCCTACAGAATACATGTACAGTATGTACTGGTGTAGATGTTGCATTGTCTTGTAAATTCTTACTTGGTTTACACTAAACACTGGATGATAAAGGGACCAACCAAAGTGTTCCAGTAAGTTTCAAGTTCCAGGAATACAGCTGGTTAACAGTTCCACTTTCAGTTTTTGGCCAGAGCTGATGAGAACTCAAGTGTTCCATTGAGTTCCAAGAACACCTGGCCAACCATTCCACTTTCGGTTTTTGGCCAGAGCTGATGAGAACTCAAGGGTTCCAGTGAGTTCCAAGAACACCTGGCCAACAGTTCCACCTTCAGCCTTTGGCCAGAGCTGATGAGAACTCAAGGGTTCCAGTGAGTTCCAAGAACACCTGGCCAACAGTTCCACCTTCAGCCTTTGGCCAGAGCTGATGAGAACTCAAGGGTTCCAGTGAGTTCCAAGAACACCTGGCCAACAGTTCCACCTTCAGCCTTTGGCCAGAGCTGATGAGAACTCAAGGGTTCCAGTGAGTTCCAAGAACACCTGGCCAACAGTTCCACCTTCAGTCTTTGGCCAAAGCTGATGAGAACTCAAGGGTTCCAGTGAGTTTCAAGAACACCTGGCCAACAGTTCCACCTTCAGTCTTTGGCCAGAGCTGATGAGAACTCAAAGGTTCCAGTGAGTTCCAAGAACACCTGGCCAACGGTTCCACCTTCAGCCTTTGGCCAGAGCTGATGAGAACTCAAGGGTTCCAGTGAGTTCCAAGAACACCTGGCCAACGGTTCCACCTTCAGCCTTTGGCCAGAGCTGATGAGAACTCAAGGGTTCCAGTGAGTTCCAAGAACACCTGGCCAACAGTTCCACCTTCAGTCTTTGGCCAAAGCTGATGAGAACTCAAGGGTTCCAGTGAGTTCCAAGAACATCTGGCCAACAGTTCCACCCTCAATCTTCAGCTGTATGAAGATGAATGGTCTATTCTTCGACCAGCCAATGGAGTTGCTTATTTTCTTGCAAGCTTGCACTAAGCAACCAGCATTTGCAGGAAACTCGTCGTAAAGACAGGAAGTGAACAGGAAGTGCTGTACAGGAGTAAAGTGCATGTACATGCTTGTACAAGTTTTGCCTTGTCTGACATTCATTATCTTAAAATATTCGTGTGTGTTGTGTGTGTCAATAGCTCATCTTGCGACAAGGTACCATAAAGCGCTTAATATTGTCCTCCACGTAACCTGTGCCCTCTCTGCTGGTTTGGGTGAACTGGGATCAGGCTGAGTACATGTAGCAAGTGCCCACATGTACATGTAGCAAGTACCCACATGTACATGTGGGAATTGTAGAGATTGCTTGTGAGACTGAGCATAGACTAGGGGGAGACAGCGATGAGGATCCATTCTCAGAGTGGGGACGACTCGGAAATTTCATGTAACAGAGTGAGATGTAGAGGACCAAGACTGACACTCAAGCAAAGACAACCAGGTGGACGTTAAAACCACGAGCATGTTTTCATTTAGCACGAGCTATCTATGCGGCAATCGCACAATTATCACGTGACAGCTATGCAATGCAACATGTGCAGCATTTGGGATCAGCAGTGTCAAGGTTCAAGGGCTCAACGTAGCTAATATCCCCCCCCCCCCCCCCTCAGATTTTCGAGGCATGTGTGCGGTTGACTTTGATGCCACTGTGAGGATGCTGACTGTATATGCGTGCACATGAAAATGAGGTGAATTACTCCCTAAAAGGGCGGAACCCATAATGTCTGACTCGTTAAACATGTGTGGTAGCTTCTGGCTGAAACCTTTCCCTTGTGTCACTTTCCTTTATGGAGATGTAGTGTTGTGGCAGAGAAGGTCTTCCTAAGGGACACCGTGGGGCCGGGGTGTTTTGGGGGGAGGGGGGGGGGGGGGGGGGCACTCAATCGATTGTATTTAGTACCCATTTGATCCAAGTTCTTTTGTCACACTTAGCCCAAGGTTAGTAAGGAGTCCAGCTAGCCTGATGGGAATGGTGGGTTAGTCTGAGTCCAGCTAGCCTGGTGGGAATGGTGGGTTGGTCTGAGTCCAGCTAGCCTGATGGGAATGGTGGGTTGGTCTGAGTCCAGCTAGCCTGATGGGAATGGTGGGTTGGTCTGAGTCCAGCTAGCCTGATGGGAATGGTGGGTTAGTCTGAGTCCAGCTAGTCTGATGGGAATGGTGGGTTGGTCTGAGTCCAGCTAACCTGATGGGAATGGTGGGTTGGTCTGAGTCCAGCTAGCCTGATGGGAATGGTGGTTTGGTCTGAGTCCAGCTAGCCTGATGGGAATGGTGGGTTGGTCTGAGTCCAGCTACTGATTGGAATGGTGGGTTGGTCTGAGTCCAGCTAGCCTGATGGGAATGGTGGGTTAGTCTGAGTCCAGCTAACCTGGTGGGAATGGTGGGTTGGTCTGAGTCCAGCTAACCTGGTGGGAACGGTGGGTTGGTCTGAGTCCAGCTAGCCTGGTGGGAATGGTGGGTTGGTCTGAGTCCAGCTAGCCTGATGGGAATGGTGGGTTGGTCTGAGTCCAGCTAGCCTGATGGGAATGGTGGGTTGGTCTGAGTCCAGCTAGCCTGATGGGAATGGTGGGTTGGTCTGAGTCCAGCTAGCCTGATGGGAATGGTGGGTTGGTCTGAGTCCAGCTAGTCTGATTGGAATGGTGGGTTTAGTCTGAGTCCAGCTAGTCTGATGGGAATGGTGGGTTGGTCTGAGTCCAGCTAACCTGATGGGAATGGTGGGTTGGTCTGAGTCCAGCTAGCCTGATGGGAATGGTGGGTTGGTCTGAGTCCAGCTAGCCTGATGGGAATGGTGGGTTGGTCTGAGTCCAGCTAGTCTGATTGGAATGGTGGGTTAGTCTGAGTCCAGCTAGCCTGATTGGAATGGTGGGTTGGTCTGAGTCCAGCTAACCTGATGGGAATGGTGGGTTGGTCTGAGTCCAGCTAGCCTGAGTCCAGCTAGCCTGATGGGAATGGTGGGTTAGTCTGAGTCCAGCTACTGATTGGAATGGTGGGTTGGTCTGAGTCCAGCTAGCCTGATTGGAGTGGTGGGTTAGTCTGTTCTTACACTCAAAGAAGCTGTCGCATACTGTCCATATACTTACAGTAGCTGTATTTTGAAAAGTAGTTTGATAAGTCAAACGACCTCTATCTGAATGTACCACTCCTAGTTATGTTGGCGATCGCAGGGTATCTACAGTAGAGCTGCTGCTCGACCATAAGCTTCCATCCCTGTACCAACAGAAAGCTGCACTCCACTCTCACCAGCGCACTCTGTGGTGGTCCACTCTCACCAGCGCACTCTGTGGTGGTCCACTCTCACCAGCGCACTCCATGGTGGTCCACTCTCACCAGCGCACTCTGTGGTGGCCCAGTTCAAAAGCAACAGGCTAACTACAAACTTTGCGCATATACTACGATCATTTCCATTGGGTCTCGAGTGCATGGGATTACTACTCTACGACTCTCATTACAGCACACTCTGTAATCTACCAGACATCTGTGCTGTGGTAATGCTGAGTCCTATTGCATATGCAATTGCTACACTGATTATAATGGCAATGTCTTACCTGGTAACCCCATTTGGCTACCATGGCCCAAAACATACACTATTGCATGGTGTGGTGAATTATGCCCAGGGGAGCTTCGTTGCAAACCTACTTGACTAGCAAGCCATTGTAGTTTGTGGAATTGACATGGTTTACTAAGAGTATCCTTGTCATGGAAGGGATTCGAGGAGGGGGAAAAGGGGGGGGGTCGACCCCAAGGTGAGTAAGCTCCATGCTAGCTATATATAGCTGAAGAAGAACAGAACATAGAATAACTTCTAAGCAAGCGTTTGGTACATATTGATAGTTGTAGCTAATGTTGTTACATTACCTGCCATACTAAAGCTAGTGATCGATGCACTAGCTAGGAGCTAAAATGACTGCTGTGATCTTTGATCTGTGTCACCGTGGTGGGGAAAGGCAAACAGTCGCTCTGTTTATTTTTATTGTCGCTAGACAAGCCAGCGTATCAACCCTGACAGAGACTTCAGGCGATGAAGGACACCCAATCATTGATCACTGAACACTGCACAAAGGAGTCCTGTCTGTTTGATACATTGCTAACAGGAAGTAAGGATAGTGGCATTTTCACAAAGGGCCATGGAGATGTGCAACCTTGCAGTGAGGCTTCTCCCTCTCTAAAATGGGCCATTTTCGCAGTCTGGGTAGAGAAAAGCAGCGGCTACGCAGGATCGAGATCAAGCTGTGAAGCCAATCTTCGGTGCCGATCTCCAGCTATCCATGCTAGTCATGGATACCTTGCCTTTCTCCTAGTAATCGTCAGGGAGTCCACACTTCATCACCTGGTAGAGAGCGATGCATTCAAGGTTTTCGTAGTCAGCCATTTTTCTCACTTCCCCCCCGGACTTCTTTCCCTCGATGTGTTGGCCGATTTGTTCCTTGAAAGCCACTAGAGATGGGTAGTGTTACATATGCAATGTTTCTTGTTGCTGAAGTAGCCCTATCCACTTACATGAACCATGAGAATTTCCTGGTATTTCGAATCATCACCCCTTCATGTCTACAATATCTCAATTTATAGGAGTGATGGGAGACCCGATTAGTGTCTGTGAAGGTCAATATCTAGCAGTCGGGGTGATGAACACAAGTAACCATGACCCTATGCAGACGGATGCAGCT
Source organism: Cladorhizidae sp. MBARI D1340-BT2 (assembly GCA_028752905.1). Classification (NCBI taxonomy): domain Eukaryota; kingdom Metazoa; phylum Porifera; class Demospongiae; order Poecilosclerida; family Cladorhizidae; species Cladorhizidae sp. MBARI D1340-BT2. The sequence goes on along the minus strand of JAQNBH010000016.1, from coordinate 53,164,914 downwards.
GAGGCATGTGCCTTTGGCTCACAGCTGCAAGCTACAATCTATAAGCTGTGAAATATTGAAGGCAAGAGAGCTGAAGAGCTTGCTGCGGTCTTGTTCCAATGGTTGCTGCTGAACTCGACCCCACGTCACAGTCTTGTTCCAATGGTTGCTGATGAACTGGAGCCCACGTCACAGTCTTGTTCCAATGGTTGCTGCTGAACTGGAACCCATGTCACAGTCTTGTTCCAATGGTTACTGCTGAACTCGACCCCACGTCACAGTCTTGTTCCAATGGTTACTGCTGAACTCGACCCCATGTCACAGTCTTGTTCCAATGGTTACTGCTGAACTGGAACCCATGTCACAGTCTTGTTCCAATGGTTATACTGCTGAACTGGATCCCACGTCACAGTCTTGTTCCAATGGTTACTGCTGAACTGGACCCCACGTCACAGTCTTGTTCCAATGGTTGCTGCTGAACTGGATCCCATGTCACAGTCTTGTTCCAATGGTTGCTGCTGAACTAGACCCCATGTCACAGTCTTGTTCCAATGGTTGCTGCTGAACTCGACCCCACGTCACAGTCTTGTTCCAATGGTCGCTGCTGAACTAGACCCCATGTCACAGTCTTGTTCCAATGGTTGCTGCTGAACTCGACCCCACATTACAGTCTTGTTCCAATGGTTACTGCTGAACTGGATCCCATGTCACAGTCTTGTTCCAATGGTTGCTGCTGAACTGGGCCCCATGTCACAGTCTTGTTCCAATGGTCGCTGCTGAACTGGAGCCCATGTCACAGTCTTGTTCCAATGGTTGCTGCTGAACTGGGCCCCATGTCACAGTCTTGTTCCAATGGTTGCTGCTGAACTAGACCCCACGTCACAGTCTTGTTCCAATGGTCGCTGCTGAACTAGACCCCATGTCACAGTCTTGTTCCAATGGTTACTGCTGAACTGGACCCCACGTCACAGTCTTGTTCCAATGGTTGCTGCTGAACTGGGCCCCATGTCACAGTCTTGTTCCAATGGTTACTGCTGAACTGGACCCCACGTCACAGTCTTGTTCCAATGGTTGCTGCTGAACTGGGCCCCATGTCACAGTCTTGTTCCAATGGTTACTGCTGAACTGGGCCCCATGTCACAGTCTTGTTCCAATGGTCGCTGCTGAACTAGACCCCATGTCACAGTCTTGTTCCAATGGTCGCTGCTGAACTGGACCCCATGTCACAGTCTTGTTCCAATGGTTGCTGCTGAACTGGGCCCCATGTCACAGTCTTGTTCCAATGGTTGCTGCTGAACTGGACCCCATGTCACAGTCTTGTTCCAATGGTCGCTGCTGAACTGGACCCCATGTCACAGTCTTGTTCCAATGGTTACTGCTGAACTGGACCCCATGTTACAGTCTTGTTCCAATGGTTGCTACTGAACTGGAGCCCATGTCACAGTCTTGTTCCAATGGTTGCTGCTGAACTGGACCCCACGTCACAGTCTTGTTCCAATGGTTGCTGCTGAACTGGACCCCATGTCACAGTCTTGTTCCAATGGTTACTGCTGAACTACTGGAGCCCATGTCACAGTCTTGTTCCAATGGTTGCTGCTGAACTGGACCCCATGTCACAGTCTTGTTCCAATGGTTACTGCTGAACTACTGGAGCCCATGTCACAGTCTTGTTCCAATGGTTGCTGCTGAACTGGACCCCACGTCACAGTCTTGTTCCAATGGTTGCTGCTGAACTGGAGCCCATGTCACAGTCTTGTTCCAATGGTTACTGCTGAACTGGACCCCACGTCACAGTCTTGTTCCAATGTTTGGATTTCTTGATGGAGACGAGGCACAATATTAAATACATGTACAGGATAGATTGTGGGGAGAATGTTTCTGTTGATGTCACTGTTTGCAAGGACTGGGAAGAAGTGACTCAAGCCTATTCTTCCTCACTGTTTGCAAGGAGACTGGGAAGAAGTGACTCAAGCCTATTCTTCCTCAATGTTTGCAAGGACTGGGAAGAAGTGACTCAAGCCTATTCTTCCTCATATTTGCAAGGACTGGGAGAAGTGACTCAAGCCTATTCTTCCTCACTGTTTGCAAGGACTGGGAAGAAGTGACTCAAGCCTATTCTTCCTCACTGTTTGCAAGGACTGGGAAGAAGTGACTCAAGCCTATTCTTCCTCGCTGTTTGCAAGGACTGGGAGAAGTGATTCAAGCCTATTCTTCCTCACTGTTTGCAAGGACTGGGAAGAAGTGACTCAAGCCTATTCTTCCTCACTGTTTGCAAGGACTGGGAAGAAGTGACTCAAGCCTATTCTTCCTCACTGTTTGCAAGGACTGGGAAGAAGTGACTCAAGCCTATTCTTCCTCACTATTTGCAAGGACTGGGAAGAAGTGACTCAAGCCTATTCTTCCTCACTGTTTGCAAGGACTGGGAAGAAGTGCTCAAGCCTATTCTTCCTCACTGTTTGCAAGGACTGGGAAGAAGTGACTCAAGCCTATTCTTCCTCACTGTTTGCAAGGACTGGGAAGAAGTGACTCAAGCCTATTCTTCCTCACTGTTTGCAAGGACTGGGAAGAAGTGACTCAAGCCTATTCTTCCTCACTGTTTGCAAGGACTGGGAAGAAGTGACTCAAGCGTATTCTTCCTCACTATTTGCGAATATTTGCGAGGACTGGGAAGAAGTGACACTCAAGCCTATTCTTCCTCACTGACAACTAGGCTCATGTATGTTTGTATGACTTACTAGGCTGCACGTATGTTGCTATGACAACCAGGCTGCACATATGTTGCTATGACAACACTGCACGTATGTTGCTATGATAACCAGGCGCACATATGTTTCTATGACAACCAGGCTTCATGTATATTGCTATGGCTACTAGGCTGCTTACAGTTGAGTATTGTCTGCAGGTGGTGGTGGTGGGGTAGGTGGTTATAGTGAAGAGCTCATTCCAAGTAGGAACATCTGTTGGTACATGTATGTGTGATGAATACTTGTGGTATTGCTGCTGTCATCTGTCTTTCCCTCTGTCCTTTCCTTCTCGCATCATCTTCCTGTGTCTCAATCGTGCATTCCTTTGGTGCCTTCTCTTCCTCCAACTACACCCACCTGCCTCTATCAATCCTCTACCACACACACACACACACTACACACATCACACACACACACCACACACTTGCGTACCACACACACACTACACATGCATACCACATACCACACACACATGCATACCACACACACACACACACACTACACACTTGCGTACCACACACACACACACTACACATGCATACCACACACACACACAGAGGTGAACCTCCCTGGCTCTCCGCCCGCCCACAGGAAGAACACACAATTCCAGAGCCTCATGAACTTGGAGAAGCAACTGGCCATCGAGCAGCGTGTGAAGTCTGGCGCGGAGACCATGATCCACGTCTACTCGGACACCAAGAACAAGAGCGACAGGAAACTACTTATAGATGCTCAGCAGCTGTTTTCCGAATCAAAAACCAAAGTTGAGGTGTTACGTATGAAGATCATGAAAATCAAAGGCGTGTCAAACAGTCAGGTTTCTCCTGACCGAGGGCTGGAGTCGTCAGGCAATGCCAGCGACGCATCTGCCCTGAGTGGCAGTAAAGCGAAGGCTCAGTTCTCACAAACACCAGAGGGGCGTGTTGCTCTCCTGCGGTACAGGATTGACGTGGAGACGAGGCTCATGCAGGGGGCCAAGTGCATCATGAAGGCCAACCCTAACGACAGGAAGTCCGGGCAGACGGTGAGTTTTGGTTCAATTAAGGATGTGTGTGTGTGTTTTCCGTTTAAGGTGTTTTATTACGTGTTGCTGTTGTTAATGTTGATATTTCTGTCCTATGTTATTATCGTCAATGTTGCTGATGTCATCAATATTGCTGTCTGTTATTATCATCAATGTTGCTGTTATCAGTTGCTTTCATCATCAATGTTGCAGTCATCAATGTTGCTGTCGTCAATGTTGTTGCTATGTCACAGGCTCAGAAGAACATGGAGGTGTCTTTCCAAAAGCTCCGCTTGCTAAAGATGTCGCTTGAAAATAGAATCGAAGAATATCCGACGATTGCCAAGGCTCTCCAGGGAGAGGAATCCAATGGAGAAAACATGGCCACTCCCACCACATTGCCACGCCCAGCTCAGCTGACAGGGACCTTCTCCCTTAAACTTCTCGGAGTTGAAGGTCTTCTCGACCTCTACACTCTGTACATGGCCGACATAGACTTGGACTCCTCGGGATCCATTCCCCCCCGAACCTACTCCGCAGGCCATATGGTGAAGAACACCGCTAGGAACTTCATGACCCTGCCCAATCCTCATCAGCGCGAGAGGGAAAAGGAGAGGGAGAAAGAGAGAGAGAGGATGGGAATGACGACAGATGATGATGGCGGCAACATGTGGTATAAGCGAGGCAGCAAGCACGGGCACACCAAGAACTCCGCCCTTCAGAAACAGCACAGCCTGGAACACATTGACGACTCCTCCAGTAAGTGCCAGGGAATCATGTGATGGGCATGTGATGGGCATGTGATGGGCATGTGATGTCCGTGTGACCGTGGTTGCATGCAGGACAATACTAAGTAAGGGAGGGTGATAATCATTCCTGTGTTGGTTTGCCCCACTTTTTAAAATGGCGGACAAAAGGAAGGGGTGGGGGTGGAACAACCAAAGTGCATATTTCATCTAAGAGTCACCATCGGCAGCTTCTTGCTGTATAAACGGCTTCGGTTGCCAACGGCTCCAAAAGGACTCCCAGTAGGCCTTGAATCCCTCACTAATGTAGTAAACTGGAACTGATGTTGAAGGTGTGAAAAAACCCTTGGAATTCCTGATGTTGAAGGTGTGAAAAAACCCTTGGAATTCATCTTCAAGGATCTTCAACGTAACCATCTCTCCCCCTCACATAACATGCATTCATCAGGTCCATTCATAGAATGTTTAGTACCACAGGACTCCAAATCTTCCAGTGCACATCCACGACTAATCTGTTTCTCAATAAATACTGGATTAAAGTGTCTGGTAAGGATTATCCAGTGGGTTCGATGATGACGCAATCAGCATGTGCATTATTATTCGATGATGCAATCAAGCTAATGCATGTGCATTATTATTGGATGATGCAATCAAGCTACATTATTATTGGATGATGCAATCAAGCTAATGCATGTGTATTATTATTCAATGATGCAATCAAGCTAATGCATGTGCATTATTATTCGATGATGCAATCAAGCTAATGATGTGCATTATTATTCGATGATGCAATCAAGCGAATGATGTGCATTATTATTTGATGATGCAATCAAGCTAATGCATGTGAATTATTATTCGATGATGCAATCAAGCTAATGATGTGCATTATTATTCGATGATGCAATCAAGCTAATGATGTGCATTATTATTGGATGATGAAATCAAGCTAATGCATGTGCATTATTATTCGATGATGCAATCAAGCTAATGCATGTGCATTATTATTCGATGATGCAATCAAGCTAATGCATGTGCATTATTATTGGATGATGCATCAAGCTAATGCATGTGCATTATTATTCAATGATGCAATCAAGCTAATGCATGTGATTATTATTCAATGATACAATCAAGCTAATGCATGTGCATTATTATTGGATGATTTATTATTCAATGATGCAATCAAGCGAATGATGTGTATTATTATTTGATGATGCAATCAAGCTAATGCATGTCCATTATTATTGGATGATGCAATCAAGCTAATGCATGTGCATTATTATTGGATGATGCAATCAAGCTAATAATGTGCATTATTATTCGATGATGAAATCAAGCTAATGCATGTGCATTATTATTCGATGATGCAATCAAGCTAATGATGTGCATTATTATTGGATGATGCATCAAGCTAATGCATGTGCATTATTATTCAATGATGCAATCAAGCTAATGCATGTGATTATTATTCAATGATGCAATCAAGCTAATGCATGTGCATTATTATTGGATGATTTATTATTCGATGATGCAATCAAGCGAATGATGTGTATTATTATTTGATGATGCAATCAAGCTAATGCATGTCCATTATTATTGGATGATGCAATCAAGCTAAAGCATGTGCATTATTATTGGATGATGCAATCAAGCTAATAATGTGCATTATTATTAGATGATGAAATCAAGCTAATGCATGTCCATTATTATTGGATGATGCAATCAAGCTAAAGCATGTGCATTATTATTGGATGATGCAATCAAGCTAATAATGTGCATTATTATTAGATGATGAAATCAAGCTAATGATGTGCATTATTATTGGATGATGCATCAAGCTAATGCATGTGCATTATTATTCGATGATGCAATCAAGCTAATAATGTGCATTATTATTCGATGATGCAATCAAGCTAATGCATGTCCATTATTATTGGATGATGCAATCAAGCTAATGCATGTCCATTATTATTGGATGATGCAATCAAGCTAATGCATGTCCATTATTATTGGATGATGCAATCAAGCTAATAATGTGCATTATTATTCGATGATGAAATCAAGCTAATGCATGTGCATTATTATTCGATGATGCAATCAAGCTAATGATGTGCATTATTATTGGATGATGCATCAAGCTAATGCATGTGCATTATTATTCAATGATGCAATCAAGCTAATGCATGTGATTATTATTCAATGATGCAATCAAGCTAATGCATGTGCATTATTATTGGATGATTTATTATTCGATGATGCAATCAAGCGAATGATGTGTATTATTATTTGATGATGCAATCAAGCTAATGCATGTCCATTATTATTGGATGATGCAATCAAGCTAAAGCATGTGCATTATTATTGGATGATGCAATCAAGCTAATAATGTGCATTATTATTAGATGATGAAATCAAGCTAATGCATGTGCATTATTATTGGATGATGCATCAAGCTAATGCATGTGCATTATTATTCGATGATGCAATCAAGCTAATAATGTGCATTATTATTCGATGATGCAATCAAGCTAATGCATGTCCATTATTATTGGATGATGCAATCAAGCTAATGCATGTCCATTATTATTGGATGATGCAATCAAGCTAACGCATGTGCATTATTATTGGATGATGCAATCAAGCTAATGCATGTCCATTATTATTGGATGATGCAATCAAGCTAATGCATGTCCATTATTATTGGATGATGCAATCAAGCTAATGCATGTGCATTATTATTCAATGATGCAATCAAGCTAATGCATGTCCATTATTATTGGATGATGCAATCAAGCTAATGCATGTCCATTATTATTGGATGATGCAATCAAGCTAACGCATGTGCATTATTATTGGATGATGCAATCAAGCTAATGCATGTCCATTATTATTGGATGATGCAATCAAGCTAATGCATGTGCATTATTATTGGATGATGCAATCAAGCTAATGCATGTCCATTATTATTGGATGATGCAATCAAGCTAATGCATGTGCATTATTATTCAATGATGCAATCAAGCTAACGCATGTGCATTATTATTGGATGATGCAATCAAGCTAATGCATGTGCATTATTATTCAATGATGCAATCAAGCTAACGCATGTGCATTATTATTGGATGATGCAATCAAGCTAATGCATGTCCATTATTATTGGATGATGCAATCAAGCTAACGCATGTGCATTATTACTGGATGATGCAATCAAATGCATGTCCATTATTATTCAATGATGCAATCAAGCTAACGCATGTGCATTATTATTGGATGATGCAATCAAGCTAATGCATGTCCATTATTATTGGATGATGCAATCAAGCTAATGCATGTGCATTATTATTCAATGATGCAATCAAGCTAACGCATGTGCATTATTATTGGATGATGCAATCAAGCTAATGCATGTCCATTATTATTGGATGATGCAATCAAGCTAATGCATGTCCATTATTATTGGATGATGCAATCAAGCTAACGCATGTGCATTATTATTGGATGATGCAATCAAGCTAATGCATGTGCATTATTATTCAATGATGCAATCAAGCTAACGCATGTGCATTATTATTGGATGATGCAATCAAGCTAATGCATGTCCATTATTATTCAATGATGCAATCAAGCTAACGCATGTGCATTATTATTGGATGATGCAATCAAGCTAATGCATGTCCATTATTATTGGATGATGCAATCAAGCTAATGCATGTGCATTATTATTGGACGATGCAATCAAGCTAATGCATGTCCATTATTATTGGATGATGCAATCAAGCTAATGCATGTGCATTATTATTCAATGATGCAATCAAGCTAACGCATGTGCATTATTATTGGATGATGCAATCAAGCTAATGCATGTCCATTATTATTCAATGATGCAATCAAGCTAATGCATGTCCATTATTATTCAATGATGCAATCAAGCTAATGCATGTGCATTATTATTGGATGATGCAATCAAGCTAATGCATGTCCATTATTATTCAATGATGCAATCAAGCTAATGCATGTGCATTATTATTGGATGATGCAATCAAGCTAATGCATGTCCATTATTATTGGATGATGCAATCAAGCTAATGCATGTCCATTATTATTCAATGATGCAATCAAGCTAATGCATGTGCATTATTATTCAATGATGCAATCAAGCTAATGCATGTGCATTATTATTCAATGATGCAATCAAGCTAATGCATGTGCATTATTATTGGATGATGTAATCAAGCTAATGCATGTCCATTATTATTGGATGATGCAATCAAGCTAATGCATGTGCATTATTATTGGATGATGCAATCAAGCTAATGCATGTCCATTATTATTGGATGATGCAATCAAGCTAATGCATGTCCATTATTATTCAATGATGCAATCAAGCTAACGCATGTGCATTATTATTGGATGATGCAATCAAGCTAATGCATGTCCATTATTATTGGATGATGCAATCAAGCTAATGCATGTGCATTATTATTGGATGATGCAATCAAGCTAATGCATGTCCATTATTATTGGATGATGCAATCAAGCTAATGCATGTGCATTATTATTCAATGATGCAATCAAGCTAACGCATGTGCATTATTATTGGATGATGCAATCAAGCTAATGCATGTCCATTATTATTCAATGATGCAATCAAGCTAATGCATGTCCATTATTATTCAATGATGCAATCAAGCTAATGCATGTGCATTATTATTGGATGATGCAATCAAGCTAATGCATGTCCATTATTATTCAATGATGCAATCAAGCTAATGCATGTGCATTATTATTGGATGATGCAATCAAGCTAATGCATGTCCATTATTATTGGATGATGCAATCAAGCTAATGCATGTCCATTATTATTCAATGATGCAATCAAGCTAATGCATGTGCATTATTATTCAATGATGCAATCAAGCTAATGCATGTGCATTATTATTCAATGATGCAATCAAGCTAATGCATGTGCATTATTATTGGATGATGTAATCAAGCTAATGCATGTCCATTATTATTCAATGATGCAATCAAGCTAATGCATGTCCATTATTATTGGATGATGCAATCAAGCTAATGCATGTGCATTATTATTCAATGATGCAATCAAGCTAATGCATGTGCATTATTATTGGATGATGCAATCAAGCTAATGCATGTGCATTATTATTCAATGATGCAATCAAGCTAATGCATGTGCATTATTATTGGATGATGTACTGTAACTAGCTCACGTGCATTCCGATTTGCTTGCATGAAAAACTGAGCAGTGTGCTGATTGGAGGAGGCGGCGGCTGACCTTGCATGGGTGCAGTCAACATTAGCAACAAGACATGGCATGTGTTAGAAGATCAGAGTTGGACTTTGAAGAACTCATAACATGGAGTCGACCTCCTCCGCTATATTATTGAAACAAAACAAACAAATAAATGAATGTTTAAAAAACTAACAGCTTTTTTTAAAATCAAAGGAAACAAGACTGCGCCCATGTAGACCACAGCCAGAAGATGACCCTTTACCAGTGTACTGCTTTTAAAATCATCTGTGTGATGTGTGTATGGTTTTAAGTATTAGCTGGTAAAGGGTCGTCTGACTGGTTGTTTTGTAACTGGGCACAACCCTTCTTCCATTCTTTTCGGCGTTCTGTTGTTTGTTTTTGTCAGAACTTGAATAATGGTATTCATGAGGCCGTAACCAGGGCCCACCATAGGTGAAGCCCAAGCATGTCAGGTGTGCATGGCATCCAACATAATGGTGTAGATTGTGAAGGAGAGTGGTCCATATGGAGGCAACTCTTGGCTAAAGGGAGGGAGTTGTCATGGAGCTGCAAGAGCCAATCTTTTAGCCGAGCTCCTGATCCTGTCGGTACAAAAGATCAATTTGTGTGCACTGCTGGTAAGTGGTGCATCGGCCAAGCTTGTTGGGCATATGGATAATAGTCTTCACTTTGAAGTATGCACAGAGGAGGACCTGCCATTGTGGTGCAATATTGGGAGCCTTGAAGAATGTGGCGCTTCATACACAATGGGGTCCACTTTGCTGTGCACTGATGCTGTGCATGTGTGTGACTAGGGATTGGGAACATCAGACATCAGTAATTGCTGGTTATTGGTGAGCGAAGCGAGCTCTCGGCAGTGTCGGGAGGGAGTTGGATGGAAAACTACTGCCGTGCATGGCGTATCTATCTATCTATCTATGCATTCATCGTACATGAACGGATCACACACACACACACACTCTTAAATAAAGTGATTTATGTCAACTGGGCAGTTGTCATGCAGTATCAAGGAAACAGCAGCCGATATGAAGCTAGAGGTAAGGAAACTGCTGCACGGGCAGGTGAGAATGGACTGCATGTTAATGGCTGACTGGGAAGGATGCTGGAGTTGCTTTCTGACATAGCTGCTCCGTTCACCAACGTGAGGCATGATACCTCCTTAAATAAAACTGGTTTGCTAAACTGGAAATGATCGTCTAGTTGAATATCTGAGCTTGATTATTGCCTCAACTTTGCACACCGGTTCAGAATTCCTCTGAGGATGGTGAGATGTTACTATCAATAGATTCTTCCTCTGAGGACGGTGAGATGTTACTATCAATAGATTCTTCCTCTGAGGATGGTGAGATGTTACTATCAATAGACTTCCTCTGAGGATGGTGAGATGTTACTATCAATAGATTCTTTCTCTGAGGATGTTGAGATGTTACTATCAATAGATTCTTCCTCTGAGGACAGTGAGAGGTTACTATCGATAGATTCTTCCTCTGAGGACGGTGAGATGTTACTATCAATAGATTCTTCCTCTGAGGACGGTGAGATGTTACTATCAATAGATTCTTCCTCTGAGGACGGTGAGATGTTACTATCAATAGATTCTTCCTCTGAGGACAGTGAGAGGTTACTATCGATAGATTCTTCCTCTGAGGACGGTGAGATGTTACTATCAATAGATGCCTCCTCTGAGGACAGCGAGATGTTGCTATCGATACATTCTTCCTCTGAGGACGGTGAGATGTTACTATCAATAGATTCTTCCTCTGAGGACGGTGAGATGTTACTATCAATAGATTCTTCCTCTGAGGACGGTGAGATGTTACTATCAATAGATTCTTCCTCTGAGGACGGTGAGATGTTACTATCAATAGATTCTTCCTCTGAGGACAGTGAGAGGTTACTATCGATAGATTCTTCCTCTGAGGACGGTGAGATGTTACTATCAATAGATTCTTCCTCTGAGGACAGTGAAGGTGCCTGGGGAGCACAGCAGGTGATCATGGCGCTATCCATGACCACAACTAATTCTGGTGGTCCCATGTCCAGAAATAGATGGCTCTCTGGCTGTAACAACTTGGATGGAACACCGACCAGAAAGGCTTCTCAAGCTCCAGCTTTCACCTGTGCTTTCCCAAGCAGCTGTGAATCTGAATTTGAAATATTTGTATGTGAATTCAAATTCAAATACAGCTGTTTTGATACAGCTGTTTTGATTGGCCATAGCCCTAGCATACTTGTGTGTTGGTTCCTCCAGCACTGATGGTGATGTCGTGTGCTGCTCTCCGCTGTGGCAACATTTTTGGCTCTCCCCCTGCCAGCTTTGTGGTCGGTCTATAGCCAAAACAATTTGTCAACAAGTGTATCATCCCTTACCTGATTTGCACGGGGTGTGAATGTGCTCTTGTTATTAACTGTGACTGGTACATGTGTTGGTCGTTCTAGCCGCTAGTGTCCGTCAGAACTATGTCTCCTGCTTGTGGGTCTGTGTTGCTTCCTCTGCTGGTCGCTAGACGAGGATTTGGACGGGAAGTCCACGTACGACACTCTCCAGACTCTGCTCTGTAACTGTTCAAACGTCAGCCATACCTTCTAGCATGCCCCTGCAGAGACGCTATGCAATCCGTACCTTTAAGAAATAGCACATGAGAGTTGCTTGCTAAAAACTGCTCGGTAGTAAACGGCCATTTTCCATACGGCCTGATGATGCTTTAAGCTCTCTGCTTAACAAACAAGCTTCTATAAAGTTAAATACTGAGACTGCAGTATTTATGGCTTGTGCACACAACATCTGCACAGCTACAGGTAGGTGCAGCCCTAGCCCTATGCGTGTCTACGACCAGTTTCACGGGTCAGTGCGATGGAGAGGAAAATGTTTGATGCAGATTTTTCCGAAGGTTGTAGCGACTATAAGCTTGTGTCTAACCAGCCCTATAGCTCCTTGGCGTGTGAACAGGTGTTCAGCCGAGCTATTGCTCAGTGTGCACTGGAGTTTTGGCTAGCTTTGGTTTACTAGCAAAGTCTCACGAGACAGTCACTTTCCTCAAAACTGCAGGCTTGTGAGACTGCACGTGAGCATTTAGTAGCCTGGACAAACATTTCTAGCATACACAGCTGTAGTTACCATGGATATGCACCTCAGAGGCCAACAAAGACATGAAATGTTCTCTTCCTGCAAGCAAACGACCCGACAATGATGTACATAGTACCCATGAGTGATGTACTTATTAATGTTGGCATTGTGAAGGTGGTTGGTCGAGGTGTGCAACGGCTACAGGAGCAGCATTCCGTGTCTGTGTAGTTCCTTGGGAAGCCTCTCATACACTCCAAGCATGAAGCCTTCTCTCTTCAGTAACCTCAATCCTACAATGGGATAGAGTCTTATTAGGAGAGCAACCTCAGAAACAACAAAGGCTTGAACAGGAAAATTGTTGTGACCATTTATGCACTGTTACTACACAACACCACTAGTGTAAATAAGTGTGATTCTACTTTTGGAGCCAATTTTCAGTTTGGCAAGTGGGGTCACAGTTTATCTAGATCCTAACCAGTTGTATGGACCAACTAGGATATTTTATGGGGGCAGTGTTTAGAGGCCTTTAGCAACCAGAAGGCCATGGATATAGCACCCTAAGTACATCGGTGGGAGGGAGGGGGGCATTAAAAAGGGCGTGAGGATTTGTAAATACTGTAGATTCCATTGGTTGAGGTGCATGACATGTTTAGACTCGGGTCATACAGTAGCAGCTGCTTGCAAGCCATAGCAACTGCTTGCAGATTTCTAAGTAAAGGCCTGCCCACATTGCACCTTACTGATGTGCATTAATGCGCATTGGGTCCTGGGGGGGAGGGGGGGGGGGATACTCTTCAAGTGAATGTACATCCGTCGCGTCCACACTAGCACCAAAATAAACCATACGAAGCTAAAATAATCATCCTACCAAAGTCGGTCAAGATCATATACTGCAGCTAGAGTTGTGTGTGTTAGTTATTTTCTTGCTGATCAGCTACCTGCAGATGCACAGGAAACATTTTCTGCAGAGAAGAAAGAGGAGAGAGCTGAGGGAAAGGCAGAACCAATGAAGGTTGTGACTACACGAACTTCAGAAGTAGAGATGCAGGACGTATAAGCATGGCAACAGTTCTCTAGCTATGCAGCTAGGCTAGCTAGGCTAGCTAGTCTAGCTTGGCCCCGGGCCACAGGTAGTATGCAGCTAGCTCTTCAAAGTTCCAACCTGCAGCCATCGCAAAGATGTGAATGAATGAAAAATTCTTTTCAACACACACTCTTGTTTAGTTCAATTAAAAGAACACTTGAATTCACTTCTCTGCTTCGACTCAAACCACCTACAGTATGGAGGTCAACCAGATCAAGGCTCGTTGACTTGTGCAGTGCAGACCTTAAGATGACCTGGAAAGGGGGGGAGAACAAGCAGTGGGGGGAGGGGGGGGGGGAGGGGAGAACAAGTGGTGACGGGAGGAGGAGGGAGAACAAGTGGTGAGGGGAGGAGGGGAAACAAGTGGTGAGGGGAGGAGGAGGGAGAACAAGTGGTGAGGGGAGGAGGGGGAACAAGTGGTGAGGGAGGAGGAGGAGGGAGAACAAGTGGTGAGGGGAGGAGGAGGGAGAACAAGTGGTGAGGGGAGGAGGGGGAACAAGTGGTGAGGGAGGGAGAACAAGTGGTGAGGGGAGGAGGAGGGAGAACAAGTGGTGAGGGGAGGAGGGGGAACAATTGGTGAGGGAGGAGGAGGAGGGAGAACAAGTGGTGACGGGAGGAGGGGGAGAACAAGTGGTGAGGGAGGAGGAGGGAGAACAAGTGGGGAGGGGAGAGCATGACAAAGAATGGAGACCAGCTAAGAATAGCCTTGTGTGGGAGGGGAATAAAACCAAATGGCTTCCTGAACTTAGACCCTGTATCCAAACTCTTGGCTAGGCCAGAGAATGGACTCCGACCTTTGATGTGCCAAGCATTCGATTAATTTCGCTGTCACACGTAGCTGCTATAATTGGTGCTCAAAGGTCAAGGTCGCCATATCTGGTGGGATCTGAAGAAAGGGCCAATCGATCACATTTGACTTGGCAGGAATACAAAATTATGTGTACCTACAGGATGGAACTTGAATAATTCCGAATGAAAGATAGGATCGTCTGAAGTCTGAGGAATATATTACTTGTCACACAACTAGCTCATGCACTACTAACAGGCATCTTCTTGCTCTCAGTGCTACTAGCAGGTAACTTCTTGCTCTCACTGCTACTAACAGGCATCTTCTTGCTATCAGTGCTACTAGCAGGCATCTTCTTGCTCTCAGTGCTACTAATCTTCTTGCTCTCACTGCTACTAACAGGCATCTTCTTGCTATCAGTGCTACTAGCAGGCATCTTCTTGCTCTCAGTGCTACTAGCAGGCATCTTCTTACTCTCAGTGCTACTAACAGGCATCTTCTTGCTCTCAGTGCTATTAGCAGACATCTTCTTGCTCTCAGTGCTACTAGCAGGCATCTTCTTGCTCTCAGTGCTACTAGCAGACATCTTCTTGCTCTCAGTGCTACTAGCAGGCATCTTCTTGCTATCAGTGCTACTAGCAGGCATCTTCTTGCTCTCAGTGCTACTAGCAGGCATCTTCTTACTCTCAGTGCTACTAACAGGCATCTTCTTGCTCTCAGTGCTACTAGCAGACATCTTCTTGCTCTCAGTGCTACTAGCAGGCATCTTCTTGCTCTCAGTGCTACTAGCAGACATCTTCTTGCTCTCAGTGCTACTAGCAGGCATCTTCTTGCTATCAGTGCTACTAGCAGGCATCTTCTTGCTCTCAGTGCTACTAGCAGACATCTTCTTACTCTCAGTGCTACTAACAGGCATCTTCTTACTCTCAGTGCTACTAGCAGACATCTTCTTACTCTCAGTGCTACTAACAGGCATCTTCTTGCTCTCAGTGCTACTAGCAGACATCTTCTTACTCTCAGTGCTATTAGCAGACATCTTCTTGCTCTCAGTACTACTAGCAGACATCTTCTTACTCTCAGTGCTACTAGCAGACATCTTCTTGCTCTCAGTGCTACTAGCAGGCATCTTCTTACTCTCAGTGCTACTAACAGGCATCTTCTTACTCTCACTCTCAGTGCTACTAGCAGACATCTTCTTGCTCTCAGTGCTATTAGCAGACATCTTCTTGCTCTCAGTACTACTAGCAGACATCTTCTTGCTCTCAGTGCTACTAGCAGGCATCTTCTTACTCTCAGTGCTACTAACAGGCATCTTCTTACTCTCACTCTCAGTGCTACTAGCAGGCATCTTCTTACTCTCAGTGCTACTAACAGGCATCTTCTTACTCTCACTCTCAGTGCTACTAGCAGACATCTTCTTGCTCTCAGTACTACTAGCAGACATCTTCTTACTCTCAGTGCTACTAGCAGGCATCTTCTTACTCTCAGTGCTACTAGCAGGCATCTTCTTGCTCTCAGTGCTACTAGCAGACATCTTCTTACTCTCAGTGCTACTAGCAGGCATCTTCTTGCTATCAGTGCTACTAGCAGACATCTTCTTGCTCTCAGTGCTACTAGCAGACATCTTCTTGCTATCAGTGCTACTAGCAGACATCTTCTTACTCTCAGTGCTACTAACAGGCATCTTCTTACTCTCAGTGCTACTAGCAGACATCTTCTTGCTCTCAGTGCTATTAGCAGGCATCTTCTTGCTCTCAGTGCTATTAGCAGGCATCTTCTTGCTCTCAGTGCTACTAGCAGGCATCTTCTTGCTCTCAGTGCTACTAGCAGACATCTTCTTGCTCTCAGTGCTACTAGCAGGCATCTTCTTGCTCTCAGTGCTACTAGCAGACATCTTCTTACTCTCAGTGCTACTAGCAGACATCTTCTTGCTATCAGTGCTACTAGCAGACATCTTCTTGCTCTCAGTGCTATTAGCAGGCATCTTCTTGCTCTCAGTGCTATTAGCAGGCATCTTCTTGCTCTCAGTGCTACTAGCAGGCATCTTCTTACTCTCAGTGCTACTAACAGGCAACTTCTTGCTCTCAGTGCTACTAACAGACATCTTCTTGCTCTCAGTGCTATTAGCAGGCATCTTCTTGCTCTCAGTGCTACTAGCAGACATCTTCTTACTCTCAGTGCTATTAGCAGGCATCTTCTTGCTCTCAGTGCTACTAGCAGGCATCTTCTTGCTCTCAGTGCTACTAACAGACATCTTCTTGCTCTCAGTGCTACTAACAGGCATCTTCTTGCTCTCAGTGCTACTAGCAGGCATCTTCTTGCTCTCAGTGCTACTAACAGGCATCTTCTTACTCTCAGTGCTACTAGCAGACATCTTCTTGCTCTCAGTGCTACTAGCAGACATCTTCTTACTCTCAGTGCTACTAGCAGACATCTTCTTACTCTCAGTGCTACTAGCAGGAATCTTCTTGCTCTCAGTGCCACTAACAGACATCTTCTTACTCTCAGTGCTACTAACAGACATCTTCTTGCTCACTCGCTTGCACAGTGGTGCTAACAGTACCTTATTTCCGTGTGGTACAGCTCGTCTACAAGAGAACTGGGGATATGCTGGATCCAGGTGATAAATGTCAAAGGTTGCTCCATCTTCCTCAGTAACTCTCTAGCCAACAGAGAGTAGAAGGCCAGTTGAGTGTGTGATATAATTCGTGGGTAACTTTCATGAAAGAAGAAGGTTATGGAGGAATCCTTGAAAACATCATAAGTTTTCAACTGCGAACTATTTGCACCTACTGTGTGTGTATATATACATGTATAGTTATCTGGGTACAGATGACTTAGTGATGGCTATTCACTTCCAAGTATTGCCCTGGATTGGCTTCCAGGCAGTCTCCCTTAGCTTCTCCTCTACTATAAGGTGCCCTGTTATGCTCACAATAGAGTAGCATATTGTCTTGTGGTAGACGTTAGGGAGTGTCCAGTACTACAACATTTCCTAGGACGTCCTGGGATACTTGGGTGTTACCCCTAGGATATCCTTGGATACTTGGGTGTTATCCCTAGGACGTCCTGGGATACTTGGGTGTTATCCCTTGTATACTTGGGTGTTACCCCTAGGATATCCTTGGATACTTGGGTGTTATCCCTAGGACATCCTGGGTGCTATCCCTAGGACATCCTGGGTGTTATCCCTAGGACATGCTGGGATACTTGGGCTAGGACATCCTGGGATACTTGGGTGTTATCCCTAGGACGTCCTGGGATACTTGGGTGTTATCCCTAGGACGTCCTGGTATACTTGGGTGTTACCCCTAGGATATCCATGGATACTTGGGTGTTATCCCTAGGACATCCTGGGTGCTATCCCTAGGTGTTATCCCTAGGACATCCTGGGATACTTGGGTGCTATCCCTAGGACATCCTGGGTGTTATCCCTAGGACATCCTGGGATACTTGGGTGCTATCCCTAGGACATCCTGGGATACTTGGGTGTTATCCCTAGGACATCCTGAGATACTTGGGTGCTATCCCTAGGACATCCTGGGATACTTGGGTGCTATCCCTAGGACATCCTGGGATACTTGGGTGTTATCCCTAGGACGTCCTGGGATACTTGGGTGTTATCCTGAGATGTCACTGGTCCAAGAATAGTCCTAGTCATAGAATACCCCAAGCCCTAACCCTAACCCTAGAGTGGCCCCAGTCCTAATCCTAGCCCTAGAACCCCAGCCATAATCCTAGCCCTAGAATCCCAGCCCTAATCTTAGCGCTAGTGTACCCCAACCCTAATCCTAGTCCTAGAGTATTCCCAGCCCTGATCCTAGTCAAGCCCTAAGCATAGCCCTAGAGTACCCTCTGCCCTAATCTTCATAGAGTACCCCATCCCTAACCCTAGCCCTAGAGTATCGCCATCCCTAAACCACCTGGCCTAGCCCTAGCCCTAAATACCCCTAGGCTTAGCCCTCCTATGTACTTCACATTTGCTTCCAAGCTGTATAATCAGTGACCTGACCAGGGACGTCCCAGGGTTGGTAGTCAGTGGTAACTACACGTGTGTGTGTGTGTACATGTGAACACCTTGGGTCAGCTCATCCTCCTAGTAGTGGCTGGACAGTGTGCTACATCATGCCTACATGTGAACACCTTGGGTCAGCTCATCCTCCTAGTAGTGGCTGGACAGTGTGTGCTACATCAAGCCACGTTTACATCAGAGCAAAACTTCCAAGGAAATCCATCCAGGAGTGTCTCCTTTCTCTAGTGCAAAGGGGTTCAGAGTGGTTCTGCCTCCCTTCCACATCAAAGTGCAGCTTTATGGCTATTCTATTGTGTTTCCGGAGTCTACCGAGCATGTGCCAGTGAAAATAATCCCATCATCAGTGGGAGTGGTTCCTTTATTATTATTATTATTATTAATTTTTTTATTCTCAATGAACTCTCAGTTGACATAATAACACAGTATAAAAACCTTCTCAATAATCCACTTAAAATTGTATTCACTCAACGTTTCCTGGTGAAGGCTAGAGCATCTGGTCTAAACAAGTTCCTGGTGAAGGCTAGAGCATCTGGTCTAAACAAGTTCCTGGTGAAGGCTATAGCATCTGGTGTTAACAAGTTCCTGGTGAAGGCTAGAGCATCTGGTGTAAACAAGTTCCTGGTGAAGACTAGAGCATCTGGTCTAAACAAGTTCCTGGTGAAGGCTAGAGCATCTGGTCTAAACAAGTTCCTGGTTTAAGTTGATGATTGAGAAGGTTATTAAAAAATTTATTGCATTTTTTATTTAAAAAGAAAAAAAATTATCGAGTAATGCCGAGCACATCTATATGACAGCCAATCGCTAGTTAGTGGCTTCGTGCATCAGTACCATCTGGTCACTCTTACAACTAGTCACTTTGCCAACTACATGCGTGGGGTTGTTTCTGTTGTGAGTGTCTGCCTACCTGTTATGCCATACCTGACCAGCCTGTTATGCCATAATGAGGATTGAGGTCATAAGACATTGCCAACAACATTCACTAGAAATTCACGTTTTGCACTGTCCGCGACAAAAATACATCTGAGCGTGCTCAGAGTCTCTTAGAGGTGCACTACATAAACGAGAGGAGGAAGCCTGACTACTGTGAATGTGGACGTAACTGGGCCAAGTCAAACATCAAGGCCGGCGCCAACTGTCTGACGCTGTGATATCATTTGACGACAATTATTTTTGGCTCTCCGACATGTTTAGTGGTGTTGAGAGCTATTCCTTGTCCTATCCCTATCCCTAATTCTATCCTTAGCCCTAGCCCTAGTCTAATTCTATCCTTAGCCCTAGCCCTAGTCTAATTCTATCCTTAGCCCTAGCCCTAGTCTAATTCTATCCTTTGCCCTAGCCCTAGTCTAATTCTATCCTTAGCCCTAGCCCTAGTCTAATTCTATCCTTAGCCCTAGCCCTAGTCTAATTCTATCCTTTGCCCTAGCCCTAGTCTAATTCTATCCTTAGCCCTAGCCCTAGTCTAATTCTATCCTTAGCCCTAGCCCTAGTCTAATTCTATCCTTAGCCCTAGCCCTAGTCTAATTCTATCCTTTGCCCTAGCCCTAGTCTAATTCTATCCTTAGCCCTAGCCCTAGTCTAATTCTATCCTTAGCCCTAGCCCTAGTCTAATTCTATCCTTAGCCCTAGCCCTAGTCTAATTCTATCCTTAGCCCTAGCCCTAGTCTAATTCTATCCTTAGCCCTAGCCCTAGTCTAATTCTATCCTTAGCCCTAGCCCTAGTCTAATTCTATCCTTTGCCCTAGCCCTAGTCTAATTCTATCCTTAGCCCTAGCCCTAGTCTAATTCTATCCTTAGCCCTAGCCCTAGTCTAATTCTATCCTTAGCCCTAGCCCTAGTCTAATTCTATCCTTAGCCCTAGCCCTAGTCTAATTCTATCCTTAGCCCTAGCCCTAGTCTAATTCTATCCTTTGCCCTAGCCCTAGTCTAATTCTATCCTTAGCCCTAGCCCTAGTCTAATTCTATCCTTAGCCCTAGCCCTAGTCTAATTCTATCCTTAGCCCTAGCCCTAGTCTAATTCTATCCTTAGCCCTAGCCCTAGTCTAATTCTATCCTTAGCCCTAGCCCTAGTCTAATTCTATCCTTAGCCCTAGCCCTAGTCTAATTCTATCCTTTGCCCTAGCCCTAGTCTAATTCTATCCTGCCCTAGCCCTAGTCTAATTCTATCCTTAGC
Source organism: Cladorhizidae sp. MBARI D1340-BT2 (assembly GCA_028752905.1). Lineage (NCBI taxonomy): Eukaryota > Metazoa > Porifera > Demospongiae > Poecilosclerida > Cladorhizidae > Cladorhizidae sp. MBARI D1340-BT2. The sequence goes on along the minus strand of JAQNBH010000016.1, from coordinate 53,144,026 downwards.
CCTAGCCCTAGTCTAATTCTATCCTTAGCCCTAGCCCTAGTCTAATTCTATCCTTAGCCCTAGTCTAATTCTATCCTTAGCCCTAGCTCTAGTCTAATTCTATCCTTAGCCCTAGCCCTAGTCTAATTCTATCCTTAGCCCTAGCCCTAGTCTAATTCTATCCTTAGCCCTAGCCCTAGTCTAATTCTATCCTTTGCCCTAGCCCTAGTCTAATTCTATCCTTAGCCCTAGCCCTAGTCTAATTCTATCCTTAGCCCTAGCCCTAGTCTAATTCTATCCTTAGCCCTAGCCCTAGTCTAATTCTATCCTTAGCCCTAGCCCTAGTCTAATTCTATCCTTAGCCCTAGCTCTAGTCTAATTCTATCCTTAGCCCTAGCCCTAGTCTAATTCTATCCTTAGCCCTAGCCCTAGTCTAATTCTATCCTTAGCCCTAGCCCTAGTCTAATTCTATCCTTTGCCCTAGCCCTAGTCTAATTCTATCCTTAGCCCTAGTCCTAGTCTAATTCTATCCTTAGCCCTAGCCCTAGTCTAATTCTATCCTTAGCCCTAGCCCTAGTCTAATTCTATCCTTAGCCCTAGCCCTAGTCTAATTCTATCCTTAGCCCTAGCCCTAGTCTAATTCTATCCTTAGCCCTAGCCCTAGTCTAATTCTATCCTTAGCCCTAGCCCTAGTCTAATTCTATCCTTAGCCCTAGCTCTAGTCTAATTCTATCCTTTGCCCTAGCCCTAGTCTAATTCTATCCTTAGCCCTAGCCCTAGTCTAATTCTATCCTTAGCCCTAGCCCTAGTCTAATTCTATCCTTAGCCCTAGCCCTAGTCTAATTCTATCCTTAGTCCTAGCCCTAGTCTAATTCTATCCTTTGCCCTAGCCCTAGTCTAATTCTATCCTTAGCCCTAGCCCTAGTCTAATTCTATCCTTTGCCCTAGCCCTAGTCTAATTCTATCCTTAGCCCTAGTCTAATTCTATCCTTAGCCCTAGTCTAATTCTATCCTTAGCCCTAGCCCTAATCTAATTCTATCCTTAGCCCTAGTCCTAGTCTAATTCTATCCTTTGCCCTAGCCCTAGTCTAATTCTATCCTTAGCCCTAGCCCTAGTCTAATTCTATCCTGCCCTAGCCCTAGTCTAATTCTATCCTTAGCCCTAGCCCTAGTCTAATTCTATCCTTAGCCCTAGCCCTAGTCTAATTCTATCCTTAGCCCTAGCCCTAGTCTAATTCTATCCTTAGCCCTAGCCCTAGTCTAATTCTATCCTTAGCCCTAGCCCTAGTCTAATTCTATCCTTAGCCCTAGCCCTAGTCTAATTCTATCCTTAGCCCTAGCCCTAGTCTAATTCTATCCTTAGCCCTAGCCCTAGTCTAATTCTATCCTTAGCCCTAGCCCTAGTCTAATTCTATCCTTTGCCCTAGCCCTAGTCTAATTCTATCCTTAGCCCTAGCCCTAGTCTAATTCTATCCTTAGCCCTAGCCCTAGTCTAATTCTATCCTGCCCTAGCCATAGTCTAATTCTATCCTTAGCCCTAGCCCTAGTCTAATTCTATCCTGCCCTAGCCCTAGTCTAATTCTATCCTTAGCCCTAGCCCTAGTCTAATTCTATCCTTAGCCCTAGCCCTAGTCTAATTCTATCCTTAGCCCTAGCCCTAGTCTAATTCTATCCTTAGCCCTAGCCCTAGTCTAATTCTATCCTTAGCCCTAGTCTAATTCTATCCTTAGCCCTAGCCCTAGCTCTAGTCTAATTCTACCTTTGCCCTAGCCCTAGTCTAATTCTATCCTTTGCCCTAGCCCTAGTCTAATTCTATCCTTAGCCCTAGCCCTAGTCTAATTCTATCCTGCCCTAGCCCTAGTCTAATTCTATCCTTAGCCCTAGCCCTAGTCTAATTCTATCCTTAGCCCTAGCCCTAGTCTAATTCTATCCTTTGCCCTAGCCCTAGTCTAATTCTATCCTTAGCCCTAGCCCTAGTCTAATTCTATCCTTAGCCCTAGCCCTAGTCTAATTCTATCCTTAGCCCTAGCTCTAGTCTAATTCTATCCTTTGCCCTAGCCCTAGTCTAATTCTATCCTTAGCCCTAGCCCTAGTCTAATTCTATCCTTAGCCCTAGCCCTAGTCTAATTCTATCCTTAGCCCTAGCTCTAGTCTAATTCTATCCTTAGCCCTAGCCCTAGTCTAATTCTATCCTTAGCCCTAGCCCTAGTCTAATTCTATCCTTAGCCCTAGCCCTAGTCTAATTCTATCCTTAGCCCTAGCCCTAGTCTAATTCTATCCTTAGCCCTAGCCCTAGTCTAATTCTATCCTTAGCCCTAGCCCTAGTCTAATTCTATCCCTAGCCCTAGCCCTAGTCTAATTCTATCCTTAGCCCTAGCCCTAGTCTAATTCTATCCTTAGCCCTAGCCCTAGTCTAATTCTATCCTTAGCCCTAGCCCTAGTCTAATTCTATCCTTAGCCCTAGCCGTTCTTTGCCTCCCTTCATTTTCATCACCTCCTTCCTCTCCCTCTAGGCTACGAAGTGTGTGCCTCTGTCACTCTTGACAACAAGGAAGTGGACCAAACCAAGTGGTCCATTCCAAGCAACTCGGCGTGGGAGAAAGAATTCAAGGTAGAACTGCACCAAAGCAGGGAGCTAGAGATTGGCATCCTTGCTCGGGATGGGGAGCAGCAGGTTCTTTGTGGACTCATCTACCTTCGGCTTGAGGACTTCTTTGATGCCGCTACCACCACCTACTGTCTCCCGCTCGAGCCCCAGGGGATCCTGCTGGTGGAAGCCACGTATGATATTCCCAGGACGGAGAGACGTCAGCCGAAGCTCAAGAGAGGCAGGAAGATATTTAAACGTGAGCATTCTAAGAAATGTGTGCAAGCAGCAAGCATGCAAACACATACATACAACCCTTGCACATACACACGCACACACACACAACAGAAACAGATGCACGCACAACATTTGCTCATATACCAACACACTAAGCACACTACACACACACTAAACACACACACACACATCTCTAAGTGAGTCTTATTTTTTGTGTGACCCTCCAACTCTTTATGTATATGCTCTACATGAATTTCCCCCCCCCCCCCCTTATATTTCACTATCAGGGGGCAAAGTGTTGCGTCACACCGAGATCAACCTTGACATTGTCACTTGGACACGCCTCCTCAATCGTGCTGCGGCCCATTCTGGGGGTTCCAATGCAGACTCCTCCTCTTCGATGTCTATCACCGTCACTCCAGAAACTGCAGGAACAGGCCACAAGAACAAACACAGCCCCCTGCATCCTGGTGAGGGGATCGAAATCATCAACGAGAGCCCCCCTACGTCCCCCTTAACCTCTCACTCTGGAGAAAGTACCCCCAAGTCTCCCTTCACTCCCAGCGCACTCATCCGCATGAGGGACGAGGCGGCTCCCATGAACGGCGAGCTCCCTCCTCCCATACCCATTAGCGAAGACGATCTAGTCCAGACCAACCGCATTAATGATCATCCGATCATTCCTCCCCCGCGTGAGTTTTTGGGATCGGTGGAGGACCTTGCTTCGAGGAGACGAGCCAGCGAGGGTTCGTTTGCGATTTTTCCCCTTTCTGCTGTTGCTGGAGCAGGTGGTCCCGCGCCATATCCTCCAGACGGGAGCAGAGCTGTGCCCGGAGGTGCGTCTGATGCACGTCCAAGTCAACAGCAGTACAGGGACTCCCACTATCACCAGTATCATCAACAACAACAGCAGCAGCACCAGCAGCAGCCGCAGCCGCACCAGCAGCAGCCGCACCAGCCGCAGCCGCACCAGCAGCACCAGCAGCCGCAGCCGCAGCAGCAGCACCAGCAGCAACGTCATCACCACCAGTCATCTCAGAACAGCTCCTTGGTGAGGGTGTTTGTTTGCTTGCAGGGAGCCTAGTGTGCTCAGTTTGCGGTGCATGTGCATCAGCATCTATTGTGTGTGTGTGTGTGTGTGTATATGTGTATCACTATCCCACACTTATTCAGGTCTCTATTATATCTGCTGAGCTCAGCATTAGCATTGTTTTGTCTGCTCTCTGCTCACAAGAGAGAGGCTCCCTTCCAGCCTCTGGTCTGTCTGCTCTCTGCTCACATGGAAGGAACTCCCCACCAGGCTCTGTTCTGTAGAGGAACTCCCTTCCAGCCTCTGGTCTGTCTGCTCTCTGCTCACATGGAAGGAACTCCCTTCCAGCCTCTTGTCTTGTCTGCTCTCTGCTCACATGGAAGGAAAGGCTCTGTTCTGTGGAGGAACTCCCTTCCAGCCCATGGGAGCCACAACCACTTGCTATATTTACTACTGGCGGCACAACCTTCTCCTAGTTAGCAGTCGCTATTGACGGCTAATTTCTTTCTTGAATACCACCAGTCAAATGTGGAAGTGCTCAGTTAGTGAGTTAATTTCCATTCCATATTTACGACATTCCTTGCACTCTTGAGTCATTGTTGCTCACTCTGGAATCTTCCCCCGAGAAATGGCACCTTTGTGCTGCTGTTGGTGGTGTCACTTTGCAGGACTGGTCTTGTCATAATCTCATGTCATGTTACTGTCTCCTTTGTTGCTGTAGGCTGAGAAAACTGCGATAGTGCCGTCTTCCAGACCTAGCATCCCTGCTCCCACACGAGCCCAGGTGTGTTGGTAAACAGGCATTCTTGGTAACCTTAGATATCTACTACGCACTGTAAAGGGTTATCCTTGATAACCTTAGATCATCTACTATGTACTGTAAAGGGTTATCCTTGGTAACCTTGGATCATCTACTATGCCCAGTAAAGGGTTATCCTTGGTAACCTTAGATCATCTACTATACATGGTAAAGGGTTATCCTTGGTAACCTTTCTACTATGCACAGTAAAGGGTTATCCTTGGTAACCTTAGACCATCTCCTATGTACTGTAAAGGGTTATCCTTGGTAACCTTAGATCATCTACTATACATGGTAAAGGGTTATCCTTGGTAACCTTAGATCATCTACTATACATGGTAAAGGGTTATCCTTGGTAACCTTAGATCATCTACTATGCACGGTAAAGGGTTATCCTTGGTAACCTTAGACCATCTACTACGCACGGTAAAGTAACCTTGGATCATCTACTACGCACAGTAAAGGGTTATCCTTGGTAACCTTGGATCATCTACTATGCACGACCTTAGATCATCTACTATGCATGGTAAAGGGTTATCCTTGGTAACCTTAGATCATCTACTATGCATGGTAAAGGGTTATCCTTGGTAACCTTAGATCATCTACTATGCACGGTAACGGGTTATCCTTGGTAACCTTAGACCATCTACTACGCACGGTAAAGTAATTAGATCATCTACTATGCACAGTAAAGGGTTATCCTTGGTAACCTTAGATCATCTACTACGCACAGTAAAGGGTTATCTTTGATAACCTTGACCATATGCTATGCACGGTAAAGGGTTATCTGCTATGCACTATATGGACCACGAGTTGGTAAAGCCTTGTCCTTAGTAACATGAGGCCATCATGTACCATAAGTTGGTAAGGGGTCATCTTTGGTGACCTTGACCAGCACGTCAGGTATCGTCTGGTAACCTTGACCATTCACTATCATGGACTTGTAAAGGGACACCTTTACCCACCCATTACCATGGTAACTTTAGCCCACCCATGAGATACAGTGGCATCATACTGTAGAATAAACTTATTTACTATTGCTGGAAGTGTTCCCCACTCACTAGGCTGACTTGAATATTTTCTGGAGCTTGTACGTGTATATACCGATATGTATGTGTCAAGCCTTTGAAAATCACACTAAGGGTCAGGCCTTTGAAAATCACATAAGGGTCAGGCCTTTGAAAATCACACTAAGAGTCAGGCCTTTGAAAATCACACTAAGGGTCAGGCCTTTGAAAATCACACTAAGAGTCAGGCCTTTGAAAATCACACTAAGGGTCAGGCCTTTGAAAATCACACTAAGAGTCAGGCCTTTGAAAATCACACTAAGAGTCAGGCCTTTGAAAATCACACTAAGAGTCAGGCCTTTGAAAATCACACTAAGAGTCAGGCCTTTGAAAATAATCACACTAAGAGTCAGGCCTTTGAAAATCACACTAAGGGTCAGGCCTTTGAAAATCACACTAAGGGTCAGGCCTTTGAAAATCACACTAAGAGTCAGGCCTTTGAAAATCACACTAAGAGTCAGGCCTTTGAAAATCACACTAAAGGTCAGGACTGATGTAATGAGATTCATAGAGTGATACCCCCACAAAAAAAACTCGACTCGAAGTGCGTAGTAATTTGCCTATTCATTTTGAGCCGGGCCACTAATGAGCATGCTTGTGAGCCGGGCCACTAATGAGCATGTTTGTGAGCCGGGCCACTAATGAGCATGTTTGTGAGCCGGGCCACCAATGAGCATGCTTGTGAGCCGGGCCACTAATGAGCATGCTTGTGAGCCGGGCCACTAATGAGCATGCTTGTGAGCCGGGCCACTAATGAGCATGTTTGTGAGCCGGGCCACTAATGAGCATGTTTGTGAGCCGGGCCACCAATGAGCATGCTTGTGAGCCGGGCCACTAATGAGCATGCTTGTGAGCCGGGCCACCAATGAGCATGCTTGTGAGCCGGGCCACTAATGAGCATGCTTGTGAGCCGGGCCACTAATGAGCATGCTTGTGAGCCGGGCCACTAATGAGCATGCTTGTGAGCCGGGCCAACAATGAGCATGCTTGTGAGCCGGGCCACTAATGAGCATGCTTGTGAGCCGGGCCACTAATGAGCATGCTTGTGAGCCGGGCCACTAATGAGCATGCTTGTGAGCCGGGCCACTAATGAGCATGCTTGTGAGCCGGGCCACTAATGAGCATGCTTGTGAGCCGGGCCACTAATGAGCATGCTTGTGAGCCGGGCCAACAATGAGCATGCTTGTGAGCCGGGCCACTAATGAGCATGCTTGTGAGCCGGGCCACTAATGAGCATGCTTGTGAGCCGGGCCACTAATGAGCATGCTTGTGAGCCGGGCCACTAATGAGCATGCTTGTGAGCCGGGCCACTAATGAGCATGCTTGTGAGCCGGGCCACTAATGAGCATGCTTGTGAGCCGGGCCACTAATGAGCATGCTTGTGAGCCGGGCCACTAATGAGCATGCTTGTGAGCCGGGCCACTAATGAGCATGCTTGTGAGCTGGGCCAACAATGAGCATGCTTGTGAGCCGGGCCACTAATGAGCATGCTTGTGAGCCGGGCCACTAATGAGCATGCTTGTGAGCCGGGCCACTAATGAGCATGCTTGTGAGCCGGGCCACTAATGAGCATGCTTGTGAGCCGGGCCACTAATGAGCATGCTTGTGAGCCGGGCCACTAATGAGCATGCTTGTGAGCCGGGCCACTAATGAGCATGCTTGTGAGCCGGGCCACTAATGAGCATGCTTGTGAGCCGGGCCACTAATGAGCATGCTTGTGAGCCGGGCCACTAATGAGCATGCTTGTGAGCTGGGCCAACAATGAGCATGCTTGTGAGCCGGGCCACTAATGAGCATGCTTGTGAGCCGGGCCACTAATGAGCATGCTTGTGAGCCGGGCCACTAATGAGCATGCTTGTGAGCCGGGCCACTAATGAGCATGCTTGTGAGCCGGGCCACTAATGAGCATGCTTGTGAGCCGGGCCACTAATGAGCATGCTTGTGAGCCGGGCCACTAATGAGCATGCTTGTGAGCTGGGCCAACAATGAGCATGCTTGTGAGCCGGGCCACTAATGAGCATGCTTGTGAGCCGGGCCACTAATGAGCATGCTTGTGAGCCGGGCCACTAATGAGCATGCTTGTGAGCCGGGCCACTAATGAGCATGCTTGTGAGCCGGGCCACTAATGAGCATGCTTGTGAGCCGGGCCACTAATGAGCATGCTTGTGAGCCGGGCCACTAATGAGCATGCTTGTGAGCCGGGCCACTAATGAGCATGCTTGTGAGCCGGGCCACTAATGAGCATGCTTGTGAGCCGGGCCACTAATGAGCATGCTTGTGAGCCGGGCCACTAATGAGCATGTTTGTGAGCCGGGCCAACAATGAGCATGCTGACCAGTGAGAGTGCAGCTTTCTGTCGGTGCAGAGATGGAAGCTTATAAATGGTTTTCGAGCAGCAGGTGCAAGTAACCAATTTTGCTGCAAGTCTGGGGAGAGCCAGGCAGGAGACCTCGCATAGAGGGGCACAGTTGGAAAGGTCAGACAGAGGTCACTTGGTTGTTGTTTATTTTAGCAACTGTTTTTCGTGATTCAAATACGTGCACATGTGCAGACATTGACAGTGTCTGGCAACTCCTTATAAGGGCATTCTCCGACAAGCACCCATCATCGTTACTAATTATGATTTTAATCTTATTTGCAGGGTCAACCCCACCACCAATCTCCAGCATACACCAAAAACCCTGTCTCCCCTGCGAAGGGGGCAGGACCTCATCCAGGTTACTCGCTCACTGCTCCACACCCGAAGGCTAATCGGAGGACGTCCGCGGATCAAGCCACCCTTCTTCCTCAGTTTTCCTCTGTCCATGTGTACGACCCTCCTCCCCCCACTGTGGTGTCACATCTCAAGGGGTTAACGGACTTCAAATATGTGGCCGTGTTGGGGCGTGGCCATTTTGGGAAGGTTGGTGAAGGGGGTGGGGTGTAGGTGAGAAAGAGGGGGAAGTTGTAGGATCTTTAAAGGGGGGGAAGGGAATGTGTTGCACGTGCTATATGTGTTGCACGTGCTATATGTTTGTTGCATGTTCTATATGTGTGTTGCACGTGCTATGTGTGTGTTGCACGTGCTATATGTGTGTTGCACGTCCTATGTGTGTGTTGCAAGTGCTATATGTGTGTTGCACGTGCTATATGTGTGTTGCAAGTGCTATATGTGTGTTGCAAGTGCTATATGTGTGTTGCACGTGCTATGTGTGTGTTGCACGTGCTATGTGTGTGTTGCACGTGCTATATATGTGTTGCACGTGCTATGTGTGTTACACATGTTATGTGTGTGTTGCACGTGCTATGTGTGTTGCAAGTGCACACTTATGCCATGTGTGTTACACATGCCATGTGTGTTGCACGTGCCATATATGTGTTGCACATGCTATGTGTGTTGCACGTGCTATTAGTTTTTATAGTGATTGTGCTGCCATAGATATTCATTGCGTTGCATGTGCTAAAGGTCTTGATATGTGGCACGTGCTATAGGTCTTGATGTGTTGCACGTGCTCTAGGTGCTTCTGGCTGAGGATAAACAAAGCCAGGAGCTGGTGGCTGTCAAGGTGCTGAAGAAGGGAGACATCATCTCCAGGGATGAAGTAGACAGTCTGATGTCCGAGAAGAGGATCTTTGAGACGGTCAACGCCATCCGGCATCCTTTCCTCGTCAACCTGCAGTGTTGCTTCCAGACAGAGGTGCGTCCATTTGGAGAGGGGATATGGCTGGATGGAGACGTGTGTGTGTGTGTGTGTGTGTATGTGAGCCTTTTGCCATGGCTCGATAAAGATTGGGCTGTTGTTGTTGTTGTGTGCACCCTCAACCCTGAGCTTGAACTTGAGGGAGGGGGAGGAGCTGACCTTTGGGATGTATAAGAAAATGGTGTGCTTTTTCCCTTGTGTCAATTGATTGCTGATGAATCTTTTTTCTAACTTGCCTTCCTTTTCACATCCTCTGCCCCACCCTCCTCTTCTCCCTCCTCTTGTTCTTCTTTGCCCTCCCCTCCTCCCCCTTCCTCCTCCTCCTCCTCCTCCTCGCCATCCTCTTACCCTCAGAGTCACGTGTGTTTTGTAATGGAGTACGCGTGTGGAGGAGACCTCATGATGCACATCCACCAGGACGTCTTCAAGGAATGTCGCGCAAGGTAGGCCCACGCACAGACACATGTCTTCTAGCGGAGAGAAAACAGAGTCGTCTACATTTCATGCATTCCATGTGCGGTTCAGTGTGTGTATAATATTTCACTGGATAGATAGATAGATAGATAGATGATTAACACATTATTCAACTCGCCTCAAGCACATGACAATATTTAATCAAAAATTGCGACGTCTAATTATGGTGCACCTTTGTAGCTGGCTGTTAATTAAAGCAAAGTAAGTGTTAAGCACTTTCTTTACTGTAGGTTCTTCTTTACTGTAGGTTCTAGCCGCTGTGTATATGTTGAGCATTGACTGTGACCATGTCTCCTGCTGCTAGAAAGAGTTAGACGGTCCATCTTTGGTGACTAGACAAATTTGTAGATGTCATGCCCGCACCCGACGCTCGTCGTACTCTGCCCTGCAAGAGTTGCACCAACCATCCATTCGAGTTGGCCTGGTCCATCGACTTGGCAACCCTTTTCTATAAGACATCAACTGGTCTGTTCATGGGCACTGCTTGTAAATCAAGAGGCTTCCCAGTGCTAAGGTGGCCATTTTCTTGCTGACTGCTGCTACAATAAGCACCCCTGCTAGACAACCATGGCATGGGTGTACGTAATAATTCCTTATGTGATAATTATTTGGCACCATAAACGCTGCAGGCACAAACCTGCTAGACTTTTAAATATGCATACTCACTGAGCACCAGATGTTTGTAACTTATTTAGAGAACTGCTGAATCGTTATAAAATTGAGTGAAAATAATGATGCAGTGATAATTGGTTGACGAGCGGAGTGGAGAGTTCCATGGAAAATGTCGCACACAGCATATCTGTCTATACATGTGTATCTATGTATGTATTCACCATATATTCGCCCGTAAAAAAATAGGAATGGGTCACCCGCCTATATAATGCGGGTTTTCGTAAATTGGGAATGGTTGTCTGAGTGACGAGAACAACATCGAGAGAACGCCTGGCAACAGAATGAAAGGACGTGCTGCACGACTAATAGCTGGTGCAACCCCTTACCTGATAGAAGAACTAACAAGGCAGCCTAAAATAGGACAAACAACAAACTGAGACCCTAATTAACCCCTGCAAGACCCTAATTAACCTCTGCAAGCCCTCAAAATCACCTCCCCCATACATAGGCCCTCATACATTAGATTTGCTACGCTGGCAGAGCAGAACTAGGTGCATGGCCGACAGGAAAGGATGATGGACATAGTTACTCGGCTCATTATCTAGCTCTGGCTTTTTTCTCTTTCTTCTCCTGCCACTCAATGCCTGGCATTCATTACCGAAATAATAGATGCAGGCAGTCGTGGTAGCCTGCGTTGACCGACTCTGCCAGGCCTACTGCTGTTTCTGGAGCTTTTCTGCTGTTCTGCTGAGGAACTAGAATGCATGCTGGGAAACACTCGGGTGTTCTTGGGTGGATTTCCTTGCCATAATTCTTGTTGTAGATATGAAAAAAGTTGTACTGTATACTGGCTTCTATACCTGTGCCTACTCTATCATATCCTACGCCTGTGCCTACTCTATCATATCCTATGCATGTGCCTACTCTATCATATCCTGTGCATGTGCCTACTCTATCATATCCTGTGCATGTGCCTACTCTATCATATCCTGTGCATGTGCCTACTCTATCATATCCTGTGCATGTGCCTACTCTATCATATCCTGTGCATGTGCCTACTCTATCATATCCTACGCCTGTGCCTACTCTATCATATCCTGTGCATGTGCCTACTCTATCATATCCTACGCCTACTCTATCATATCCTACGCCTACTCTATCATATCCTACGCCTACTCTATCATATCCTACGCCTACTCTATCATATCCTATGCCTGTGCCTACTCTATCATATCCTACGCCTACTCTATCATATCCTATGCATGTGCCTACTCTATCATATCCTATGCCTGTGCCTACTCTATCATATCCTGTGCATGTGCCTACTCTATCATATCCTGTGCCTACTCTATCATATCCTACGCCTACTCTATCATATCCTACGCCTGTGCCTACTCTATCATATCCTGTGCCTACTCTATCATATCCTACGCCTGTGCCTACTCTATCATATCCTGTGCCTACTCTATCATATCCTGTGCCTACTCTATCATATCCTGTGCCTACTCTATCATATCCTGTGCCTACTCTATCATATCCTGTCCTGTGCCTACTCTATCATATCCTGTGCATGTGCCTACTCTATCATATCCTACGCCTGTGCCTACTCTATCATATCCTGTGCCTACTCTATCATATCCTACGCCTGTGCCTACTCTATCATATCCTGTGCATGTGCCTACTCTATCATATCCTGTGCATGTGCCTACTCTATCATATCCTATGCATGTGCCTACTCTATCATATCCTGTGCCTACTCTATCATATCCTGTGCCTACTCTATCATATCCTGTGCCTGTGCCTACTCTATCATATCCTGTGCCTTCTCTATCATATCCTACGCCTGTGCCTACTCTATCATATCCTGTGCCTACTCTATCATATCCTGTGCCTGTGCCTACTTTATCCTATCATATTACTGTAATATTCAGCCTCCTTGGGGTTAATCTTGGTTTTGATGTTTTCCCTGTGCCCCCAGTTTCTACGCGGCGTGTGTGGTGCTGGGTCTTCAGTATCTGCACGACAAAGGAATCGTATACAGGTGAGGCTTGAGGAGGGAGGGAGAGGTGGGTGGATGGTGGAGGACATTGAGAGGGTTGGCAGCGGTTGAAGGAGGAGACTGAAGGTATGGAGAGTGGCGAAGGTTGTTGGTGGAGAAGACTGGGGGTGTTGGAGGAAGAGGTGAGGGTATTGGAGTGGAGGCTGAAGGTCTTGGAGCAGAGGCTGAAGGTGTGGGGAGGTGAGGTTGAGGGTGCTCGAAAAGGGGCTAAATGTGTTGAGGAAAGGTTGAGGATATTGGAGGAGAGGGGGAGGAAGGTGTTGGAGCAGAGGCTGAGGGTGTTGGGAGAAGGGGTTTGGGGAGGGCAGCTGAGGATTTGTAGGAGGGGCTAAGAGTGTTTGGGAGGAGGGGTTGAGGGTCTGTAACATTTAATTTGTCCCCCCCCCCCAAAAGTTGTTCCCCCCTTATTGAAAGTTTTGTTCCCACCATAGCCCAGCCCTAGCCCTTTATTTTTCAAGAGGGAACTTTTTTTTCAAGTAAAAAGTTCCAGGGGGAACAATTTTTTTTAAATAAAAAGTTCCAGGGGGAACATATTTTTTAAAGAAAAAGTTCCAGGGGGAACCAAATATGGGGGGACCAAATTTGTCATGACAGGTCTTTGAAGGGAGGAGGGTTTGATTAGACGATCATCGGTGGGATGAGGCACAGTTAATTAGCTACATGGTCACTATTTAGAGTTGTAACTCTAATACGCATACCACATGCATTTTATGTATGCAACACATGTGATTACCATGTGCATACATGCACACACCTCGAGTACACAAGGAAGCTGGAGACGTAAACCATTAGAGTTGTATAATGTACATAGCACCTGTCTACCCGATAAGCTCGTCCCGTACCTGTATTAGTGCATGTGTACGACATTTGTCCTCCTCTTCCCAGGGACCTGAAGCTGGATAACCTGCTGTTGGACCAAGATGGCTACGTTAAGATTGCAGACTTTGGTCTGTGCAAGGAAGGCATGTGGCATGGCACGCGCACCAGTACTTTCTGTGGGACACCAGAATTCCTGGCCCCTGAGGTTCTGACTGACGTCTCGTACACACGAGTAGTGGACTGGTGGGGACTAGGAGTGCTCATTTACGAGATGCTCGTGGGAGAGGTGAGAGATTGGGGGGAAGGAGGGGAGGTGTGAGGAGCGGGGTGAGGAGAGAAGTAGGTGACACGTGTGAGAAGAGGTTAGGGAGGAGTGAGTGAGGGGTCGAGAGAGGGTGGAATGGAGGTGAGCGTTTTAAAGGTTATTGAAGTAAGTTTGTGTTTCCTTTGCTTGGCTGTAGTCTCCATTTCCTGGTGAGGATGAAGAGGAAGTATTTGACTCCATAGTGAACGATGACGTCCGCTACCCTCGATTCCTCTCCTCAGAAGCCATCTCCATCATGAGGAAGGTGATTTACGTCACATGCTAGTCACGTGCATCATGTGATCCTGTTGACTTCTTTTAAACCATTATTATATAGTTGCTGCGACGTAATCCGGAGAAACGTCTGGGCGCTAGTGAGAGAGATGCTAATGATATCAAGAAGCAGCCTTTCTTTAGGGTGAGCATGTTGTGGTTTTAGGCCTTGTCATGTGATCTCAATTCTGTGCCATGTCATGTGATCTCAGTTCTGTGCCCTGTCATGTGATCTCAGTTCTGTGCCCTGTCATGTGATCTCAGTTCTGTGCCCTGTCATGTGATCTCAGTTCTGTGTCACGTGAGATTCCATCTATACGAGTGTTCTCGATGTTTCTGCTGAGTGTGTGTTCATGGCTATTACCATGTGCTGCAGAGTATTGACTGGGAGAGGTTGTCTGAGTGTGTGTTCATGGCTATTACCATGTGCTGCAGAGTATTGACTGGGAGAGGTTGTCTGAGTGTGTGTTCATGGCTATTACCATGTGGTGCAGAGTATTGACTGGGAGAGGTTGTCTGAGTGTGTGTTCATGGCTATTACCATGTGCTGCAGAGTATAGACTGGGAGAGGTTGTCTGAGTGTGTGTTCATGGCTATTACCTTGTGCTGCAGAGTATTGACTGGGAGAGGTTGTCTTGAGTGTGTGTTCATGGCTATTACCATGTGCTGCAGAGTATTGACTGAGAGAGGTTGTGTGAGTGTGTGTTCATGGCTATTACCATGTACTGCAGAGTATTGACTGGGAGAGGTTGTGTGAGTGTGTGTTCATGGCTATTACCATGTGCTGCAGAGTATTGACTGGGAGAGGTTGTCTGAGTGTGTGTTCATGGCTATTACCATGTGCTGCAGAGTATTGACTGGGAGAGGTTGTGTGAGTGTGTGTTCATGGCTATTACCATGTGCTGCAGAGTATTGACTGGGAGAGGTTGTCTGAGTGTGTGTTCATGGCTATTACCATGTGCTGCAGAGTATTGACTGGGAGAGGTTGTCTGAGTGTGTGTTCATGGCTATTACCATGTGCTGCAGAGTATTGACTGGGAGAGGTTGTGTGAGTGTGTGTTCATGGCTATTACCATGTGCTGCAGAGTATTGACTGGGAGAGGTTGTGTGAGTGTGTGTTCATGGCTATTACCATGTGCTGCAGAGTATAGACTGGGAGAGGTTGTGTGAGTGTGTGTTCATGGCTATTACCATGTGCTGCAGAGTATTGACTGGAGAGGTTGTCTGAGTGTGTGTTCATGGCTATTACCATGTGCTGCAGAGTATTGACTGGGAGAGGTTATCTGAGTGTGTGTTCATGGCTATTAGCATGTGCTGCAGAGTATTGACTGGGAGAGGTTGTCTGAGTGTGTGTTCATGGCTATTACCATGTGCTGCAGAGTATTGACTGGGAGAGGTTGTGTGAGTGTGTGTTCATGGCTATTACCATGTGCTGCAGAGTATTGACTGGGAGAGGTTGTCTGAGTGTGTGTTCATGACTATTACCATGTGCTGCAGAGTATTGACTGGGAGAGGTTGTCTGAGTGTGTGTTCATGGCTATTACCATGTGCTGCAGAGTATTGACTGGGAGAGGTTGTCTGAGTGTGTGTTCATGGCTATTACCATGTGCTGCAGAGTATTGACTGGGAGAGGTTGTGTGAGTGTGTGTTCATGGCTATTACCATGTGCTGCAGAGTATTGACTGGGAGAGGTTGTGTGAGTGTGTGTTCATGGCTATTACCATGTGCTGCAGAGTATAGACTGGGAGAGGTTGTGTGAGTGTGTGTTCATGGCTATTACCATGTGCTGCAGAGTATTGACTGGGAGAGGTTGTGTGAGTGTGTGTTCATGGCTATTACCATGTGCTGCAGAGTATTGACTGGGAGAGGTTGTCTGAGTGTGTGTTCATGGCTATTACCATGTGCTGCAGAGTATAGACTGGGAGAGGTTGTGTGAGTGTGTGTTCATGGCTATTACCATTACCATGTGCTGCAGAGTTGACTGGGAGAGGTTGTCTTGAGTGTGTGTTCATGGCTATTACCATGTGCTGCAGAGTATTGACTGGGAGAGGTTGTCTGAGTGTGTGTTCATGGCTATTACCATGTGCTGCAGAGTATAGACTGGGAGCGGTTGTCTGAGTGTGTGTTCATGGCTATTACCATGTGCTGCAGAGTATTGACTGGGAGAGGTTGTCTGAGTGTGTGTTCATGGCTATTACCATGTGCTGCAGAGTATTGACTGGGAGAGGTTGTCTGAGTGTGTGTTCATGGCTATTACCATGTGCTGCAGAGTATTGACTGGGAGAGGTTGTGTGAGTGTGTGTTCATGGCTATTACCATGTGCTGCAGAGTATTGACTGGGAGAGGTTGTCTGAGTGTGTGTTCATGACTATTACCATGTGCTGCAGAGTATTGACTGGGAGAGGTTGTCTGAGTGTGTGTTCATGGCTATTACCATGTGCTGCAGAGTATTGACTGGGAGAGGTTGTGTGAGTGTGTGTTCATGGCTATTACCATGTGCTGCAGAGTATTGACTGGGAGAGGTTGTGTGAGTGTGTGTTCATGGCTATTACCATGTGCTGCAGAGTATAGACTGGGAGAGGTTGTGTGAGTGTGTGTTCATGGCTATTACCATGTGCTGCAGAGTATTGACTGGGAGAGGTTGTCTGAGTGTGTGTTCATGGCTATTACCATGTGCTGCAGAGTATTGACTGGGAGAGGTTGTCTGAGTGTGTGTTCATGGCTATTACCATGTGCTGCAGAGTATTGACTGGGAGAGGTTGTGTGAGTGTGTGTTCATGGCTATTACCATGTGCTGCAGAATATTGGCTGGGAGAGGTGGTCTGAGTGTGTGTTCATGGCTATTACCATGTGCTGCAGAGTATTGACTGGGAGAGGTTGTCTGAGTGTGTGTTCATGGCTATTACCATGTGCTGCAGAGTATTGACTGGGAGAGGTTGTGTGAGTGTGTGTTCATGGCTATTACCATGTGCTGCAGAGTATTGACTGGGAGAGGTTGTGTGAGTGTGTGTTCATGGCTATTACCATGTGCTGCAGAGTATTGACTGGGAGAGGTTGTCTGAGTGTGTGTTCATGGCTATTACCATGTGCTGCAGAGTATTGACTGGGAGAGGTTGTCTTGAGTGTGTGTTCATGGCTATTACCATGTGCTGCAGAGTATTGACTGGGAGAGGTTGTCTTGAGTGTGTGTTCATGGCTATTACCATGTGCTGCAGAGTATTGACTGGGAGAGGTTGTTTGAGTGTGTGTTCATGGCTATTACCATGTGCTGCAGAGTATTGACTGGGAGAGGTTGTGTGAGTGTGTGTTCATGGCTATTACCATGTGCTGCAGAGTATAGACTGGGAGAGGTTGTCTGAGTGTGTGTTCATGGCTATTACCATGTGCTGCAGAGTATTGACTGGGAGAGGTTGTGTGAGTGTGTGTTCATGGCTATTACCATGTGCTGCAGAGTATTGACTGGGAGAGGTTGTGTGAGTGTGTGTTCATGGCTATTACCTTGTGCTGCAGAGTATTGACTGGGAGAGGTTGTACAAGAAAGAAATCCCTCCTCCCTTCAAGCCTGTTCTGGTAAGTGTGTGCCTGTGAAACCTTCGTGTGTGTGTGTGTGGTATAAGTGATGAGTGTGTATTGTGCGTAGTGTAGCCGCGTATCTTGGTGTTGTTGTTGACTGGTGTTACATCTTGTAATAAACTTGATACTCTGAACCCAATATGTCACTTCATTTTCAAACGTCCTTTCCCCTTGTTTAAAGCTTCTGCACTTGTTGTTGTAATGAAACAATGGAAGTGATGATAGAACACATGGTCGGATAGCAAGAAACCTTACTGCAGGTGACCTGTGGAATTTGGCTCTCTCCCAGGGGAATATGTTAAGCATAGATCAATTGGGGTTGCTGTGAAAGAACTCTGACCTGTAGTACAGCATTTGTTTCTTGCCTGTATGTATGTTAGTTTGTTTGTTTCTGTTTGCCGCTGCAGAAAAGTAAGACGGACATTAGCAACTTTGATGAGGAGTTTACAAGAGAGGAGCCGATTCTGACCCCTCCCAAGAATAACAGAGCCCTCCGCCACAAAGATCAGGTAAGGGGAGGGAGCAATACATGCACCTACAAGGCTGGCGATAATAAGTCCTTCCCACACAAAATCCACGTGCCGAAAAAGGAAAATAAATGGCCTAAGTCAGTGAAGGGAGGAGTCACCAGCTGCCCTCGATTGGAGGAAGGTTAGAAGCTCCTCCTCACAGCTGTCCGCGTGACCTTTGGGACTCGAGCGAGTCGGGATATTTTAGTAGATGGTGGTGAAGAAAAGAAGAACAAGGAGACCCCCTCTTCGCTCGGGTGTCATCGTTGCATGAAATGCGGACGTCTTATGGAGGATTGCAGGATAGGACTTACAAGTGGGACAGTGAAATGGAACCGTCAATCTCTGGAAGCAGAGAGGTTGAAGCAGGGTTTCATTTAGAAAATTGTCCAGGGGGGGGCAACTGGAGGAATCTGGATATTAAGGGGGACATGATGGTTAAAGATGTAACTAAGTTTCTAATGAATTTTAATAATACAATTTCCAAGTTGGAGGGGGGGGGGGGGCAGTAAATGAAACCCTGTAAGCGTGGCTTCAATGACATCCCATTCAGTGCCATCTCTGTCTGTCCACACTAGCCATGTGGCCGTGTCAACACAAGGTCTTTAATCACGTTTCTAACCCGGAGTTTGGCTCATCTGGTTAGTGTCAATCTGGATTAAGAGCCAGCTAGCTAGCCCGTGCCATTGGGTGGAGGACAATCTGGATTAGATTGGAGTGGGCTGGGAAATGCCATGTGCTATGGATCCTCTTCGTTACAGCTGCTGTGAAGACAATCCTTCATCCCCACTAAGTTTATCTTCTTGTTATCAGTTGGCTCTCCTGACCCATTGTTGCTGTAAGGACACTCGTGTCTCTCCGGGCTGATCATGCCGTAGACAAGTGGCTGCTGACAAAGACGTACATTCTACACAGTGGTGACTAGCCAACAAGCTTGTGCCTCTCTCAATTCTGCTCAGTTGCCTGAGGCATCTGAGCTGACTGTAGCTGCAGCTGCATACATGCACAGCTCTTTGGTCATCATGACTGCCTTGTTCAACCACCCAACAAAAATTATTTAAAAACCAACAATTTGTGTTGATTTACCTGTTGGAAAAAAAGAGGGAGAAAGAAAACAGACTATTCATTGGGTGTTTTAATTATTATTATTATTATTATTTTCAAGTACGTAGGTTGACAATAGCCTGTGGGGACACGCACAGGATTAACAGCACACTGGGTTGTGGGGATACACACTGGACCAACAGCACACTGGGTTGTGGGGATACATACTGGACCAACAGCACACTGGGTTGTGGGGATACACACTGGACCAACAGCACACTTGGTTGTGGGGATACACACTGGACCAACAGCACACTGGGTTGTGGGGATACACACTGGACCAACACCACACTGGGTTGTGGGGATACACACTGGACCAACAGCACACTGGGTTGTGGGGATACACACTGGACCAACAGCACACTGGGTTGTGGGGATACACACTGGACCAACAGCACACTGGGTTGTGGGGATACACACTGGACCAACAGCACACTGGGTTGTGGGGATACACACTGGACCAACAGCACACTTGGTTGTGGGGATACACACTGGACCAACAGCACACTGGGTTGTGGGGATACACACTGGACCAACAGCACACTGGGTTGTGGGGATACACACTGGACCAACACCACACTGGGTTGTGGGGATACACACTGGACCAACAGCACACTTGGTTGTGGGGATACATACTGGGTTGTGGGGATACACACTGGACCAACAGCACACTTGGTTGTGGGGATTCTTCATTATTATAATATCCTGATTGATGATTGATTATAACAATGTGATCCTGTGTAACAAGTATCTAATAAAAGAAGCTACATAATTGGAATCACGTTAGCAATGCTGGACAAACATACATGATTGGAGATATATTGACAACATTTCTTCTCTTCTTTCACTTCACCTGCAGAAATTGTTTCGAGGCTTTGACTACTCAGCAAAGTGGACTTCTATTTGAACATGCTTGTAGACCAAGTACTAGGATTGCTTCTTTTTTTTTCTTCTTTTTTTCCCCTTTTCTTTTTTTTTAAACACTGCAACATTTTTTCCTGTCTTATGTATAGAAAACTGTTTTCTCTTTGTTATTTTCGTAATGAATTTTTTGTCTGACTCAACATTAACCCAAAACGACCCACCAGCTATGTATGATGTGTATATTTATGTTGACTTTCTGTGACGGACGACCATGGATGTTCAGTGTAACACTGAACCATGTGTATAGTTGTGCTCAAATGTTATTGCTTCTCTTATGTTGTAACATTAAATGTTTTGTCAAACATAAATATGCAGCATTATTGTTTTTATTAATCTAATAATACATTATATATATGTATGTACAGTAGGGCCCACTTAAATTATGTCTGTTAAATAGATACTAGGCCCACTTAAATTATGTCTGTTAAATAGATACTATCATAAAAATATCCCCTTAACTGTCATAAATTTTGTTAATAGAATATCCCTTTATGTTAATAGCTTCTATCATTTTTAAATAGAATACCCTTTTACTTACATCATAAATTGCTAATAGCTTTTATTTAATTTAATATGATTATATATTGTATATTATAATAGCTTTTATTATATATCATACATTTTGTTAATAGAATATACCCTTAATAGAATATCCCATTTACATAAAGGTCCCTTTTAATTTTGTTAATAGAATACTCCTTTTACTACTCAAATTTTGTTAGGATATATATCCCTTTTATTTTATAAATTGTTAATGAAATATCCCTTTTACTATCATAAATTGTTTAATTGAAAATACTTTTATCATAAATTTTGTTAGTAGAGTATTCCTTTTACTATCATATTTGAATATATATCCCTTTTATTATCATAAATTTTGTTAAGAGTATTCCTTTTACTATCATAATTTTTAATAGAGTATCCCTTTCACTATCATAATTTTTAATAGAGTATCCTTTTCACTATCATAAATTTTGTTGATAGAATATCCCTTTTACTACCATAATTTTGTTAGAGTATCCTTTTACTTTATAAATTTAGTTAATAGAATATCACTTTATTATAATAGCTTCTATATACTATCATATTGTTTAATAGAATATCCCTTTTACATCATAAATTGCTAATAGCTTTTACTATCATTAAAAAATTAATAGAATATCCCTTAATTATTTATTATTATATATATATATTACGTGTTTTTTTCTTTTTTCTTGATGAACTATATAATTATTATATTCCTTAAAATCTCCATAATCAACTTCAATTTTATATATACTCGATGTTTTGATACTAGATACTCTAATTCATCAGGAATAATTATCCCTGATGAAGACTAGAGCATATTCCTGATGAAGATTAGCATCTAGTCAAAACATCGAGTGAATAAAAATTGAAGTTGATTATTGAGAAGGTGATTTTAATGTTATTATGTCAACAGTTCATTGATAGTATTTTACTTTCATAATGAACTTGGTACGTTATGTTTGCTCTTTATAATAAACAGGATAGTTTATTGATAGTAAAAGGGATATTCTTCTATTAACAAAATTTATGATAGTAAAAGGGTTACTCTATTAAAAAATATTATGGGATATTCAATTTATGGTATATAGTAAATGCTAGAAAATTTATACACATGTAATCAATTACAAAAGTACAATTATGTTAATTAATTATTGGTAATTCTTTGTATAAATATATTCTTTCATTTTTTCTTGGTGAACTATTATATTCGCTTTACTATTCCCTTTACTATATATTCTCTTTACTATCATAAAATTTAATGGCTTTTACTGCCATAAATTGAATATGCCTTTTGCTATCATAAGTGTTATTAGAATACTCCCTTTACTATCATCAATTTTGAAGTCGAAAATCACCTTCTATATGCATGCAACATTAAAAATGTACTTGTTGCTGTCATACATATTCCTGCTTATACATATTCCTGCTTAATATCATGGAAAAATTGTGGTAGTGCCAAGCACAATTAAAAGTCATATTTTCAGTTATGTAGGGTTGTCTGCTGGCTAAACCACACAACTACTGTACATAAAATCTAGCAGCTGCAGTAGACATCCAAACACTTTTCTGTGTGTTAGGTGGGGGCAGATTTATCCATTTTTGTGTCCCCATTGCAAGAAGGTGGTGCTAGCACATATACAATCCCTTTGTAAAATCTGAGGTGACTGCCATTTTTTTTAAGATGGTCGTCAATTATGATATTCCATTGAAAGATATTGGTGTTCCCTTTGATGTTTCTAACCATGCGCAAACTGGTTTCACAAATATTGATCTCAGCAGCTTTGACTATAACTAAACCTGATTGTCCCTATCAATCCAGGCATGTACAACTGATAGTGCTGTGTACAGGTGAGGCCAAAGCGATGATATTGTAGTTCTTGGCAATAGGTGGAAGAGTAGCTACTCCAACATATTAGCCAAACTTCAGCTTGTCCCAATCTGCAGGACTGAGTTTCAGGCTGGCACACTGTTGACTAACTCCATGCCTGGCATGCTGTTGACTGAATGGCTGGCACACTGTTGACTGATTCCATGCCTGGCATGCTGTTGACTGAATGGCTGGCACACTGTTGACTGATTCCATGCCTGGCACACTGTTGACTGAATGGCTGGCACACTGTTGACTGATTCCATGCCTGGCACACTGTTGACTGAATGGCTGGCACACTGTTGACTGATTCCATGCCTGGCACACTGTTGACTGAATGGCTGGCACACTGTTGACTGATTCCATGCCTGGCACACTGTTGACTGAATGGCTGGCACACTGTTGACTGATTCCATGCCTGGCACACTGTTGACTGAATGGCTAGCACACGGTTGACTGAATGGCTGGCATACTATTGACTGACTCCATGCCTGGCATACCGTTCTGACTCCATGGCTGGCACACTGTTGGCTGACTCCATATGCATCCTGCCTGGTAGGCAGCATGCTTAGGATAGGAGGGAAACTCGGTAAGTTGGGGATGGATTCGTATGACTTGTGCTTGCAAGCAAAGACTTCAAGCTATGTATTGTTCACATAATGTAGCAGGCTGGACCTGTCACACATTGTGACTGCAAATTTCTCAAGGATTTCAAGGTCATCATCTCCCACTGTTGGTGGGTCCTTAAGTTGTTTAAAGACACTTGATACCTCATTGCACACATTCCATCTTTGCCATGCAGACTTCTTTCCTTCACCACAAAATGTAGGCATGACATCACAACCACTGAAGGAGAGGATTCCACACTTGCCTTCTCAGGACCAATTATGGTATTGGAATCCATCTCAGATGAGTTCCTTGACTAAGGGCAATCCACAATTTCTCAAGCCAAGTTCTAAGGATGGCAGAATAGATATTGCTGTAAATACAACATCTGTCCATTTGTCTTGATCATGAGGAGTTGTTGCCATTACTGTACGTCTGACATGCACCAATATACAGCTACATGGAGCCACACGGTCTAAGCTGGCCGCTGAGTGCAAGTTCTTCTGATGATCATGTTTGCTGTGTGCATTTCAGCAATTCTGTCTGTAAGCAAATGGAAAGCATTCTGACTTGTTGTTGCATCATGTGGAAGCATTCTGTCTTGTTGTTGCCATCATGTGGAAGTATTCTGTCTTATTGTTGCCATCATGTGGAAGCATTCTGTCTTGTTGTTGCCATCATGTGGAAGCATTCTGTCTTGTTGTTGCATCATGTGGAAGCATTCTGTCTTGTTGTTGCCATCATGTGGAAGCTCTTGTTGTTGCCATCATGTGGAAGCATTCTGTCTTGTTGTTGCCATCATGTGGAAGCATTTTGTCTTGTTGTTGCCATCATGTGGGAAGCATTCTGTCTTGTTGTTGCATCATGTGGAAGCATTCTGTCTTGTTGTTGCATCATGTGGAAGCATTCTGTCTTGTTGTTGCCATCATGTGGAAGCATTCTGTCTTGTTGTTGCCATCATGTGGAAGCATTCTGTCTTGTTGTTGCCATCATGTGGAAGCATTCTGTCTTGTTGTTGCCATCATGTGGAAGCATTCTGTCTTGTTGTTGCCATCATGTGGAAGCATTCTGTCTTGTTGTTGCCATCATGTGGAAGCATTCTGTCTTGTTGTTGCATCATGTGGAAGCATTCTGTCTTGTTGTTGCATCATGTGGAAGTATTCTGTCTTGTTGTTGCCATCATGTGGAAGTATTCTGTCTTATTGTTGCCATCATGTGGAAGCATTCTGTCTTGTTGTTGCCATCATGTGGAAGCATTCTGTCTTGTTGTTGCCATCATGTGGAAGCATTCTGTCTTGTTGTTGCCATCATGTGGAAGCATTCTGTCTTGTTGTTGCATCATGTGGAAGCATTCTGTCTTGTTGTTGCATCATGTGGAAGTATTCTGTCTTATTGTTGCCATCATGTGGAAGCATTCTGTCTTGTTGTTGCCATCATGTGGAAGCATTCTGTCTTGTTGTTGCCATCATGTGGAAGCATTCTGTCTTGTTGTTGCCATCATGTGGAAGCATTCTGTCTTGTTGCCATCATGTGGAAGCATTCTGTCTTGTTGTTGCCATCATGTGGAAGCATTCTGTCTTGTTGTTGCCATTATGTGGAAGCATTCTGTCTTGTTGTTGCCATCATGTGGAAGCATTCTGTCTTGTTGTTGCCATCATGTGGAAGCATTCTGTCTTGTTGTTGCCATCATGTGGAAGCATTCTGTCTTGTTGTTTGTGTCATGTTAGTTCCTGTCACGTACTTTCTGACTCCCTTTCCTCGTTTGAAGCTGGCAAGGTTGGATGGCAGATTTCCATCAAAGACAACGTCTGTTCTCTTGTACTTGGGAGGATATTTCTCTGGCATAGTCATCAATGTGTGTGGGAGCAGAGAGTTTACCAATGTTGAGCCATCAATGATAATGGCATCTGCTTCTGTGTCTGGTGTCGTCCCTTGGGATTAGAGAAGTTCAACAAGACGAGGTTTCTGACAGGTTGTATATAGCCTCCAATGCTGAGCCATCAATGATGATGGCATCTGCTTCTGTGTCTGGTGTCGTCACTTGGGATTAGATAATAATAATAATAATGATGATGATACTACTACAACTAATACTACTACTAATAATAATATGATAATTATGATATTAAAACTTCTTTTAAAATTACGATATGAACATTGACAAATTGCATGTACTGTGAGAGGTATAGTGTGTGCTATCATGTTCAGACTTAATACTTTGTTTTGGTGCAGCTGTAAATAAAATATAAGTAAGGTTCACACAGAAGAAAGATGACAGTTATATAGAACACGAGTATATAACACAAATGACATGTGCAAATGTCTGGATCAAAGTTCCTTTTGAAGTCCCAGAGGAATTGAGATAAGATGGTGGCCAGAGAATTATGCAGATTAATTTCTGGAAATGTGTTCCATAAACAAACTATTATTCTGTTGTAGTATTATAATATAGTGCTTACTGATGGTTGACCTCTTATATTGGATGGTAAAGTTCACCCCCAGCTGCAGATCTGGTGTGGTTTAATGCAAATGAGATGTATTCCAGTATGTTGAAGTGTCTGCTGAGTCCTTTAAACACTTCACAAGGAAAGAGACATCATGTAACTCAAGTGACATGGAGGTAGATAAAAATTCCAGGGATATTTATTTTGGAGTTCAATGAGTGTGATCTTGGAGAAAAAACTTTGAGGCACGATGATGCACCTTCTCCAGACTTTTTTATGTCTGAAAATATATGGATGCCAAAGTTGTGAACAGTAAGAGAGATAAGATCTTACGACTGTGAGATATAGTTTTTTTCTCCAAGATTATCGATAAAATGTCCTGTCTAGAATGAGTGATAGGCTTGCAGACAGATTTTGTCGATGTCTGGACCTTGACAGAGACTTGGTTACTGTGATACCCAGGTCTTTGTAGGAAGAGGAGCAGTTTATGATGTAATCTTTACTTCATATGTTGTTGTAGACTCACTATTCACACATTTGAAGGCATTCAGTCTGATCTCATAATGGGTTACTGAGTCTGGGTCGTCTTGGCAGGAGCTTTTTAAAGATTGAGGATATTGGTTTGCTATCATCTGCAAATACATATAGGCTGATGAATAGGAGATGGATGTTGCTATAATTATCATTTACGTATATTAGGAATAGTGGAAGCCCTAGGGAACTGCCTTGAGGTACCCTGGAAAGTACTTTTAGGGGTGAAGAGTGGTTTCTTTATAGCAGACGAAGTGTTGTCAGTCCGAGAGATAAGCTTACAAAAACCAGATTGGGCCCATGAGTCCTAGTCTCCAAAGTTATTAACAGTAGTTCATTGTGGGGGACTAAATTAAAAGCCTTCTTCAGGTCAGGATAAAAAGTGTCAATGGTACTCACCATTTTCAAAGGCATCTATAATCTTGGAGTATATAGCAGGCCAACAGCTGGGTATATAGCACTCAAGGGTTTAAAAGAAAGGTGTGGATGAACACTTCCAGAACTTTTGATATGGCAAAATAAAAAGAATATCTTTAAAGCATATTGAATGTGGATTATCAGGAGCACAGCATGACTGTGCATGAAGAAACCATGTGGTCACACCTGGTCACACCTTGGTCAGACCCCCCTGCTAATAAACAGTCAGTTCCTGATGCTTTTGAGTGACAATGGGAGGCTACACCTGTCAGAAAACTCATCTTGTTGAATTTGTATTTTATTATTATTATTACTATTATTATTATCATCATCATCGTTAAAATTATTATTAGTAGTAGTAGTAGTTAGTAGTAGTAGTAGTATTATTATTATTATTATAATTTTATTTATTATTATTATTATTATTATTATTATTATTATTATTATTATTATTATTATTATTATTATTATTATTATTATTATTATTATTATTATTATTATTACTATATATTAGTTATCATCATTGTTGTTGTTGTTGTTATAATAGGCAATATCAGAGTCCATTCACACCTAATTAAGTTATGCGAATTATAAAAATATATTATAATAATTATAATAAGTTAAAAGTAGTCGGACGCTTCCTGCACCCGGAGATGTTCCCAGCACAGCAGCAGCGTTTCCACGTTGTATTGCCGTTGGAGCAAGTAGAAATGGGCCTTAGCCACCCTAGTCTTCTCCTTAATTTTCCTGCCTAACTCCTTAATAAAGGACATGGCCTCATCTATTTATTATTATTATTATTATTATTATTATTATTATTATTATTATTATTATTATTATTATTATTATTATTATTATTATTATTATTATTATTATTATTATTATTATTATTATTATTATTATTATTATTATTATTATTATTATTATTATTATTATTATTATTATTATTATTATTATTATTATTATTATTATTATTATTATTATTATTATTATTATTATTATTATTATTATTATTATTATTATTATTATTATTATTATTATTATTATTATTATTATTATGTATTATTATTTGTATTATTATTATTATTATTATTATTATTATTATTATTATTGTTGTTATTATTATTGTTATTATTATTATTATATTGTTGTTGTTGTTGTTGTTGTTATTATTATTACTACTACTACTACTACTACTACTACTACTACCACTACTACTACTACTACTACTACTACTACTACTACTATTACTATTATTATTATTATTATTATTATTATTATTATTATTATTATTATTATTATTATTATTATTATTACTATATATATAGCACTAAAGGGACAGACAAACAGTAAACTTAACAAATGAAATCAAACCAACAATGAAACAATACAAACTATCTTGAGCAAAGTCCCAATATGGTGAGCAATCTATGGGCAGTGAATGATCCTGGTAATCTATGAGCAGTAAATGATCCTGGTAATCTATGAGCAGTGAATGATCCTGGTAATCTATGAGCAGTGAATGGTCCTGGTGAGTAATCTATGGGCAGTGAATGATCCTGGTAATCTATGAGCAGTGACTGATCCTGGTAATCTATGAGCAGTGAATGATCCTGGTGAGCAATCTATGGGCAGTGAATGATCCTGGTAATCTATGAGCAGTGAATGATCCTGGTAATCTATGAGCAGTGAATGATCTTGGTTATCTTTGAGCAGTGAATGATCCTGGTGAGCAATCTATGGGCAGTGAATGATCCTGGTGAGTAATCTATAAGCAGTTGGTGAGTAATCTATGAGCAGTGAATGATCCTGGTAATCTATGAGCAGTGAATGGTCCTGGTGAGTAATCTATGAGCAGTGAATGATCCTGGTAATCTATGAGCAGTGAATGATCCTGGTAATCTATGGGCAGTGAATGATCCTGGTAATCTATGGGCAGTGAATGATCCTGGTGAGTAATCTATGAGCCAGTGAATGATCCTGGTAGGCAATCTATGGGCAGTGAATGATCCTGGTGAGCAATCTATGAGCAGTGAATGATCCTGGTGAGTAATCTATGGGCAGTGAATGATCCTGGTGAGCAATCTATGAGCCAGTGAATGATCCTGGTGAGTAATCTATGAGCAATGAATGATCCTGGTGAGTAATCTATGAGCAGTGAATGATCCTGGTGAGTAATCTATGAGCCAGTGAATTATCCGGTAAGCAATCTATGAGCAGTGAATGATCCTGGTGAGCAATCTATGAGCAGTGAATGATCCTGGTGAGCAATCTATGGGCAGTGAATGATCCTGGTGAGCAATCTATGAGCCAGTGAATGATCCTGGTGAGCAATCTATGAGCAGTGAATGATCCTGGTGAGTAATCTATGAGCAGTGAATGATCCTGGTGAGCAATCTATGAGCCAGTGAATGATCCTGGTGAGTAATCTATGAGCAGTGAATGATCCTGGTAGGCAATCTATGAGCAGTGAATGATCCTGGTGAGCAATCTATGAGCCAGTGAATGATCCTGCATGGTGAGTAATCTATGGGCAGTGAATGATCCTGGTAATCTATGAGCAGTGACTGATCCTGGTAATCTATGAGCAGTGAATGATCCTGGTGAGCAATCTATGGGCAGTGAATGATCCTGGTAATCTATGAGCAGTGAATGATCCTGGTAATCTATGAGCAGTGAATGATCCTGGTAATCTATGAGCAGTGAATGGTCCTGGTGAGTAATCTATGGGCAGTGAATGATCCTGGTAATCTATGAGCAGTGACTGATCCTGGTAATCTATGAGCAGTGAATGATCCTGGTGAGCAATCTATGGGCAGTGAATGATCCTGGTAATCTATGAGCAGTGAATGATCCTGGTAATCTATGAGCAGTGAATGATCTTGGTTATCTTTGAGCAGTGAATGATCCTGGTGAGCAATCTATGGGCAGTGAATGATCCTGGTGAGTAATCTATAAGCAGTTGGTGAGTAATCTATGAGCAGTGAATGATCCTGGTAATCTATGAGCAGTGAATGGTCCTGGTGAGTAATCTATGAGCAGTGAATGATCCTGGTAATCTATGAGCAGTGAATGATCCTGGTAATCTATGGGCAGTGAATGATCCTGGTAATCTATGGGCAGTGAATGATCCTGGTGAGTAATCTATGAGCCAGTGAATGATCCTGGTAGGCAATCTATGGGCAGTGAATGATCCTGGTGAGCAATCTATGAGCAGTGAATGATCCTGGTGAGTAATCTATGGGCAGTGAATGATCCTGGTGAGCAATCTATGAGCCAGTGAATGATCCTGGTGAGTAATCTATGAGCAATGAATGATCCTGGTGAGTAATCTATGAGCAGTGAATGATCCTGGTGAGTAATCTATGAGCCAGTGAATTATCCGGTAAGCAATCTATGAGCAGTGAATGATCCTGGTGAGCAATCTATGAGCAGTGAATGATCCTGGTGAGCAATCTATGGGCAGTGAATGATCCTGGTGAGCAATCTATGAGCCAGTGAATGATCCTGGTGAGCAATCTATGAGCAGTGAATGATCCTGGTGAGTAATCTATGAGCAGTGAATGATCCTGGTGAGCAATCTATGAGCCAGTGAATGATCCTGGTGAGTAATCTATGAGCAGTGAATGATCCTGGTAGGCAATCTATGAGCAGTGAATGATCCTGGTGAGCAATCTATGAGCCAGTGAATGATCCTGCATGGTGAGTAATCTATGGGCAGTGAATGATCCTGGTAATCTATGAGCAGTGACTGATCCTGGTAATCTATGAGCAGTGAATGATCCTGGTGAGCAATCTATGGGCAGTGAATGATCCTGGTAATCTATGAGCAGTGAATGATCCTGGTAATCTATGAGCAGTGAATGATCCTGGTAATCTATGAGCAGTGAATGGTCCTGGTGAGTAATCTATGGGCAGTGAATGATCCTGGTAATCTATGAGCAGTGACTGATCCTGGTAATCTATGAGCAGTGAATGATCCTGGTGAGCAATCTATGGGCAGTGAATGATCCTGGTAATCTATGAGCAGTGAATGATCCTGGTAATCTATGAGCAGTGAATGATCCTGGTGAGCAATCTATGGGCAGTGAATGATCCTGGTAATCTATGAGCAGTGAATGATCCTGGTAATCTATGAGCAGTGAATGGTCCTGGTGAGTAATCTATGAGCAGTGAATGATCCTGGTAATCTATGAGCAGTGAATGATCCTGGTAATCTATGGGCAGTGAATGATCCTGGTGAGCAATCTATGGGCAGTGAATGATCCTGGTGAGCAATCTATGAGCACTGAATGATCCTGGTGAGTAATCTATAAGCATTGGTGAGTAATCTATGAGCAGTGAATGATCCTGGTAATCTATGAGCAGTGAATGGTCCTGGTGAGTAATCTATGAGCAGTGAATGATCCTGGTAATCTATGAGCAGTGAATGATCCTGGTAATCTATGGGCAGTGAATGATCCTGGTGAGTAATCTATGAGCCAGTGAATGATCCTGGTAGGCAATCTATGGGCAGTGAATGATCCTGGTGAGCAATCTATGAGCAGTGAATGATCCTGGTGAGTAATCTATGGGCAGTGAATGAACCTGGTGAGCAATCTATGGGCAGTGAATGATCCTGGTGAGCAATCTATGAGCCAGTGAATGATCCTGGTGAGTAATCTATGAGCAATGAATGATCCTGGTGAGTAATCTATGAGCAGTGAATGATCTGGTGAGTAATCTATGAGCCAGTGAATTATCCGGTAAGCAATCTATGAGCAGTGAATGATCCTGGTGAGCAATCTATGAGCAGTGAATGATCCTGGTGAGTAATCTATGAGCAGTGAATGATCCTGGTGAGCAATCTATGAGCCAGTGAATGATCCTGGTGAGTAATCTATGAGCAGTGAATGATCCTGGTAGGCAATCTATGAGCACTGAATGATCCTGGTGAGTAATCTATGAGCAGTGAATGATCCTGGTGAGCAATCTATGAGCCAGTGAATGATCCTGCATGGTGAGTAATCTATGGGCAGTGAATGATCCTGGTAATCTATGAGCAGTGACTGATCCTGGTAATCTATGAGCAGTGAATGATCCTGGTGAGCAATCTATGAGCAATGAATGATCCTGGTAATCTATGAGCAGTGAATGATCCTGGTAATCTATGGGCAGTGAATGATCCTGGTGAGTAATCTATGAGCCAGTGAATGATCCTGGTAGGCAATCTATGGGCAGTGAATGATCCTGGTGAGCAATCTATGAGCAGTGAATGATCCTGGTGAGTAATCTATGATCCTGGTGAGCAATCTATGAGCCAGTGAATGATCCTGGTGAGTAATCTATGAGCAATGAATGATCCTGGTGAGTAATCTATGGGCAGTGAATGAACCTGGTGAGCAATCTATGAGCCAGTGAATGATCCTGGTGAGTAATCTATGAGCAATGAATGATCCTGGTGAGTAATCTATGAGCAGTGAATGATCCTGGTGAGTAATCTATGAGCCAGTGAATTATCCGGTAAGCAATCTATGAGCAGTGAATGATCCTGGTGAGCAATCTATGAGCAGTGAATGATCCTGGTGAGTAATCTATGGGCAGTGAATGATCCTGGTGAGTAATCTATGGGCAGTGAATGATCCTGGTGAGCAATCTATGAGCCAGTGAATGTCCTGGTGAGTAATCTATGAGCAGTGAATGATCCTGGTAGGCAATCTATGAGCACTGAATGTTCCTGGTGAGTAATCTATGAGCAGTGAATGATCCTGGTGAGCAATCTATGAGCCAGTGAATGATCCTGCATGGTGAGTAATCTATGGGCAGTGAATGATCCTGGTGAGCAATCTATGAGCAGTGAATGATCCTGGTAGGCAATCTATGAGCAGTGAATAATTCTGATGAGCAATCTATAGTATGCATGCCATCTATAGAAAGGCATGCATTCTATGGATCCATGTATATACATAGTGCATTCTATAAAACGCCTCAATCTACAGAAAGCATTGAACATATTGTATGACCTAGTTCTTCTGATGTTCAGCAGCAAAGGTTAACATTACCTTGATATCTCCCATCAGCTGAAGGGTACAGCCTTGATCATCCTGTTTAAGTGTTTGCAAGCATAAACGTGAATATGTACAGTGTTTGTGTGTCATGTGAGACTGTCACTACTTCTGCAGTGAAATGTTGTGTGTCATGTGAGACTGTCACTACTTCTGCAGTGAAATGTTCTCCATCCTAACTTCCCTGTTTCCCTTTTCTGCTGGCATTCTTTTGTCCCTCTGCATACTCCAGTCTTCCAGAAAGGGTGAGCAGTCCACACCAATCCTCAGTGCTGTCTATTGGGGGGGAGGCTATGAATCACATCCGTGGGGCACAGGGTACCAAGCTAGCACTGTGCTTTCACTGTCTCGATTTCTCTCGATTTCTTATGCCTTGCTGGTGTTTGCTTATGATATAATATTGCCCGTGGGCGATTTGTTGGTAATCTTGTTTGTGTACAATAGCTGTACACCGTCATGCCTCTCATACAGCATCTTGTCTTCATCTGGACATCACTTGTCTCCATCTAGAAGAGCATGCCATGTCATCCTCACCTCCCTGGCCCTTCAACCAAAAGGCTCCTTCGGCTTGTGCATTCATCCAGGGATTGCTTTGACCATATTGAGCTCATGTTGATCCTCATAGGGAAGCCATTCCTGTTTGGTGAAGGAGGTTCTTCCTGAGGGCTATTGCCACTTGTTTGCTCTTTCATGGGGCTGTGATGATGTCACATCTACCTGATCATGTCTGGAGTTTATCTCCAGGCCTTCTACACTGGCAAATTCACCTGTTTGACATAATGGATTCCTCCATATCTGAGATATCTGTCAGTTTTTATGAACTACCAGCCATATGCTTACTCATTACGGAGAGAAGATGCTCGAGTTGAATAAGAAGCAAAGAGATTTGTGCACATCAACAATCCATAAAGCTGACTTCACAACCAATTGAAAGCACTCGTGTTGGCTCTAGACACTTTTTAGCTGGTAAATAGTTATCTAATTGAGAATAATGTGTTCTGTTTACTTACTATATAGGTAGGCCAACTCCATTGTATGATAATAATACAAATCCCGACTGGCATCTTCAATTCATCTTGGTGGGAACCTGTTCTAGCAGATACCAGCGTAGTTGAGATGTGACGGGGGGGGGGGGGGGGGGGGAGGGGACAACGATGATCATTTCATGCATCTCTCATTTTTGACATTCATTAACAACAAATTCCTGACCGTATGTCTCTATCAGATTACTTACAGCAGCGAAATCACAGAAATTCACTATGACAATGTCAACTACTATAATTATACAAGCCATTCTGCAATGATCTCGTCACTTTGCAGTCAGACATTCGGCTCCTCTCAGAGTGTGGATAAAGTCTAGTCAACTTGAGACTGGACAAGTTCCTTGTGATCTCCAGAAAGACAAGACTCACCTACTCCTTTGCTGTAGATTGATGTGACTCCCATTACACAGGGTGACACTTTCCGGTACTTCAATGTAGTCATCTTGGGAAACCTCAGCTGGCCTGCCCACACCAACCAAGTGTGTTGCTAGTCAAAGAAGTGACTATTTCAGCCGGGAGAAATGTCTCTCATATCTGTACAGAGCACTTGTTCTTGGGGGATCTGGTCCCCATAATCTAGGACCAGCTTGCCCTGGGGGGGGGGGGGGGGGGGGGGGGGGGGAGGGGGAGGCCCAGATGCCCCTGTAATCTCACAAGGACAAGTACATTGATCAACTAGATTCTTTGCTGCCAGGCAAACAACCAAACACTTGTCAGGTGACTAAGCCACTCTGAAGCAAGACCTGGGCTGGACTTCTCTCTCACAGGGCCTACCAGAAACTAGTCTGTGTCATCACAATCCTTTTCCATTTTCTCACTTCACCCCTCAGCCTCCATATGTCAATGTTAATTGTCCACGTATTCAGGCTCATACCAAAACTGTTTGCTTACTTTTTAGAGTCCTTCCTCTGTGGAATTCAATTCCAATACCATCATTTTCCTTCACTCGGACTTAAACTTTAAGACGTTATCCTCCAACATGGCGTCCAGGGAGTCGAGCGACACTAGAGACGTCACGAGCTTGCCCTAAACCTAGGACGGCGGTCATGAATATTGCCCGATTATTTCTCTAACGCATTTGTTGTCAAACACACAGGTCATTCATTATATGCGGGATAGTGATAGCTACGATTGACGAGCAGTAAAGCATTAATTCGGAATTATTCTATTTGGAGCACACAGCGGAGAGGGGGTTTCCATTTTTTTATGAAGATGATTAGCAGCTTTAAATGAGATAGGAAAATTGTATCAGCAGAGGCTAGAACAGCTTCTACTCAAACTATTCAGCAAGCGGGTTAGATAAATCTCGACACCACTCTACAGTACCAGGAAAGCATGTCCCTAGAAGAACAGAAGCTCGACAGTAGAAATGAGAGAGATGCAGGTGAAATATATTATATTATTGCATTGTTGTTGACATTATTTAGTGATGTGCTACCATTACAGGTGATTATGAGGAGGAGGAAGATGAGGAGATATCTCCTGATTTGTGGCAGGAGGCCTGTTGGATTGTCATAAGGTTAGTGCTAGTAATATACGTTGTCGATCCTTACCAAATAATGGTGGTGGACTCATCAAAATTCCACCTTGCTAGTTCATATTTCGATGAAAAAGGACTGGTTCGGCAGCAGTTGGACTCCTTCGATGAATTTATCCAGATGTCTGTGCAGAGAATTGTCGAGGACTCTCCTGCTGTGGAATTGCATGCAGAATCTCAGTATGATGATAGTGAAGCAATGGTGAGAGCAACTGTGGTCTTGGTGGTCCATGCACAGTGATGAATGCAGCTAGTAATGCCTCACTCACCCTTCATGTGTAGGAGGCTCTGTGGTCCATGCACAGCTATGAATGTGTACATGCAGGAGCAGGTACTGCAGCTAGTAATGCCTCGCTCACCCTTCATGTGTAGGAGGCTCTGTGGTCCATGCACAGCTATGAATGTGTACATGCAGGAGCAGGTACTGCAGCTAGTAATGCCCCACCTTCATGTATAGGAGGCTCTGATCAATTAGTATTCATCTGTGGTCTTGCTCTGACTAGACCACTAGCAGCTGCCACAGAGATGGCAGTAACAATAGCCTTCACATGCAACTCATGAGGGCTATGTTGAAAGAGTGTGGGTAGTGTGGCTAGCCCAAGGTCTTGTAGTTCTTCTAAGCTTGTTTGTTCCTGCCCTAGTAAGACATCAAGCAACAAAGCTAGATATAGCCAGATACAGCAAAAGCAAAGGAAACTCCATGAGCAAATATCTAGCTTTTGTTCCAACAAATAGCTTTTGTTTTACTAAATTGTATATTAGATAACATCCCTAGATAACTAATTTAATTAATTAATAAGGCTTTAAATATAATTATAAGCTTCGTTAATTAGCCACATTGAAGGTCAACTAGCATATTATTTATTACTTTTCAGACTTTCCTTCTGGGCACCTTGTAATGGAGATCATGCATGTCACCACAGAACTAGCCACTTTGGGACACAGGTGAATAGCATTTTACAATTGATTTTTTATTTACACCCCTAGAATCAAAGAGAAAGACTGCTCTTTGGCTGTGTATTTGTACGTCTAATGATGGCCCATCTTGGCCATATGGAGGTGTTGTTCGATGGCACAAGACATGCACACACACACACATATGCGTACGCACACACGTGCACATACTGACAAATAAAATTAATATGTATATATGGGAATAGTTAGACATCAGACATTCTCCAAACATCTCGTGTATTTCTCTGAACAAAAAACCAATTTGCTCCATCAAAATGTCCGAGCAACAGTAACGAGTGCTCTAGAATATGTGCATGCGCACAACCACAGCCTCAGACGTCTAATGAGGAGGCAGAGAAGTTGTCACTTGACTACTGGGTACAGGAAGACCGACTCAATCTGTTACCTGCACTGTTAATTATCAAGGTTTATTGTGTTAGCACTTGTTACTTGATGATTTGAGTTACATGTAAGTTGTAATTATTGATGGCAGATCAAAGTCTGAGAAGGGCAGAAGAAAATTGAGACTAACAGATTTTGGTTGTAATTTTCCTGCACTATATTATATACATATAATATATATATAGTAGTAATAACACAGCATTGAGCACTATTTGTAGCCTTCATCAGCAAACTACCTTCTAAGTATATATATATATATATATATATATATATATATATATATATATATATATATATATATATATTATGTACATGTATATATATATATGTATATATATATATGTATATATATATACATATATAATTATATATATATATATATGTATGTATATACATATATAATTATATATATATATACAGACATATATATCTCTCTCTATATATATAGAGAGAGAGAGAGATGTTGGATTGACTTGAAAGGAAGCAAGACCTTGCCACTATATACCACAAATATTTATGGGACCCTTTACCTATTAAAGTTATGAACACCAAATAAAAAAGGTCTTCATTAGGTAAAGGGTCTTATAAATGTCTGGTCTACAAAGTCCATTCTTCCATTTTTATTTAAATTAAGGAGCCAATTTAAAAGGAGGTCTGTGTGTGTGTGCACACGTGTGGTTTTGAAGCTAACTCTGCAGGATGGTGTATTGTGCACTGCGATGGGCATCGGCTTCATTGCAATAGCAGAGCTCCTAAGTTTGACTACTGTAAAGCATGCGTGAGAATTGATTCTAAATGATGCACAGCCATGTTGTCCGCATGGTCACTTGCAATGCAGTAAGTGAAAATAGCTCCAGGCAAGGATTCTCTGGTTGCTACAACACACAGCCAGTGCCTCTACTTGAGCTGTTGTCATGCAGCCAGTGAAGATAGCTCCAGGCAAGGATTCTCTGGTTGGCCAGTGCCTCAGCATGCAGCCAGTGAAGATAGCTCCAGGCAAGGATTCTCTGGTTGGCCAGTGCTCTACTTGAGCTGTTGTCATGCAGCCAGTGAAGATAGCTCCAGGCAAGGATTCTCTGGTTGCTACAACACACAGCCAGTGCCTCTACTTGAGCTGTTGTCATGCAGCCAGTGAAGATAGGTCCAGGAAAGGATTCTCTGGTTGGCCAGTGCCTACTTGAGCTGTTGTTGATCTTCAGGTTCCCTGAAATTCAGCATTGCAGTCTGCAAATAGATTGCCATCCTCTCCTTCTTGCAGCTTTGTGCGTTTGATTTCAACCAAGTCTTTATGCTTGGACACTCACTTGCTACGCACACCACACATCCTGGGCCTAATCTTGGAGGCTGAAAACACCAAATAATATTACACTTCGGGTGGGGGGGGGGGGGGAGGGGGGGGGGGTGAAATAAATTCCGAGCTGTATTAGGAATGTGCAGTCTGGGTGTGGCCGTGCCCGGACATCAGAATATGTGAGTCTGACACCGAATGTGCGAGACTTGACAGATGTTTGCGTTGGATGCAGTTGCACTCTTCAGCTACTCAATATTACATTCACACAAGTTTATGGTTATGATGATTCTTACCAATTTGTGGGTGTTTTGTTGAATTTAAAGTGATGCATTGGACAGGTTTGGAGTCTTGTGGTAGTAATACTACAATGAATGGACTATTGTACACGTGTGTGGTGGTGGATAGATGATGGATGGAGCTATTAGATACAAGATCTTGAAGATGAATTTCACGGTTATTAGCAGTTCTTTGAGCACTTGAGGAACACTCGGAGTGCGTTTGGATCAAAATTGGCCTGCATCCCTCTGTTTAGAATATGTGCTAAGAACCTGCCAAAGTGAGTGAGTTTTGGCTGACATAGAAGCTTTGGTTGTGTGTTTTTTGTCCGTGTTTTAATGGGGGGTGGGGGGGGGGGTTAATTCAATACAGGAAGACTCCACTCCCCAATATTGAAGGGGGGCACTACAATTCACAAATAGCCATGGACTGGGAGGGGGGGCACTACCTCATGGACTGGACATTAGTCTTTCTCTGTCAGTCTAATTGTGCATGTCTAAAAACCCTCCACTATTTCTTCCTATCGCAGCCCAAGTACTCCATGAAGTTTGAACAGATCTACTTGTCCAAGCCTACGCACTGGGAAAAGGACGGGTCTCCGGTACCCCTCATGCCCAACGAGGCCCGTCTCCGCAACCTGACGTACTCTGCCCCCCTCTATGTCGACATCACCAAGACCGTGCAGCGAGGAGACGAAGACCCAGTGGAACACCAGCATTCGAAAACTTTCATTGGCAAGATTCCCATCATGCTACGCTCGACTTACTGCCTTCTTAATGCGCTCACGGACCGAGACCTCACAGAGCTGAACGAATGCCCCCTGGATCCAGGGGGCTATTTTGTTATCAACGGGTCAGAGAAGGTCCTCATAGCACAGGAGAAAATGGCCACGAATACCGTGTATGTGTTCCAGAAGAAGGAGTCTAAGTATGCCTACACAGGTGGGCTGATCTTAGGTTGCAGATGCACAGTTCATCGCACAGTGGTCATGTGACTAGCACATGATCTTGGTGGGGTGTTCCCCCCCCCCCCTCTTCTCTCCTGTTTTCTTCTCTCTCCCTGTCCAGGAAGATCTCCTTCCTCTTCTCTCTCTCTGTCCTCTCTCTAATGGAGATGTAGAGGGATATATATATCTTGATTTCAAAGCCAATCGTTCAAGTTGATGGCAAAAAATCAAGTATTTTACAAAAGACTGAAAGCAAACGAGGAATAGTTGTGTGTGTGGGTGTGTGTGTCAATGGTTTCTTCCTTTCTCCCCCTCTCTTTCCCTCTCCCCCACTCCCTCTGTTTCCACTCCCTCCCCCTCGCTCCCTTCCTCTCTCTTTCCCTCTGTCCACCCGACCCTCTTCTTTCCCTCCCACTCTGTTTCAACTCTCTCCCTTTCCCTCCTCTTCCTCCTCTCTTCCCACTCCCTCTCCCCTCGTCTCCTCCCTCTCCCCTGGTCTCCTCCCTCTCCCCTCCCTCTCCCCTCGTCTCCTCCCTCTCCCCTGGTCTCCTCCCTGTCTCCTGGTCTCCTCCCTCTCCCCTCGTCTCCTCCCTCTCCCCTCATCTCCTCCCTCTCCCCTCGTCTCCTCCCTCTCCCCTGGTCTCCTCCCTCTCCCCTCGTCTCCTCTCTCTCCTCCCACTCTCTCCTCCTCTCTTTCCCTCTCCCACTCCCTCCCCCTTCCTCCTTCTACCCTCATAAAAGGACCAGGTCCAAATAAACCTGTTATTGTGTGAATATGTAGCAAAAACTAATGATTATCATTACAGTTGGTTGCTAAGAGACTGTATCCACTTTTCTCCTCAGCTGAAATTCGTTCCTATATTGAGAATTCTTCTCGCCCAGTAAGTTCATTGTGGGTGAGCCAGCTGGCCAGTGGGGGTGGAGCAGGAAAGAGGAAGAGTGTGATTGGTCGACGCATCGTAGCCACGCTACCATACATACGGCAAGAGGTTCCCATCATGATTGTCTTCCGGGCCCTGGGGTTTGTGTCTGATAGAGATATCTTGGAGCACATAATCTATGACTTCAGTGACATGGAGATGATGGAAGCTGTAAGGGGCTGGCTCTAATGGTGTTCCTTCTTTTTCTCTTCTCGTTTTCCTCTCTTCTTCCCTCCCTTCATATTTCATTGATTCTCTCTCCTCTGTTCATCCCATTGATACGCCATCCTCCACTCTGTCCTGTGTCCTCCACTCTGTCCTGTGTCCTCCACTCTGTCCTGTGTCCTCCACTCTGTCCTGTGTCCTCCACTCTGTCCTGTGTCCTCCACTCTGTCCTGTGTCCTCCACTCTGTCCTGTGTCCTCCACTCTGTCCTGTGTCCTCCACTCTGTCCTGTGTCCTCCACTCTGTCCTGTGTCCTCCACTCTGTCCTGTGTCCTCCACTCTGTCCTGTGTCCTCCACTCTGTCCTGTGTCCTCCACTCTGTCCTGTGTCCTCCACTCTGTCCTGTGTCCTCCACTCTGTCCTGTGTCCTCCACTCTGTCCTGTGTCCTCCACTCTGTCCTGTGTCCTCCACTCTGTCCTGTGTCCTCCACTCTGTCCTGTGTCCTCCATTCTGTCCTGTGTCCTCCACTCTGTCCTGTGTCCTCCACTCTGTCCTGTGTCCTCCACTCTGTCCTGTGTCCTCCACTCTGTCCTGTGTCCTCCACTCTGTCCTGTGTCCTCCACTCTGTCCTGTGTCCTCCACTCTGTCCTGTGTCCTCCACTCCGTCCTGTGTCCTCCACTCCGTCCTGTGTCCTCCACTCTGTCCTGTGTCCTCCACTCTGTCCTGTGTCCTCCACTCTGTCCTGTGTCCTCCACTCTGTCCTGTGTCCTCCACTCTGTCCTGTGTCCTCCACTCTGTCCTGTGTCCTCCACTCTGTCCTGTGTCCTCCACTCTGTCCTGTGTCCTCCACTCCGTCCTATGTCCTCCACTCTGTCCTGTGTCCTCTACTATGTCCTGTGTCCTCCACTCTGTCCTGTGTCCTCCACTCTGTCCTGTGTCCTTCACTCTGTCCTGTGTCCTTCACTCTGTCCTGTGTCCTCCACTCTGTCCTGTGTCCTCCACTCTGTCCTGTGTCCTCCACTCTGTCCTGTGTCCTCCACTCTGTCCTGTGTCCTCCACTATGTCCTGTGTCCTCCACTCTGTCCTGTGTCCTCCACTCTGTCCTGTGTCCTCCACTCTGTCCTGTGTCCTCCACTCCTTCCTGTGTCCTCCACTCTGTCCTGTGTCCTCTACTATGTCCTGTGTCCTCCACTCTGTCCTGTGTCCTCCACTCTGTCCTGTGTCCTCCACTCTGTCCTGTGTCCTCTACTATGTCCTGTGTCCTCCACTCTGTCCTGTGTCCTCCACTCTGTCCTGTGTCCTCCACTCTGTCCTGTGTCCTCCACTCTGTCCTGTGTCCTCCACTCTGTCCTGTGTCCTCCACTCTGTCCTGTGTCCTCCACTCTGTCCTGTGTCCTCCACTCTGTCCTGTGTCCTCCACTCTGTCCTGTGTCCTCCACTCTGTCCTGTGTCCTCCACTCTGTCCTGTGTCCTCCACTCTGTCCTGTGTCCTCCACTCTGTCCTGTGTCCTCCACTCCGTCCTGTGTCCTCCACTCTGTCCTGTGTCCTCCACTCTGTCCTGTGTCCTCCACTCTGTCCTGTGTCCTCCACTCTGTCCTGTGTCCTCCACTCTGTCCTGTGTCCTCCACTCTGTCCTGTGTCCTCCACTCTGTCCTGTGTCCTCCACTCTGTCCTGTGTCCTCCACTCTGTCCTGTGTCCTCCACTCTGTCCTGTGTCCTCCACTCTGTCCTGTGTCCTCCACTCCGTCCTATGTCCTCCACTCTGTCCTGTGTCCTCTACTATGTCCTGTGTCCTCCACTCTGTCCTGT
Organism: Cladorhizidae sp. MBARI D1340-BT2; assembly: GCA_028752905.1. Lineage (NCBI taxonomy): Eukaryota > Metazoa > Porifera > Demospongiae > Poecilosclerida > Cladorhizidae > Cladorhizidae sp. MBARI D1340-BT2. Next base: position 53,102,214 of record JAQNBH010000016.1, on the reverse strand, counting down.
GTCCTCCACTCTGTCCTGTGTCCTTCACTCTGTCCTGTGTCCTTCACTCTGTCCTGTGTCCTCCACTCTGTCCTGTGTCCTCCACTCTGTCCTGTGTCCTCCACTCTGTCCTGTGTCCTCCACTCTGTCCTGTGTCCTCTACTATGTCCTGTGTCCTCCACTCTGTCCTGTGTCCTCCACTCTGTCCTGTGTCCTCCACTCTGTCCTGTGTCCTCCACTCTGTCCTGTGTCCTCCACTCCTTCCTGTGTCCTCCACTCTGTCCTGTGTCCTCTACTATGTCCTGTGTCCTCCACTCTGTCCTGTGTCCTCCACTCTGTCCTGTGTCCTCCACTCTGTCCTGTGTCCTCTACTATGTCCTGTGTCCTCCACTCTGTCCTGTGTCCTCCACTCTGTCCTGTGTCCTCCACTCTGTCCTGTGTCCTCCACTCTGTCCTGTGTCCTCCACTCTGTCCTGTGTCCTCCACTCTGTCCTGTGTCCTCCACTCTGTCCTGTGTCCTCCACTCTGTCCTGTGTCCTCCACTCTGTCCTGTGTCCTCCACTCTGTCCTGTGTCCTCCACTCTGTCCTGTGTCCTCCACTCTGTCCTGTGTCCTCCACTCTGTCCTGTGTCCTCCACTCCGTCCTGTGTCCTCCACTCTGTCCTGTGTCCTCCACTCTGTCCTGTGTCCTCCACTCTGTCCTGTGTCCTCCACTCTGTCCTGTGTCCTCCACTCTGTCCTGTGTCCTCCACTCTGTCCTGTGTCCTCCACTCTGTCCTGTGTCCTCCACTCTCTGCTATTCTCTATTCCATTCTGCTATCCTCCCTTCTATTCTGCATTCTCCTCTCCCCCCTCCTCCCTGACTTCCTCCTCCCATCTCCTCTCCCCCCTGGCTTCCTCCTCCCATCTCCTCTCCCCCCTGACTTCCTCCTCCCATCTCCTCTCCCCCCATCTGCTCTCCCCCCTGACTTCCTCCTCCCATCTCCTCTCCCCCCATCTGCTCTCCCCCCTGACTTCCTCCTCCCATCTCCTCTCCCCCCTGACTTCCTCCTCCCATCTCCTCTCCCCCCTGACTTCCTCCTCCCATCTCCTCTCCCCCCCTGGCTTCCTCCTCCCATCTCCTCTCCCCCCTGACTTCCTCCTCCCATCTCCTCTCCCCCCTGACTTCCTCCTCCCATCTCCTCTCCCCCCTGGCTTCCTCCTCCCATCTCCTCTCCCTCCTGGCTTCCTCCTCCCATCTCCTCTCCCCCCTGGCTTCCTCCTCCCATTTCCTCTCCCCCCTGGCTTCCTCCTCCCATCTCCTCTCCCCCCTGGCATCCTCCTCCCATCTCCTCTCCCCCCTGGCTTCATCCTCCCATCTCCTCTCCCCCCTGGCTTCCTCCTCCCATCTCCTCTCCCCCCTGGCTTCCTCCTCCCATCTCCTCTCCCCCCTGGCTTCCTCCTCCCATCTCCTCTCCCCCCTGGCTTCCTCCTCCCATCTCCTCTCCCCCCTGGCTTCCTCCTCCCATCTCCTCTCCCCACTGACTTCCTCCTCCCATCTCCTCCTCCCCCCTGGCTTCCTCCTCCCATCTCCTCTCCCCCCTGGCTTCCTCCTCCCATCTCTCTCCCCCCCCCCCCCCCCTGGCTTCCTCCTCCCATCTCCTCATCCCCCTGGCTTCCTCCTTCCATCTCCTCTCCCCCTGGCTTCCTCCTCCCATCTCCTGTCCCCTGACATCCTCCTCCCATCTCCTCTCCCCCCTGGCATCCTCCTCCCATCTCCTCTCCCCCCTGACTTCCTCCTCCCATCTCCTCTTCCCCCTGGCTTCCTCCTCCCATCTCCTCTCCCCCCTGGCTTCCTCCTCCCATCTCCTCTCCTCCCTGGCTTCCTCCTCCCACCCCACCCCCTGGCTTCCTCCTCCCATCTCCTCTCCCCCCTGGCTTCCTCCTCCCATCTCCTCTCCCCCCTGGCTTCCTCCTCCCATCTCCTCTCCCCCCTGGCTTCCTCCTCCCATCTCCTCTCCCCCCTGGCTTCCTCCTCCCACCCCACCCCCTGGCTTCCTCCTCCCATCTCCTCTCCCCCTGACTTCCTCCTCCCATCTCCTCTCCCCCCTGGCTTCCTCCTCCTATCTCCTCTCCCCCCTGGCTTCCTCCTCCCATCAGTTCTTGTTCTTTTGTCCGACTCTCCCAACCTCTCTCTCTCTTTAATTCCTCGTCCTTTCTCGATCATTCACCATGGATGCAAGATGTTGCATTCCTGTTCTCCCTCCTCAGCTCAAGCCGTCGCTGGACGAAGCGTTTGTCATCCAGGAGCAGAACGTGGCCTTGAACTTTATCGGCGTGCGCGGTGCGAAGCCTGGAGTTGCTCGCGAGAAGAGGATCCACTATGCCAAAGACATCTTACAAAAAGAGCTTCTCCCTCACGTGGGGATCAGCAGCTTCTGTGAGACAAAGAAAGCTTATTTCCTTGGGTAAGTGAGGAGGAAGAGAGTTGGGGGGAGACTATATAGTGTGTGGGTAAAAGTAGGATACATTTGTAGTAAACTTCAGTGTCCTGCTATTTGCTTAATGTCCTAGTGTTTGAGTTTGTTGTGTCATAATGACCTCATAGTCTCTTCTAGTGTCCTAGTATTGGAGCGGTGTTGGGCCAGAATGACCTATAATCTGTTGTATTGCATGATGACCTGTAATCTATTGCAGTGTCCTGTGTTGGAGTGTGTCCTGTCGTTATGGTGTATATGTCTTATTGTGAATGTGTCCTGAGATTCTCGTGTGCTCCAGAGCCTCCCAATTGAGATGCACCTCACTGCTGGAAAGATGTTTATTAAGTGGAAATCAACCTGCCTCAATCCAGTGTAGTGTTGGTCCAGTGTGAGCTATTGTCAACCTGCCTCAACCCAGTGTGGTGTTGGTCCAGTGTGAGCTATTGTCAACCTGCCTCAATCCAGTGTAGTGTTGATCCAGTGTGAGCTATTGTCAACCTGCCTCAATCCAGTGTAGTGTTGGTCCAGTGTGAGCTATTGTCAACCTGCCTCAACCCAGTGTGGTGTTGGTCCAGTGTGAGCTATTGTCTACCTACTTCAACCTGCCTCAACCCAGTGTGGTGTTGGTCCAGTGTGTGTCCCCATAGAGCTATTGTCAACCTACTTCAACCTGCCTCAACCCAGTGTGATGTTGGTCCAGTGTGTGTCCCCATAGAGTTAAATATTGTCAACCTACTTCAACCTGCCTCAACCCAGTGTGGTGTTGGTCCAGTGTGGGTCCCCATAGAGCTATATTTTCAATCTATTTCAACCTGCCTCAACCCAGTGTTTGAATTTTACCCGGGTAAAACCTATTTAACCCAACCCAGTGGGTAAAACCTGTGTTTTAGGTATTTCGCCCAGGTTTTACCCCTATTTTACCCGGGTTTTACCCAGGTATTACCCAGGTATTACCCAGTGATATAAAACATTTATTTGTAGCCCTGTCCAAGTGTCTGGGTGGTGGTGGACACCAGGGCTATTTAAAAGGCAAGCAAATACCACAGGTCATCATTCACTGCTTACAGTTTAGTAAGTGTACTGCAATTACAAAAATGAGAAAGCCCAGAAACTCGTCTTCTGCCACAGGCTCCTGCGAGGACCTCAGGAGATTGATTGACTATTAAATCTGTTTAACTTGCATATCAATTGGACTTTAATCCCATGAATCTTGTTTAAATATTTAAATAAATCATTAAATAAAAAAAAAATATATACTCTAGTAGACACCTTGTCACTTGGTAAATAAATGCTGAGTGTCCTGTTTTTGTCTAGTTCTTTACAGTTGCCATTTATTGAACGTCTTACTTCCTGATTACATAGTTAATATCTTTACAGTTTATAATAAATCTATTGTGTCTATTATTTTGTCTTATTTTGTCCTGGATCGAGTAAAACCTGGGTAAAACCCGGGTAAAAGGTATTTAACCCAACCCGGGTTAAACCCGGGTTACACCCAAGCCCTGGGTAAAACCTGCGAACTCTACCTCAACCCAATGTGGTGTTGGTCCAGTGTGTGTCCCCATAGAGCTATTGTCAACCTACTTCAACCTGCCTCAACCCAGTGTGGTGTTGGTCCAGTGTGTGTCCCCATAGAGCTATTGTCAACCTACTTCAACCTGCCTCAACCCAGTGTGGTGTTGGTCCGGTGTGTGTCCCCATAGAGCTATTGTCAACCTACTTCAACCTGCCTCAACCCAGTGTGGTGTTGGTCCAGTGTGTGTCCCCATAGACAACCTACTTCAACCTGCCTCAACCCAGTGTGGTGTTGGTCCAATGTGGGTTCCCATAGAGCTATTGTCAACCTACTTCAACCTGCCTCAACCCAGTGTGGTGTTGGTCCAATGTGGGTTCCCATAGAGCTATTGTCAACCTACAGCACTGCAACCTGCCTCAACCCATTGGTCCCTTAGCTAATGCTGAAGGATGGAGATGTTTTGGTCCAGTGTATGTCCCCATAGAGCTAAAATATTGTCAACCTACTTCCAACCCAGTGTGGTGTTGGTCCAGTGTGGGTTCCCATAGAGCTATTGTCAACCTACAGTACTGTACTTCAACCTGCCTCAACCCAGTGTGGTGTTGGTCCAGTGTGTGTCCCCATAGAGCTATTGTCAACCTACTTCAACCTGCCTCAACCCAGTGTGGTGTTGGTCCAGTGTGGGTTCCCATAGAGCTATATTGACAACCTACAGTACTTCAACCTGCCTCAACCCAGTGTGGTGTTGGTCCAGTGTGTGTCCCCATAGAGCTATTGTCAACCTACTTCAACCTGCCTCAACCCAGTGTGGTGTTGGTCCAGTGTGGGTTCCCATAGAGCTATTGACAACCTACAATACTGCAACCTGCCTCAACCCATTGGTCCCTTAGCTAATGCTGAAGGATGGAGATGTTTTGGTCCAGTGTATGTCCCCATAGAGCTAAAATATTGTCAACCTACACTTCAACCTGCCTCAACCCAGTGTGGTGTTGGTCCAGTGTGTGTCCCCATAGAGCTATTGTCAACCTTTCCTCAACCCAGTGTGATGTTGGTCCAGTGTGTGTCCCCATAGAGCTATTGTCAACCTACTTCAACCTGCCTCCACCCAGTGTGGTGTTGGTCGTGTGCCCCTCCCCCTTCATATTTGTAACTGTCAAGAGTCCACAACAGTCATTGCCCGTGCTACTGTAAGAGAGAAATATAGAGGAACCTCACAGGCACTTCTGCAATGGCAGGTGTGCATTAAATGAGCCAGTACAGAAATTCTTGCTTCAAACTATGTCTAATTTGTCTTCCACCTCTTAGGTACATGGTTCATCGACTTCTCCAGGCTGCTCTGGGACGTAGGGAGTTTGACGATCGTGATCACTATGGCAACAAGCGCCTTGACCTGGCTGGACCCCTGCTGGCTTTTCTATTCCGAGGGTAAAGGGTGTGTCTTGATAACTATGTATTTTATTGACGGGTTACGTCCTGAGGATAACAAATGTTTAAGTAATGTCAGCCATCAGTTGCAGATGAGTCAATGAATGAATCTCTTGCTGCTCCTACTGATAAAATCAGTATTCCTCTTTGTGGATTGCCTGTGCACTATATACATATATACATATATATATATATATATATATACATATAGGATAGCCTATACAAAAGAGTCGGTTATGCGCCTATGTAACCTCCGAGTTTGCGGTTACCCTGAGGCGAAGCTGATGAATATAACAGCAAACGAGTAGATTACACTGGCGCATATCCGACTCTTTTGTATAGGCTATCTTACTTATACTACATTGCGCATGCGCTAAACTACATGTGGTGGTTACGCGCCTATGTAACCTATAGTTATTAACCAATCAGATTAGCCACAGATTACGTGATGTAGTATAAATATATATATATACATATACAGTCCACTCCTGATAATTGGACCACATCCGTCCCCCCAAAAAGTGGTCCATTTATCCAGCTGGCTAATATATCAGACTTTTATACAAATTGTTACTACATGTACATATATAACACATACAGTTATATGTACAATATTTTGCACATTGTGCATGTATAACTAGATGTATTAGTTCATGAAATTGAGTAGAGTGGTTTGTTTAATGGCTGCGGCTCCCCTAAGATCAAATCAGCACACTTGTCTAGCAAAGAATGTGCTGCATGGTCAAATCCCTGTTCAGTAAAATAGTGTTGTAGTCCAAGTATGTGAAGCTTTGCTTCTGCATGAATAATCAGCGGAGCAGGATCAATATCATTATCGTTGTCATCATTAATCGTTGTCATCATTATCATTTTGTTCAAGGCAAGCAATAATACTCTCCACAATTTCATCATCTGGAACGTTGCTTTCTTAGGTAACTCAGCGTCTATGTTATTGTATCCTTCCCCATTGTTAATCTCTGGTATGTCAAAACTAAACTCCTCATCATTTTCATCTATCACACTTGCTGGCTTGTGACCATGACAGGAGACCTCATACCAACGTGATATAAGTTCTTCTTCCTTGTTGATTAGTCTAGTAAGAGTGCTTCTTGGGATTTTAAAGCTTTCACCAAGCTCGCTCTGACTTGAATTGGGGTGTTTTTTCAACACTTCAATCTTCTCTTGTAGTGAAAGTTCCTGTCTCTTGGTCATGAGCTATGCAGCTTCTAGCAATTTAAATCTAAGCAGCTGCCATGTGTAAATGAATGTGTAAATGAATACATGTAAAAACCCATCAAAAGTGGCCCAAGTATCAGGAATTCTTGACCCATTTAGCCAGATTTTTTTGTATGTGTATGTATACAAATGTTCTGTCCTGGGCTCAGTTATCAGGAATGTTCATTTATCCAGTGGTCCATTTAAGTGGAGTGCACTGTATATATATAAAAGTACTGGGATGGCTAGTCCTACACACATTAGCTGGGCTACTGGGCAAGCATTTATCACAGATGGATTGTTGTTACATGTATAACTAGTCTGTCAGTCTCTCTCTCTCTCTGTGTGTGTGTGTCTCTCTCTCTCTCTCTGTGTGTGTGTGTGTGTGTGTGTGTGTGTGTGTGCGTGCGTGCGTGTGTGTTGACAGGTGCTGGATGACACACCAGCTTGGGGGAGGGGGAGGATTTTTCCCCCCTCTTTTTTAAAATCCATTTTGCGGGATTTGTGTGTGCATGTGAGGACCCTGTGGGGTTAAACTTGTGTGGTTGTGTGGCTTTTATGGACGGGGGGGGGGGGGGTTAATTAGCATTTTGGAATAGAGGTGTATCTAGCCGCCGACCAATCAAATCAAAGTGTGTTGTTGTTGAGCGCAACTTATCGGTAGTTACCCTCACCTCCACTCTCTGTGAAGTCTCTCTTTCTATGTCTAGCTCTGACCACAAGTCCATCCTATTCTCCCCACCTCCCTCCGTCTCCCTCGCCCCCTCACCGAGTCAGGTGTGATAGAGCTGACATCTCTCAAGCTGGGGGGGGGGAATATTGAAAATTTCAAGATTCCCTCCCCCTTAAAAAATAAACTCCAGGGTCTCTTGGGGACCTTGAGTACCAAGTGAGCCGGCCAACTCAACAAACAGAACTTGTAGTGTAGTAGGATGTACGTGCATTTACGCAGTCTAACATTTTTTATTGGTTGGTGTTGGTCCTATGCAGCCTCTTCCGTAATCTGACCAAGGAGGTGCGGCTCTACGCTCAGAAGTTCATCGATAAGGGAAGAGTACGTGTGTAACTACTTAAGGATATGTAACTACTTAAGGATATGTGTGTGTGTGCCACTTGTGGCAGTATTGAATCTGTTTTCTGGTGCTTTCTTTAATCTCCTTATAAGGACTTCAATTTAGAATTGGCCATTAAGACGAGAACCATTACTGATGGACTCAAGTATTCACTGGCGACCGGGAACTGGGGCGACCAGCGCAAAGCCCACCAGACTCGTGCAGGCGTCTCGCAGGTGCTGAACCGGCTTACGTTCGCCTCCACCCTCTCTCACCTCCGCCGGCTCAACTCTCCCATTGGACGGGACGGGAAGCTGGCGAGGCCTCGGCAACTACACAACACTCACTGGGGCATGATATGTCCTGCCGAAACGCCCGAGGTTAGCTGATGAGATATATTTGGGTTTTGTTGTTCTTCTCACACGAGGTGAAGTTTTAGGTTGTTGTTGTGTTGTTGTTGTTGCTGTTGCTGTTATTGTGTTGTTTCTGTTGTTGTTGTTGTTTTCAGGGCCATGCCGTGGGCTTAGTGAAGAATCTGGCCCTCATGGCCTACATCAGTGTTGGTAGCCAGCCCAGCCCCATCTTGGAGTTCTTGGAGGAGTGGAGCATGGAGAACTTGGAAGAGATAGCCCCTTCAGCCATTGCCAAGTAAGTGAGAGAAATAGTAAGCTCTAATCTTCTCTATCTCCTTTTCATCTTCTGGTGGTATCCGGTCCCTTCTGGTGGTTTCCGGTCCCTTCTGGTGGTTTTCGGTCCCTTCTGGTAGGGTATCCGTCCCTTCTGGTGGTATCCGGTCCCTTCTGGGGGTATCCGGTCCCTTGTGGGGGTATCCGGTCCCTTCTGGGGGTATTCGGTCCCTTCTGGGGGTATCCGGTCCCTTCTGGGGGTATCCGGTCCCTTCTGGGGGTATCCGGTCCCTTTTGGTGGTATCCGGTCCCTACTGGTGGTATCCGGTCCCTTCTGGTGGTATCCGGTCCCTACTGGTGGTATCCGGTCCCTACTGGTGGTATCAGGTCCCTTCTGGTGGTATCCGGTCCCTTCTGGTGGTACCCGGTCCCTTCTGGTGGTATCCGGTCCCTTCTGGTGGTATCCGGTCCCTTCTGGTGGTATCCCGTCCCTTCTGGGGGTATCCCGTCCCTTCTGGGGGTATCCGGGATGAAAGCTCATTTCTCTGCCCCTTTCTCTCTTCTTACATGTATCTCTCTTCCTCCTCCTTTTCCTCCCCTCCTCTCCCTCTCCTCCTCTCTTCTCCTTCACAGTTCCACCAAGATATTTGTGAACGGTTGTTGGGTGGGCATCCACAAGGAGCCCGAGCATTTGATGAACACGCTGAGGAGGCTGCGCCGACAGATGGACATCATCGTGTCGGAGGTTTCCATGATCCGAGACATCAGAGAGCGCGAGATACGCATCTACACTGATGCTGGTCGTATCTGCCGGCCATTGCTGATTGTAGAGAACCAGAAGCTGCTGCTGAAGAAACACCACATCCAGCTACTCAAAGACAGGGAGTACAACAGTGCCAGGTGAGGGGCGTGGCTAGTGGGTGTGGTTAAGTGATGGAAGTAACTGTGAAGGTGTCCCAACATTTTCCCCAATAGAACAATTCACAAATAGCTGTTGACTGGGAGGGGGGGGAGGGGCACTATGTTACTGTATTAGCATCAGATTGGAGGGAGGGGCACTATGTACTGTCAGGGGTTCATATGGGAGGGGGGGGGGGGGGGGGAACTCAAAACGTTTGGCGTTTACCTGATGGGCGTGCATAAGCAAGCCCCCCCCCCCCCCCCCAGATTTTTTTGGCAAAATCTATGCTCTCAGATTGATTCTGAGTCATTTTGACGGTACTTTCCTGTAGTTAAAGTACTAGCACATGGACAGAACATTCTAGATTAACACATGATTGAACTGTGACACAGAATATTCTAGAAATTTTGTATATAAAGAGCAAATGCTTCAGCTAGTAGCATTCTGCAACTAAATACGACCCAGAGAAATACAAACCTACACAAATGGACCTCAGGAACTTTTTTACCAGAAAGCGAGTGCGTGCTGGGTCTAGTAGAGATTCTGAGGACGACGAAGATGTAGTCCCAACTACATCGACTAGTGATGCCTTGACTTCCACCAATTCCGAAGCATCAGTAGGTAGATCAGTGTGTTCCAAAGCGCAGAAGAGGATACTCTACAAAGCCAGGCTCAGCTACAAGAAGGAGTGGGAGCAGAAATATCCTTAGGGTGTACTGCGATGATCCTAAGAGGGCATGTTCTGCAAGCTCTGCCAGAAGCGAGGAAATGCACCTTCTACAGCCAGGGGTGCATGGACCACTCGGGGAATTCAGGATTGGAATCACACTACTGAACAACTCAAAGGAACACAGCCAGTCAAAATGGCACAGAGATGCTGTTATCCATGCTCGAATGGCAGAACAAGGAAAGGAGCAGAGTGTCCTACAACTGCAATGTTCAGCAGCTGCTAAGGAGGCTGAAGAAAGGAGAGCAAAGAACAGAAACATAGTGCTTAAGCTTTTGAGATCGATATATTTTCTTGCCAAAAATCGCCTGCCCCTTACAACCACATTCGATCCCCTGGTCCAGTTGCAAATTGCAAATGGGGATGAACTTCTCCAGCAACATGTCAAAGAAGGGCCACAAAATGCTCAGTACACATCCAAATTTTCTGCAGTGATGCTTTTAGAGGCCATCAATAGCTGGCTAGATAGGGAGCTAATTAGAGCTTAAAATCAAGCACATACTTCTCTGTGTTAGCTGATGAGTGTGTAGATATTACTAAGTACTACAGAAGAGCTGTCCATCTGTTGTCGGTGGATTGTACAAGAAAACTGCTGCTTGACTGAGAATAGGTGCTTATTAAACACATTGCTAAGTAACGCACACTCTCAAAAACACTCTATTAATTTTTTGTATTTTTAGATGGAGTCCGAGGAGCTAATCTCACGAGCTATTTGAAGAAGAAGCTAATCTCTTGAAGCAGACTAAGCAAAACCCAGTCTCTCAAGGCAGACGAAGGAGCAAGTCCCTCTCTCCTTCTCTCTCTCTCGAGGAGAACTCAGAAGGAACTAGCAGTGGGCCTTCAAGCACACTTAGTGTTTGACTTCATTCCTTGGGAGCATGTGTTCTAGAGAACTTTGTGTTTGGACATCCTTCATGGTGAAAAACTCCTTTTAGCTTTTTTAAGATAACGATTCTTGCAGCTATTGGCATCCTACACAAGCCTGAAGTACAATTGTTGGGTGCGTCAGAAAGTGTTTTGGAACTTCATAGGCCGTGGGGATGAGTTACTTGCGCTACTAGAAGAGACTGGGAGAAGAGGTCTAGAAGTCCCCCGGCTGCAAATAAGCAGCAAGCAGCTCTTTTGGAAGTTACGGACAACTATAGACAATTGAAGCTATTAACAGAAATACATTGCCTAGGCGATGCAGGGAATGTGCATGTAATTCGTACTTTTTTCATCAATGTCCGCGTTTCCAAGCAGAATATCAGAATGACGCCTGGCAAAGATTGTTTGTAACGACAAGGAAATGGACGCTTAACAACTTTATGTGTGCTAACCATTGAGGAGCTTAACAACCAGGGTTTGTGATACTAACAAATAGCTGGGACATACATCTCTGCATACCTTATATATATATATATATATGTGCATGTAAGTATCTGTAAGACAAACACATTCTTGCTCTCTCTGGCGCGCATGTGACCTGTCCTCATGCATGCAGCTGGCAGGACCTAGTTGCCGGGGGTGTGGTGGAGTACATAGACACACTGGAGGAGGAGACGGTAATGTTGGCCATGACCCCCGAAGATCTGCAGAAGGGAGAAGGTTGCTATTGCTCCACGTACACCCACTGCGAGGTCCACCCTGCCATGATATTGGGTAAGTGGTTGTCAAGTGTGGTGATTTGGTGGGAAAACACACCTCACCTTCACACACTCACCTCTCACACACTCAACTCTCACACACCTCAACTCTCACACACCTCACCTCTCTCACACCTCACCTTCACACACCTCACCTTCACACACCTCACCTCTCGCACACCTCACCTCTCGCACACCTCACCTTCACACACCTCACCTTCACACACCACCTCTCACACACCTCACCTCCCATATATCACCCTCTCTCCACACAGGTGTATGTGCTTCTATTATTCCATTCCCTGACCACAACCAGTCCCCTCGTAACACGTACCAGTCGGCCATGGGCAAGCAAGCCATGGGCGTGTACATCACCAACTTCCACGTCCGCATGGACACCCTGGCCCACGTGCTGTGGTACCCCCAGAAGCCACTGGTCACCACCAGATCCATGGAGTACCTTCGCTTCAGAGAACTGCCCGCAGGTAAGGTGTGGACATCAGCAACATTTCCCATGCAAAGTTTTTCCCCCTGTATTAATAAGCAAATTGCAATTATAACGGAGCTACGTGTGGCTGGTGGCGTTGTGAGGGTTGCCGCCGTGTGATTTCATTGTGCTGTGTTTTATGGCTCTATTTAAAGGTATCAATGCAATCGTGGCCATCTTGTCTTACACTGGCTACAACCAGGAAGACTCTGTCATCATGAACACTGGGGCCATCAACCGAGGCCTCTTCCGCTCCGTCTTCTACCGATCCTACAAGGATGAGGAGTCCAAGTCAGGGTTTGACGAGGAGGAGCACTTTGAGAAGCCCTTGAGGGAAACCGTCCAGGGCATGAGGAACGCACTCTACGACAAGATCGACGACGACGGCATCATCTCTCCAGGGATTCGGGTCAGCGGTTCCGATGTCATCATTGGGAAAACAATCACACTCCCTGAGAATGACGACGAGGTGAGTAGTCATGTGAGGATCATGTGAGCATCTAAACTTGTCATCTCAGCCTCCAAATTCTAGCTGGAAGGAGCTCCACGGAGGTACTCCAAAAGGGATGTTAGCACGTTCCTGCGCTCCAGCGAGACAGGGATCATTGACCAGGTCATGCTGTCCATCAACCAGGACGGCTACAAGTTCTGTAAGATTAAAGTCAGGTCCGTCAGGACGCCACAGATCGGAGACAAATTTGCCAGTCGTCATGGACAGAAGGGAACGTGTGGTATCACCTACCGGCAGGAGGTGGGTGTGGATTTAACCCTGGAACAATGACACATTAAATATGATCCTACAATTGCTGTTTCCTCTCCCGTCCGCTGTCGTTCTCCCCCTGTCTCGCTCCATCCCTCTCCTTCATCTCCCTCTCTTCATCTCCCTTCTCCTTCATCTCCCTCTCCCATCTCCCTCTCCCATCTCCCTTCTCCTTCATCTCCCTCTCCCATCTCCCTCTCCTTCATCTCCCTTCTCCTTCATCTCCCTCTCTTCATCTCCCTCTCCTTCATCTCCCTCTCCTTCATCTCCCTCTCCTTCATCTCCCTCTCCTTCATCTCCCTCTCCTTCATCTCCCTCTCCTTCATCTCCCTCTCCTTCATCTCCCTCTCTTCATCTCCCTCTCCTTCATCTCCCTCTCCTTCATCTCCCTCTCCTTCATCTCCCTCTCCTTCATCTCCCTCTCCTTCATCTCCCTCTCTTCATCTCCCTTCTCCTTCATCTCCCTCTCCTTCATCTCCCTTCTCCTTCATCTCCCTCTCCTTCATCTCCCTCTCCTTCATCTCCCTCTCTTCATCTCCCTCTCTTCATCTCCCTTCTCCTTCATCTCCCTTCTCCTTCATCTCCCTCTCCTTCATCTCCCTCTCTTCATCTCCCTTCTCCTTCATCTCCCTCTCCTTCATCTCCCTCTCCTTCATCTCCCTCTCTTCATCTCCCTCTCCTTCATCTCCCTCTCCTTCATCTCCCTCTCCTTCATCTCCCTCTCCTTCATCTCCCTCTCCTTCATCTCCCTCTCCTTCATCTCACTCTCTTCATCTCCCTTCTCCTTCATCTCCCTCTCCTTCATCTCCCTCTCCTTCATCTCCCTCTCCTTCATCTCCCTCTCCTTCATCTCCCTCTCCTTCATCTCCCTCTCTTCATCTCCCTCCCCATCTCCCTCTCCTTCATCTCCCTCTCCTTCATCTCCCTCTCCTTCATCTCCCTCCCCTCTCCTTCATCTCCCTTCTCCTTCATCTCCCTCTCCTTATCTCCCTTCTCCTTCATCTCCCTCTCTTCATCTCCCTTCTCCTTCATCTCCCTTCTCCTTCATCTCCCTCTCTTCATCTCCCTCCCCATCTCCCTCTCCCATCTCCCTCTCCTTCATCTCCCTTCTCCTTCATCTCCCTCTCCTTCATCTCCCTCTCCTTCATCTCCCTTCTCCTTCATCTCCCTCTCCCATCTCCCTTCTCTCTTTCTGTTGCTGCCTTACAGGACATGCCTTTCACTTGTGAGGGGATCACCCCTGATGTAATTATCAACCCCCACGCCATCCCATCTCGTATGACAATCGGTCATTTGATTGAGTGTCTCCAAGGAAAGGTGGGTGTGGTTTGCACCAACCTCAGCGAGATTGTTTATTATATTTTAATTTTTTGTATATTTGTTATATTTCGCATATTTCGCACCGACCTCATGGGAGATTATTATATTAATTTTTGTATATTTTTTATATTTCGCACCGACCTCATGGGAGATTGTTATTATTTTAAATTTTTGTATATTTGTTATATTTTGCACCGACCTCATGGGACATTATTATATTTTAATGTTTGTATATTTGTTATATTTCGCACCGACCTCGTGGGAGATTATTACATTAATTTTTGTATATTTTTTATATTTCGCACCGACCTCATGGGAGATTGTTTATTGAAATTTTTGTTCTCCATTTGTTCATCTCGTGTCTCTTCTCCTTCCGCCCTCCCTCCCTCTCTCCTTTGCGTCTGTCTTCCCTAGGTGTCCGCCAACAAGGGTGAAATCGGAGACGCAACCCCCTTCAACGATGCTGTCAATGTTCAGAAGATCTCGGACCTCCTCCGTGAATATGGCTACCACCTGCGCGGGAACGAGGTCCTGTACAATGGGTTCACGGGGCGCAAGCTCAACACTCAGGTGTTTTTAGGCCCCACATACTACCAGCGTCTCAAGCACATGGTGGACGACAAAATCCACTCCCGAGCAAGGGGTCCGGTCCAGATCCTCACCAGACAGCCCATGGAGGGACGCTCACGGTAAGCCACACCTCTACTCATTAGTGAAATACCTCAAGAACTCGACATTAATCTTCCTGTTGGCATTTACTTGAGGACATGTCGGACATGTCACAGATTAAGAGGAGGTAGTATGCGAGTTGCTCTTCATGTCAGAGGGTAGAGCTGTGTCAGGCCTTCCAAGCTTCACGTTGTTGTTTGTGTGTGTGTGGGGGGGGGGGGGGGGGGGGGGGTGTACATCGAGATTTTCAGTCACTTTTCAAGGAGTCTCGTTATCTCAAGATTTAATAGTCAAAAACTCGATTTATTAGCCTCTTTTTGAGGACGGTCGTGATGATTCAACGATCTTCTCTGAAGAAAACCAAACACGCTGCTGTGGTATTTTCAAAGAGAAAGTTTGAAGTACCTCAGGTTTAGTTCCAAGGTTGGGCTGAGGTCTGGAGCTTCAGTGGAGGAACATAGCAAGAGCTAGCATTCCGAATGGTTCTGTTATTTGGCTATTTTGTTTAGATGGTGCTGGAAGGTCCACTAACCTCGTTCCTTATGGTGGATCCTGGAGTTGGAGGGCTAACACGTCGCCTCTGCCATTAGCTTTCCTTCACTTCCTTCCACAAAAGTCCACACAATCTTTGGCACTGAGACACACCTAAACAAATCCAGGCACTTAAAACTTGTGGACAAGTGTTGTGTCATCCAGCTAGTGAGGTTCTTAAAGCTTGTGGGTACAGTGTTGTGTCAGCCAGCTAGTGAGGCTCTTGTGCCAGCCAGCTAGTGAGGTTCTTAAAGCTTGTGGGTACAGTGTTGTGTCATCCAGCTAGTGAGGTTCTTAAAGCTTGTGGGTACAGTGTTGTGTCAGCCAGCTAGTAGTGAGGTTCTTAAAGCTTGTGGGTACAGTGTTGTGTCATCCAGCTAGTGAGGTTCTTAAAGCTTGTGGGTACAGTGTTGTGTCAGCCAGCTAGTGAGGCTCTTAAAGCTTGTGCCAGCCAGCTAGTGAGGTTCTTAAAGCTTGTGGGTACAGTGTTGTGTCAGCCATCTAGTGAGGCTCTTGTGGGGACAGTGTTGTGTCAGCCAGCTAGTGAGGCTCTTAAAGCTTGTGGGTGCTGTGTTGTGTCAGCAGCTAGTGAGGCATTCTAAGAAAAAATATATTTTCCTTGTCGTTTTCATTGATGAATGTTTCCCAAACTTCTTAGGGCTACTCTCCCTTGGATCCCTGAACACGCCCTTTCTTTAGTGTATTTCAAACCTAAGAAACTTTCAAGAATTCTGTACACGGTTGAGAATATTACCAAAAGCAGATTTGTTTAAAATGGAACTCAATAACTTAATTAATCAGGAAAAACAAGCTTCCTATTAAAATTGAGAGCCTTCATTAATAGCAACCCTGACCATTTCTCTCTCACTTTCAAGAGGTAATGCGCTTGTCTTTTGTCACCGAGGGTCCCCCTGCCCCCCTATTCCATTACCACCCTTTGGAAACACAGAGGGGGTTATTGCCAACTTGGGGAAACACTGATATTGACCTAATAAAGGTATGAAGTAGAAGTTTCAAGACTGCTTTGAATAAATTAACCAGTGGACCTACCCCACCAATATTACTGTATATTCAGTTTCCCTCGTGTGGTGAAGGCACTGTCATTGTGGCAGGCTTGCTATAGCCAGGCACTGTCATTGTGGCAGGCTTGCTGTAGCCAGGCACTGTCATTGTGGCAGGCTTTCTATAGCCAGGCACTGTCATTGTGGCAGGCTTGCTGTAGCCAGGCACTGTCATTGTGGCAGGCTTGCTGTAGCCAGGCGCACTGTCATTGTGGCAGGCTTTCTATAGCCAGGCACTGTATTTGTGGCAGGCTTGCTGTAGCCAGGCACTGTATTTGTGGCAGGCTTGCTGTAGCCAGGCACTGTCATTGTGGCAGGCTTGCTGTAGCCAGGCACTGTCATTGTGGCAGGCTTGCTATAGCCAGGCACTGTCATTGTGGCAGGCTTGCTATAGCCAGGCACTGTCACTGTGGCAGGCTTGCTTAGATAACCAGGCTGTCATTATGGTAAGCTTAGCAATTCAAATGTAACAAACCCTGTTCTCTGACCTCCCTGGTCGGCATCTTGGTTTCTGCTCAGATACTGAAGCTTCAAAGAGGAAAGCAGATAAACCTACCAGCTCATTTTGGGGGGTTTGTTAATTTTTTCGACACACTGAAGATAATGACAATGTATCCTTCTTCCAAGTATTACTATCAACCATGCTATTGATATTAACTCAAGTGTTGGTACTTGGGCGATACAACCCTGATGTACAGGGGGTTGATGTGATATATAACCCTGATGTACAGGGGGTTGGTGCGATATAACCCTGATGTACAGGGGGTTGGTGCGATATAACCCTGATGGTACAGGGGGGTTGGTGCGGTATATAACCCTGATGTTCAGGGGGTTGGTGCAGTATATAACCCTGATGTTCAGGGGGTTGGTGCGGTATATAACCCTGATGTACATGGGGCTGAGTTTAGTTGCCGATGTGTATTTAAATCATATCATGTAATTAGTTGATTGAGCTGCTGTGTCAATTGCTTCTTCTACGTATTAGTGATGGCGGACTTCGTTTTGGTGAGATGGAGCGTGATTGTCAGATAGCTCATGGAGCTGCTCAGTTCCTGCACGAACGACTCTATACCGTGTCGGACGCCTACAAGGTCTGCGTGTGTGACCTCTGCGGACTCATTGCCATTGCCAACATCCAGAGGAACTCCTACGAGTGCAGAGGTTGCAAGAACAAGACCCAGGTGGGTGCAGTCATGTATTCAGTAGCGTGTGTTTCAACTACTGAGTGAGCAAAGGACTAGCGGGACACACACTGGACCAACATCACTGGGTTGAAGTAGGTTGACAATAGCTCTATGAGGATACACACTGGACCAACATCACTGGGTGGAGGCAGGTTGAAGTAGGTTGACAATAGCTCTATGTGGACACACACTGGACCAACATCACTGGGTGGAGGCAGGTTGAAGTAGGTTGACAATAGCTCTATGTGGACACACACTGGACCAACATCACTGGGTTGAGGCAGATTGACAATAGCTCTATGAGGAAACACACTGGACCATCACCACAGTAGTGAACATTAGTATGTAGCTTATGGTCACGCAACATTTCATCATTGGGGTGTTCACCTTGTTGTTGTTGTTGTTGTTGTTGTTGCTGTTGTTGTTGTTTGCAGATATCTCAGATAGAGATCCCATATGCTTGCAAGCTGCTGTTCCAAGAACTCATGTCTATGAGCATTGCACCACGCATCATGACCTCATGAGCAACCCACACCAACATTCTCCATCTATCTTTCCTCTGCTACACACCAGTCCCTTTCATACTATATTTAATTAAACATTATTGCAAGGGAAGAAGAAGCCTGCAGAGGAGAGTTGGATGAAAACCTTGGTATTGCCACACCTGGTGTATGTGTATGTATTCTCCTCCGTACAGTCTCCTATAATGAAAGAGCAACAGGCACCCCCTTAAATAAAGTGGGCTTCTGTAAACTAGGAACGCTTGTCATATGATGTGGTAGGTAGGTCAAGTGAGAAGCCAACAAAATAACAATCCATCAATTATTATAATAATTATAATTAAATTAAAAATAAAAATAAAATTTTTTTTAAATATTTATATATATATAGCAAACACAACATACCAAGTTCATAAACACCTAATTAACACATATACTTATATAATAATCAATTACAAAAATACCTAAATAATACTGAAATAATAACTAATTAACAATAAATAAATAACTAAAAAGCTAACACGTTCAACTCACCTTAAATAAAGTGGGCTTCTGTAAATAATTATAATAATTAAAAATTTTATTTAAAAAAATGCATGTCACAATTTTGGAAAATTTGCAATGTCCAACTAAACCAAATAAAGAAGAAAGATCAAGAAAATGGTGAAGATAGAGGAAAGAAAACTGCTGCACGGGATGCTAATGCATGCTGAACCACTAAACAGTGCTAAGATGATTAGTTGGGGGTTAGATAGAAAGAGGAAAAAAGTACCTGGAATTTTTTAAATTTATTTTTGTTGCATGTGAGCGGGAAATATGAAGGTTCATGTCAAGATGATCTTTGAGGTGCTTGATCGTGACGGATGTCTTGAAGTTTGACGGAGGAAGCAAATTAGCCTCTACTTATAATCTGCAGTGAAGTCAAGAATGAACTTCATGACTTGTCTCTGCACTTTTAAAAGACACAAGATGCCCTTCATCAAAAGTGGTCTCCATAACTGAAGAGTAAGATAGCTTCTATGAACTAGAGCGAAGTAAAGACATTGTCTCGTGGTTAGCTTTTTGAGGAGATTAATTAGATGGAGTGGTGATCTATAGATGTGCATAATTATTCTGTTGATGTGGCCATGTAAGGTTGTGATAACTGGTCTCTGCTTCTCTGCACACTTGATGTTCCCCTGCACACTTGATGTTCCCCAGGTCTTGATATTCCTCTGCACACATGATTGGAGAGAGCTAGAGAAACCAAGAAAAGTAAATTGGAAGGTGCATCGTCAGCTGAAACGGTGACAATGTTGCAGTAGATCCTGATTTTGATCTTGACTTGAGCATTGAGACATCCTGATTATGCCATTAATATTTTTTGTGAAGACTGGGTAGCGAGTCTGGATCGTGATAATATAATGCACTTTGGCACTTTCCGTGAAATGGCCTAAGGGGTGACAGTTGCATTTTTTAATTTTAATTTTTTTAACCTGTGGTTACAACTTTAGAGCTCAGTAGATTCTGCAAACTTCATGGTATGGACTTGATATATAGCTCAAAAGATAGGTCTCTCTGTGCGCTCTCTCTTGATACTAAAATATGTTTCATAGGTATAACTATAGGCAATTTACTAGACCCTAAAGCGGAGGAACCTCAAAAACCTGCACCCCAAAATCGCCGTCCAAAACCACTCCGAGTTGCGAAGTGCAAAAAAAAAATTGAAAATGGTACGAGTGGTGTTTGAAATAGGTGTTAAAAATTTATTACCTGGTCAAGCGCGCGGGTGGGAAAATTGAAGGCGTTGATTCCTTCAATTTTCCACCCGCGCTCTTGACCAGGTAATAAAAATTTTAACGAACGGTCATTGTTTCCTCTTACCATTCAATTTTTTGGCACTTCGCAACTCGGAGTGGTTTTGGACGGCGATTTTGGGGTGCAGGTTTTGAGGTTCCTCCGCTTTAGGGTCTAGTAACTTGCCTATAGTTATACCTATGAAACATATTTTAGTATCAAAAGAGAGCACACAGAGAGACCTATCTTTTGAGCTATATATCAAGTCCATACCATGAAGTTTGCAGAATCGACTGAGCTCTAAAGTTGTAACCACAGGTTAAAAAAATAATAATAATTTGTCCACCGTTCCCCCCTGCTGAACTTGCAGGTATCTTGGTTGGAAAGTGATAAAACCATTGGATTACTTTTTCCAAAGTGGTGCCAAAATTCTTGAACCAAGCAAGGAAAACACCAAAGATCTGACATTGTTTGGGCTAATAAGAAAGCTTCAAGATTCATTTGAGACAATAAAGGCAAGTGTATATACAACAGTTCTGTGAATAGATGAATGAGGACTTGCTTCCCAATGAGCCACTGAGGCGAGATTTCCTAGGCAATTGGCAGTAGTAACATCTAGGAAGTGGATGCACCACTTGGGATTTGAAGTAGCAAAACGTTCTACCATCAGGTACAGTTCTGGAAGTTTTTTGGGGGGGGAAATGCTGCTATTTACTATATATAATATATATACAGTCTACAGAAATGAAGGTTTAAAAAACACTGTTTAGCGCATTGGTTCAGTTGTCCAAGTGCACCTGTAGGCATTTATGTCGGTCAGTCAGACCAATTGACTCGTACTTGGCAGGGTTTCGTGATGAGGCTGGCCATGTTTAAATCAGATGAAGACCAAACAACCTCGTGGACTCCCAAAGGTACAAAATGCACCTCCCAAAATCCAAAGGAAGCCTGGAATTATGACTGGATTTCATTTCTGAGAGACAGCTACCGCTGATGAAGAATACGAAATAGCTAAGCAGAATAATCCCAATGCAAAGAAATGTGCATGATAGTGTTGGAGTCTGGTGAGGTCGGGGGGGGGAATATTGGACTTCTATATATGAAATTTCCAGCACAGGTAGTCAAAATAGCCAGTTCAAATATTCAAAAGAAGAAGGATAGAGAGTGGTCTGGGTGTTTGATCATAATAAATAGCCAGTTCAAATATTCAAAAGAAGAAGGATAGAGAGTGGTCTGGGTGTTTGATCATAATATATAGCTCTTGTCATGCAGATGTGGTATATATTATATATATATCTATATTCATTAATGGTCACCGTAGTTTCCTGGACATTTTTGTGGTTGTAGATTGTCTTGTCAACTAATGTGTGTATGCAAACCTTGAGGGGTTACAGTCTTGTCTCGTTTCTATTTTTTAATAGTCAAGCAGTCACTTACGAGAAGTCACTTCATATACCACCAGTAATCATAGATTGTTATTACTTATTACGACATCATAATTATGTGGTTCCCTCTTTTTTGTTGCCTGATCCTGATACGATGTTGATGACCCTTTACTGATTTTGGCATATAAGAAACCGAGTAGTGCTGAATTCAGAAATGGGTTAGGCATTGCATTATAGTCTGGCGATGAACAGACGATATTGTATGCAAGTTGTGCGTGGAAAAAATATATGATGCACATGGATAGATAGATGCATGTTAGATGCAAAATCTTGGAAGACTAAATGTCACCGCTTTTAACAGGTTTTTTAATTATCTTCATGAAGGATTCAAGGCATGTACCATTTATGATGTCAAGAAGCTGCCACAATGGGTTTAGCTGAGACATAAACCTTTGCTGTTTTTTGTCTTGCCATTTTAAAATAGGCAAATATAGAGAGGTATTGCACTACCCAATGATATGGGGTCCCGAAAACCTAGTCACCAACTAATAAGCCTCGGTCACTAATAGTCTCTCAATGCTAGCTAAAGGCAATCAGAATGGCCAAGTCGAACCTTAAATCTTCGATTGGGTATTTTGGCATCACATGATCAATAGTAGGGAATACTCAGAAGTCGCTTTGAGAGTATTGCCACTTGCTCTTGTTTTATTGACAGACGGTGGAAGATTCACGCATGGTGTTAGTGTCCTACCTTTTTATCGACCTTCAGTAAATCTCTAAGTCTTTGTTACTATTTTCAACACTTTGTAGGTGTGGCACTTTTGTGGGCATGGTCTGTATTTTGTTGGGTGTGCAAGTTGGCAGCTATGTGTCGGGGGCAAGAAAAATATTCTGGCTTGACCATCAAAATGTTACCAGTGGATAATCTCCACAAGTTACACTTTTTATCATTGGACAGATCAATAGGCAAGCATCAATCGTAGCTCATCTACTCATCAATACGTAGAGATTTATCACGGAAATTTCACACGGAAATTTCTTACTGATGTAATCAAGCCTTCAGACTGCCGCATTGTGAATACATGCTTGATGTCAGAATCATCCAACATTATTAAATAGCCTATTTAAGGTTTCGAACCCGGGCTACACCAGTTTTCACCGCTAAAGCCCGAAAGCCCAGGTTCTAATGATGCCACTGGCATGTAGTGGTTCAGTACAGTTATGCCATGTAGTGACGAGTTATGGCCAGGGCAATAGGTGTCGTAGTTGTGACTTATAGTGGCTAGAATTATAGCCAGGCCAATGGGTGTTATAGTTATGGCTTGTAGTGGCTAGGGTTACAGGCAAGGCAACCATAGCTATGCCATGTAGTGGCAATCTCATAATGTTGGACTGTGACATGAAGAATTAGCCTATGATGATAGTTACTAAAAATACTTAGTTAGCTATCACCAACACTACAGCATGGTGAGTTTAGAATGAATACACAACTTACATGCATGTGATGAACAGCATGGCGAGTTTATATTGAATACACAACTATGTGATGATACTGCAGCATGGTGAGTTTATAATGAATACACAACTTGAATGTTTAAAATGTAGACAGTTTTGGTTTCTCAACATGTATGGTCCTCTCTGGTTGGAATGACCTTAGCATGCCCAGTTCCACATTACTGATATGAATATAGCTACTACTATTTATAGCAGAATACTGTGTATCATCTGTTAAAAAAATTAGTTCACAAGAATAACAAGCTTTCATGGTCCTGCTTGAATTTTAGTGCACTCTAAACTTAATTGCCTCTAAACTTAATTGCATCAAGTAGAGTTAGCCAACTACTAACCTTGAGCCATCAAAATCAAGTTTCCGAGATTTTGCAGCCACTTGTAGCTATATAGATTATAGGTGGTACATATATATACTCTAGGATTAACTGACAACTTCTTAACATACAGAGAGCTAGCCACTAAACCAGCTGCATATATACTAATGCTTACTGTCCTTTATTTAAAACTGTAGGTAACCACGTAGCATGGTGATGCATGTCATTAACACACATAAAGTTTGGTATTATGACATCTTAACATCAATAGGTGTGTTTATACTACATCAACCGCAAACTCGGAGGTTACATAGGCGCATAACCGACTCTTTTGTTAGGCTATCCTATACATAGCACACCACAATACCATTCATTGGTGTGCCAAGTTTTTGGTGTGTCCTGCACACTTCCACTTTTACAGTTAAGGAAGACTAATCCTGCACTTCATGAAGCTTGCAAATGTGCAGACACACTTTTAAAAGTGAAGCACTACATGTTTTCCATCTTGAGAATTCTTGAACGAGTTAGTTAAGGCTTATAAAGGTGTTTAGTCCCACAGAAGAATTTCCAACTTTCAGCCCAAGAAATAATCAAGTGTGATAATTTAATTACCACGTGGTTATTCACCCATGAAATACACACGTGCTAAATAATAATGGTTACTAGGAAAGAAGTCAGATAGAAAGTAAGAGAGCTTTTTCAGAATATTTGTTATAAATGGACCAAAAGTTTATTTTTCGACAATGAAAATAGACTATATATCACTTGTTTTCCTGACAACCACATATATACTATATTCAGAAGAATTCACGATAAAAGAAGATATTTCAGAACAGAGATGTTTCCATGTGGATTAACATTTAATATTGTGTTTTGGTCAAGAGGGCAGCACTAGACCCGAGAGGACCTTCAGAGGCATGTACAGGTGTCAACATAATTATCTCAGCTTGATCGAAACGTGAGGAAGCTAGGACAACCTTGCCCTGTTAACAAGATAACAAGAATAGTGAAAAAATTAGTGGGTCTGTTCTTCAGTGCTGTTTGCTTCACCAGCTGTTCCAGTGGACTAGTGGGGTCTGTTCACAGTGCCCGTGTTTGCTTCACCAGCTGTTCCCAGTGGACTAGTGGGTCTGTTCAGTGCATTGTTTGCTCACCAGCTGTTCCCAGTGGACTAGTGGGTCTATTCACAGTGCCATTGTTTGCTTCACCAGCTGTTCCCAGTGGTCTAGTGGGTCTGTTCAGTGGTTTGCTTCACCAGCTGTTCCAGTGTCTAGTGGGTCTGTTCACAGTGCCATTGTTTGCTTCACCAGCTGTTCCCAGTGGACTAGTGGGTCTGTTCACAGTGCCATTGTTTGCTTCACCAGCTGTTCCCAGTGGTCTAGTGGGTCTGTTCAGTGGTTTGCTTCACCAGCTGTTCCCATTGGACTGGTCTGCAAGCGAAGTGATATGTCCCAGTGGAATATATATTTTTACTACATCATGTGATCTGTGGCTAATCTGATTGGTTAATAACTATAGGTTACATAGGCGCGTAAACTATAGGTTACATAGGCGCGTAACCTACACTTTTAACCGCATGTAGTTTAGCGCAAGCGCAATGTAGTATAAGCCTATACAAAAGAGTCGGTTATGCACCAGTGTAACCTACTCGTTTGCTGTTACATTCCTCGGCTTTTGCCTCGGGGTAACCGCAAACTCGGAGGTTACATAGGCGCATAACCGACTCTTTTGTATAGGCTATCCTATACATACATGCCACAGAACATCACTTGATCCTCATCATCACAGACTGGCAACCGACTCATATGTGGGCAGATTCAAGAATCAAAGACGAGGCACACAAATAGAGCCACACATTTTATATATAAATATAAATACTTTATATATAAATATAAATACATACATACACACATACACACATGTTGATTCTTTCACACAAATAATGTGGGGGGCATACATAGAGCAAGAATTAACAATATTCCTATCGTGATTTGTTTCCTTCCAACACAACTAAACGGGTTTGTCTGGTTCGTTCTGGTCTCGTCCCACATCCTTGTCATTTGATTCCATGCTCTCCCTGTCGACGGGACTCGGGTTCTGAATGATGAGCATGGATCGCTCCATCCGCTCCTTACGCAGCAGGTCCAGCCTCATAAACATGAAGGCTAAAATGAACAGGAAGGAGCTGAAAGCAAACACGCTGGATATGTCAAGAACAGCGCCCATTGGTAGCTCCGAAGGTCGGAGAACTGTTTCTTGAAACCGTTCTGGAGCGGGGAACGAGAAGGTTGAAATTCCCACCGATAATTGTGATGATGAACAGGTAAAGGGCAACTGCTGCCGTGCGTATTTTGCTCGGTGCGAGGTCAACTACGATGGCTGTGGTGACACCGATCCACATCTCTCCAATCACGTTTGCCGGGATGAGGGAGAGGAAGCACACGGGTACGGGAGGAACAGGGCGCCCGCGGCAAACGGGGGAAGCCAAGAGCTACGTATAAGATGGCATACAGGTTTGACATGTTATAGCGAGAAGTGTTGACTCACTGAGCAGTAGGCATAACTTATACACAACAAGTTACCACATTCCATGCTGAAGTTAATCTGAGAGTACACTAGCCCTCCCTATATACTGAGAGTACACTAGCCCTCCCTATATACTGAGAGTGCACTAGTCCTCCCTATATACTGAGAGTGCACTAGTCCTCCCTATATACTGAGAGTGCACTAGTCCTCCCTATATACTGAGAGTGCACTAGTCCTCCTATATACTGAGAGTGCACTAGTCCTCCCTATATACTGAGAGTGCACTAGTCCTCCCTATATACTGAGAGTGCACTAGTCCTCCCTATATACTGAGAGTGCACTAGTCCTCCCTATATACTGAGAGTGCACTAGTCCTCCCTATATACTGAGAGTACACTAGTCCTCCCTATATACTGAGAGTGCACTAGTCCTCCCTATATACTGAGAGTGCACTAGTCCTCCCTATATACTGAGAGTGCACTAGTCCTCCCTATATACTGAGAGTAGCACTAGTCTCCCTATATACTGAGAGTGCACTAGTCCTCCCTATATACTGAGAGTAGCACTAGTCCTCCCTATATACTGAGAGTGCACTAGTCCTCCCTATATACTGAGAGTGCACTAGTCCCTCCTATATACTGAGAGTGCACTAGTCCTCCCTATATACTGAGAGTGCACTAGTCCTCCCTATATACTGAGAGTGCACTAGTCCTCCCTATATACTGAGAGTACACTAGTCCTCCCTATATACTGAGAGTGCACTAGTCCTCCCTATATACTGAGAGTGCACTAGTCCTCCCTAATACTGAGAGTGCACTAGTCCTCCCTATATACTGAGAGTGCACTAGTCCTCCCTATATACTGAGAGTACACTAGTCCTCCCTATATACTGAGAGTGCACTAGTCCTCCCTATATACTGAGAGTGCACTAGTCCTCCCTAATACTGAGAGTACACTAGTCCTCCCTATATACTGAGAGTGCACTAGTCCTCCCTATATACTGAGAGTGCACTAGTCCTCCCTATATACTGAGAGTACACTAGTCCTCC